>JAJHZJ010000627.1:131079-612783 GCA_023548195.1 Bettongia penicillata ogilbyi
GATAAAGAGACTGACAAAGATGATTTTCCACAAAATTCACACGTAATGAGTGTTCTAAGGAATTGCTGAGCTCAGCTACTCCATTGGCCCAGGTCTTTCATTCTGACCTTATCAATATCTTCTCCTAGGGGCAGCTAGGTGGTGCAGTGGATAGAGCACCAGTGCAGGAGTCAGGAGGACCTGAGTTCAAATCTCACCTCAGACACTTGACACTCGCTAGCTGTGTGACCCTGGGCACTTAACCCCAGTTGCTTCATCTTATGTCATCTCCAGTCATCCTGATGAATATCTGGTCACTGGATTCAGATGGCTCTGGAGGAGAAGTGAGGCTGGTGACCTGCACAGCCCTCCTTCACTCAAAACAAAGTCAAGTGCAAGTCATGTCATCATTTCTCTGGTGACGTGGTCTTCTTCGGCAATGAAGGATGAACACACCCATCAGTATCTTCTCCTAAAATCCCACATCCTATTCCTCAAAGGTCCAGAGGGAGCCCAATCCAAGGTGTAGTTTATCTCCTTCTCATCTGACTCCCTAGGTCACTAGAAGCTCCCTTCCTCGATGGAAAAAAGTATTTAAAGCCCCCTCCCACCATCTCCCAAAGTACAGGACTTAGAACAGTTGAGGGGAGCTGTGTTGAGGGAGTGGGATATGGGGATTAGGTTGAACACTGGTGAGGATGGAGGAAGCAGCAGTCATTCTCTGACTTCATATTTTTACTCAAGTACTACCTTCTAGAAACAGGACTGTCCAGGTGCCCCCTGGATGTCAGTGCCCAGCTTTAACATGGAATCCCTCTGCATATGTTGTCTCCTCCTTTAGAGTATAAACTCCCTGAGGGCAGTGATCAAATTCTTCTACCTTCGGTGGGCTGTCCATTACCCAGCACAGGGACTGCCATAAGGTGATACCCGAGGAAATGCAAGTGGACTCAGTGCTTACAGGATATGGCACCTCAGAGTCCAGGAAGACTTGTCCTGGAGATTGGGGTGGGGCACACCTCACTGCCTCTAACTGTCCTTGATTCTGACCCTAAGTCCCAGTAACCCCAAATCAACACATCCATGGATCTCCTCTAGCACCCCACTGACCTCCACCTAATACCTGCTCCTACTACCTATGACCATCCTCACACTCACCATTAATAGTCACACTCCTACCAGGCAGCAGGACTACCCTGTTCATACACTTAGGAGAAGGGAGTCAGGAGGGACTCAGAGCCATCACCCTCCAAGAGGACAACAAAGTTTTCCAAGAATTACTGACAGAATGAATTAAAGAGGAGAAAACAATTCACAAAAATATCAAAAGTGAAAAAATATATCAAGAGTGAAAGGGTGTGCATCGCATATATGTACATACACACACACACACACACACACACACCTTTTAAAGCTAGGGATTCAGATATGGGGAAGCAGATATGCCTGGGACAGAGGCCAAGTTATATCCAAAATGCCCAGGTTGAAGTTCAAGGTCTCACAATCCTTACTGGCCTAGTAGGGTCCTACCCTGCTCTGAGCCACCCTTGGGTCCTTACTGATCCCCCTTCACCTCACTCCCCAGGGACAGAAATCTAAGATAGACCCTGAACCTACTTAGATTTCTGTACTAAATATTATTTTACAATCAGAGGTTGTAGTTTAAGGAAAGAAAAGAAAGGACCCTTGGGACCTATTAAGCACCATTTGAAGGACAAGAACCCAACCTGGGACCAGGCTTGGCAGGGTGGCCTAAGAGGGGGCCATTTTCTCCACTAGGATAAGCAGTGCCCAGCACAGCAGGAGGCCTCACGGGAAAGTTACACACTCCAAGCTCAACACAGATTCCCTAGAGAGTTTCTGCGGAGGTGGGTAATTCTGGGCAGATGACCTGACTGAGCTCAGCTCTGCCCTGGAAACTCTCAGGACCTGACCCACAGCTTTTGGTCCCCAGGAAGAGTCATTAAGGACATGTAAGTGGCTAGGAGATGGGCCTACTAGCCACCAGCCCAAAGACAAGAACCAGAACTTGCACCAGGATGGGAAAAATGGAATAAGAGGACATTTTCTCCATCAAGGAAGGGATCTTCCAACCCAATGGAGGGTCTGCATAGAAACAGAAAGACTCCAGTCTTAACCCAGACTTTGCGAGAAGAGACTGGGACAGTGGGGAGAGGGGGGAGTTGGGAAGTGGGTAATTTCTGAAGGAATTGATGGAATCCTAATAAAGCTGCCCCCAGCCCTGATATTCTAACTTCCTGTCAGGTCCCACTAAACAACACCCCATTCCCCAACCCTCCACTCAATATCCTAACTTCTGCATATATGCGTCACTGCTCACTAGAACAGGTATGTCCATGAACTCATGTTTCCTATAGATAAAGCAGGTGTGTCCACGCACTCAACTACAACCACATCCACCTAGCCTTAGACAGGACCACGATACTGAGCCAATCAGAAAACAGCACTACCAGGATGCCCAAGCAGGATGTGGATGCCAAAACAATAGAAGGGACTTTCCCTAAGTAGGTAACTAGGTAGTAATAGTAAAGAATTGACCTAGAGTGAAGTTATGATGTAGAAAGGCTGATTATAATATCATTATCATACATACATACCCACCATGGGTTTTTCGGTATGCATTGTGGGTAATCACATGAGCAGTTCTACTCTGGTTGGGACCCTTCCCCTATTACCTAATCCCTTAGCAAATCCCTCCAGCTTTTTTAACATTCATAATTTCTGTTATGTAATTGCATCTCTAGCCTATAAAAATCCTCCTTGCTCTTTCTGAAGTTGTTGGTTCCTCTTGGACCTTAGCTTGCTGCATGAGAGGTGTCACTCTCAATAAATGTCTCTACTGGGTTTAGAGGTGGTCTGACTGAATTCTTTGAGATGGTTCCACCACAACACACCATGAAACCCCAACAGCTTTTGGCTTCCATGGGTGGGCAGAGCTCAAACCACAATAGTAAGACATGGTTGAGCACAGCACGCCTTGAAACCCCCAAAATACTTGACATTTTCTGGGACAGCAGAAGAAAGATGTGGTTTGTTGAAAATTCTACCCCACCACAGACTCCACAAATCCTTAAATGAGGGAGTGGAGATGAGTAGCAGAGGATAATAGTGATCACAAGACTGCCTTTCCAACAGATTTGCTAAAAAAAAAAATCAGAAAATAGGCAAAAAAGGTTGGTGTTTAGGTATTTCAGGATAAATTGGACTTTAACTGAAACCTGACTTGAACATCTCCGTTCCTAAAGGGATGAGATGGCAATGCCATCTGGTTGTCCCCAAAGACACAGGGGACCATACCTAAGATTGGGAGAGGTGGATGAGGATCTACCTGGTGTAAGCAGGTCTCACTCATGGGAGCCAGGGGATGAGGAAGAGGAGTTTGCAGGGGTGTTAGGGATTTTAGGCAGGTCTGATCAGGCCAATCCCTTGGAACAAACCCTCCCTTCATTTGTGACCCTAAGCATCAAGGATTACTTTAGAGGCAGATCTTATCTTAAATAACAGAGACACAAACACAATATCTCTGAGCCCTTCTAGTTTATTTGATGAGAATAACAGGACTCCTATTACAGAGGATGACGAGGGATGGAGACAGACACTTTATTTGTTTCAACAAGTGTCCCAAGGATGATGGTGGCAGAAGTTTTCCTCTCCTTTACTCCTAGCATTTGGGGGCAGCTCCGGATCACCTACATGACAGTTGCCAGTAACCTTGGGCACAGGGCCTCCTCTTGGAAGGGGTGGTGAACACAGAGCTGTCCCAGAGGGATGCTGCCTGAAGCCCTCTGTGTGAGTGCCAGGGGGAACCATGCTTGCCCAATGGTAGGAACAGTCACAAAATCCTTTCTGGAGATCTGATGAGACTGAGTCCCACTCTGAGGGAAGGCCATATGGAGCCTCTTACTGGGTATCTCAAGGAAACCATTTTGTTCCCATGGGTTGACCAAGCCAATGGTTTGGGGATGGGGACCACCTTGCATAAAATCAGTCTGCAAATCATCTGGAAGAGAAAGGCTTCTGACAATAATTTCAGCTTACTGGACTACAGACTCCCTGGACTGGGAAACAATCCCCAAAGATGGATCTGGGGGAAGGGGAACTTGTGCCAAATCTGTGAATGAGAACCTCAGCAGAGGATGGGAGATGTTCATCCAGAGCTTCTGATGCAGTACCACCAGTACTCCTCACTGAAAAATATGTGAGGCATCCCTAGGGATATAGTCTTCAATGGGACAGAGGGTTCTGTGTGTATGTATCTGGTCTTCTGGGCTGGTCAGTTACCAGGTTTAAAACAAGCCTGGGCTCTGGCCTCCTCTCTAGAACTCCCTCAGTCACTGTGACCTGACCCTATGTAACAAGGCCTGACACAGTAAAAATCTAAGACATCACTGGACAGTAATGCCAGTCTGAAAAGAGAGACTCTGTGTATTTCATTTATTGACAATTATTATTTACCTATTTATGAAACACAAACCAAGCCAAGAATCCCTAGGGCCTGCTTACTACCATGCCAAGGACAAGAACACAAACTAGGACCAGCCTGGGCATGGGGGACTAAGAGGTTTCTGTGTTCTCCATCAGGGAAAGAGCTTCCAGTCTAGCAGGGAGTCTGACAGGACTACACACACACACACATATTACAAGCTTAACTCAGACCCCCTGGGGAGTGGTGGGGTATTGGGGTGGAGGAGGTTGGGGAAGATGGGTAATAGCTGGCAGATGACCTGACTGAGCTCAGCTCTGCCCTGCAACCCCTCAGAACACACTAAACTTGCAGAAAGAACAGAAGAAAGGCCTGCTTGGGTGAAAAAGGAAAGCCTTCTCATTGCACCCCACCAGGGACTCCAGAATTCCTTGAAAGCTGGAGTAGAGGTCAGAGTCTTGGGGATGACAATGATGTGGAGATCATGGTGGCTATCACAGGCAAAGTCTGGTAAAATATATTCCAACTGAAATATCTTTCCCTTTCCCTTTTGGTTCAGTCCTTTCCCTGAGAATCCTCTTTCTGATGACAATTTGGACCATGGCATAGAATATAGACAAAGGAAATATCTTGGAGTCTTCCTGTGTGGAGTTAAAAAAACAGTAAAAAATAGAATCTACTGTTCCACCCCAAAAGAAATCAAAGGAGGATTTCTTTTTTGAAAGCCTCCTCTTTTGGCATGACATCATGACCCCAAACGTTCATGGATTTTTAGCAGGTAAGATCCACATCAGATAGGAAGTCAGGTCACAATTACTGATGAAGCTCTGGAGAGAAAACTGGAGGCCAGGCTTGTTGAAGCCAGGGTGAGAACAAGCCCAGAAATCAGAGTTGCAACCTCTGCAAGGTTGCCTCTGCAAGCACCCCAGGAAACAGGGTCCCTCAAAGCCTGCTAACTAGGATCTCTACAGAGCCTGATATATGCGGACATTGTGCTAAATGCTTTACAAATATTGCCCCATTCAGCCCTCACAACAAGTGAGGGAGACAGGTGCTATGATTATCCACTATTTACTAAGGAGGGAATAAAGAAAGTTTAAGTGATCCCCAAAGAGGCACCCAGCTACTACGTTTGGGACAAGGCTTAAACTCAGACCTTCTGGACACCAGGTCCAGCACTGTACACTGGCACAGCAGGCTGGCATGGGCAGTTCTTGTTTTGATGATCAGAGATGCTCCTGAACAGCATGCTTCAGTGAGAAGAGAGTCACAAACACCGCCATCCCAGGCACCCTTGCTGAAGCCAGTCCAAAGAATGTCTATACGGCTTTTCATCCAAGCAGTAGGTAAGTATGTAATGCCCCTTCACATCATCCAAGAAAGAGACTGCCTGGGTCTATACTGTTTGTTAAGAAAAAGACTTGCCTGTAACATAATCATGAATGCCAAGTATTGGAAAGAGGTAAAGATTTGTTACTGGGGGGGGGCTCTCTTCTGTCCTCCTAAAATCCCCCCAAGCAGCTGTTTCAGCAGCAATACCATCATCATCCTGTGGGAACTGAGCTCTAGAGGTTGCACCAGCACTGTTCCCCATTTGCTGTGGGATTCCTTCTATTATTGTCCATGATATGGGCAATCCCCTTAATCAAAGGATTTGTTCTGTAAAACTTAGACTCAGTTAAAAAGACACACTCAAGGACCTAGAAGGCCACATGTGGCCTTGAAGTTGAAGCTTGCCCACTCTTAGCCCAAGTCATTCAAACTCTTGCTTGGGCCACTCTGTCTCTGCGCACCACCAGGTGATACTGTCAGCCCATCCCTCTGGGAGTAGTGATGTTCAAGCCAGATTTCACATGGAGCCCAGGTCATCCTGGCATCCCTCACCAAAAAACCTCTTTTTTGGCTTTCTCTGATAAGGAGTTTTTTCCAATCAAATCCTCTTGGAAGGCAGTGATTGCAGGACCCTGTACAAAAATCTCAGAACTAAGCTTTTGAGGCTGTCTGAGAGTCATGGGGCCAGACTCTGCCTGAGAGCTTTGCTCCAAGGCAAGGGGTAGGGAGGTCTCTGGTCACTCCCACCTCCTGGAAGCTGAAGGATAGTCCTTGCCATCACCCTTCACCAGTCCCCAAATGACAGTAACCAGCCCTGGACCTGTAATCCCTGTGCAGAGGGGACAGACAAGGTGATGGACCAGTGCGGTGGAGGGGAACAGTGTGGGTCAGTGTTGTCAGCAGCAGGGTGAATGCTGGGGGTGCTGCTGAGGGGCAGAACCTTTGGGTCCCCTGCCACCTGCTCAGGTAGTCCTGTAGCTACTGTTGAGGGCAGGAGAGAATCCTCAGTGCCTGACACAACCCTGTGTTCTTTCCATTCATCTGGATTTCCATCTGCCAGGGTATCTCTTTATTCAATGCCCAGTATAGTTATTACTCTTGCTTGCCCATGACCAGTGGAGAAGGCTATGGGCCATGCCCTCCACTTGAGCTCTCCATATTGCTACAGAGCTGGTCAACAGTGCAGTCCTTGGTGATGAGTTCTGAAGGGCATGCCAGCTCATCCTCCCCAGCACTTTCTTGGTCTTCTCTGAAATAATGGCTGTGCTTCTTCCTTAGCACAGGGATCTTTTCTGGCCCTCTGTGGGAAACTGTATTTTAGTTTTATAATGTCTTATATATGTCAGGTTATGACCAATACCTACATTGACATGGAATGGACTAGTGAGGAATTCTTTATTATATTAATTTAACAAACAGGAACCAAAATGGTGGAATACAGACTGTGACCCAGCTGGAGTCTCCAAATATCCCCTAAAATTAACTTTAAAATAATGCCTCGAATCAAATTTTGGAGCAACAGAGCCAACAAAAGGTCAGAGGGAGACAGTTTTCAAGTCTAAGACACCCTAAAGAGTCTGCAGGAGGTCTGGAACACTTGAGTGGTCACAGTGGCTATGCCAGAAGTAGCAGCAACTTCAGGAGCTTTCAGCCTAGAGATGGTAAAGAGATTACAAGGGAGAAGCAGCTGGCACTGACTGGAAACTTTATTGCCCATAAGTGGTTCTGGGCCACTGGTGATAGGTCACAAAGGAGCAGGAGACCTGGTCACAGTTCCAGGGCCAAGAGGGAAGCTAGTGCTTGTGGCTGCGTGGGAGCAGGGGTCCTTCTTGGGTCATGAACGCACTGCAGACTAGGAGAGCAAATTTTTGACTGAACTGGCCCCATGATATAGATAAAGATTACCATCATCTTCCCTAATCCCCCTCCTCTATTTAGGGAAACAAAGGGGATCTTTTTCCTGGAGGACCTTCTGTCCATGCCAGGCCTTTCTCTTGACCTTCTACAAAATGACTACATGCTGGGTGTTTGAAGGAGGTACTCCATTCTTCTCCCCATCCCTTTTCCTTCCAATTCCCCCTCTTCCCAGGAAGTAACTCAGAGAGAATTCAGACCTGAGAGGTTGTTTCCAGGGTATAGTTTGTCTCTGACTCATAAGTCAGATGGAGGAGGTGTTCTCTGCCCTGATCCTCACCCCCATCACCCAAGTACAAGTGCACAGGCCAGCCATAGTTAGGGCATGGATAAGGATGGTTGGATTGGGCTGAATGATGGTAAGGATGGAGGAAGGTACAGGGTCATTTCCTGGCTTCCTTCTTCTTTCAGTTCACTCACCATCTTCTAGATTGCCCACATGTCCTTGGATGCTAGTGCCTTCTTTCCCTCTGAGATGGTCTCCCTTGGCATCTTTCCTACATTATCAGTGCAGATAAGTATTTTCATGTGGTCTTCCCCCACTAAACCCACTTCAGACTGTGAGCTTCCTGAGGGCAGGGACCAAGATGTCTTTCCTGTATTCCCCTGCACTTGGTACAGGACCTGGAACAACATGGCTGCATACTAAATGACTACAGTCTCACTGGCTGGGTACCTACAGTAAAAGATCCACAGCACCTGGGATTCAGGGTGACACTGTATTGTTCCTCATCCTACAGATATGCAATAGAATCCCCTTTATTCAGACTTTCAAATGAAGTTATTTAAAGGGCTCAGAGATATGTGTGTCTTTATTGAATGAATGAATGAATGCATGCATGAAGGAATTAATGAATGAATAAAGCATTTATTACAGTCTAAGAGTTATACTAAGCACTCTGGATACAAAGACATGACCCACTGGACAGAGACAAAGACTTTCTTTTCTGGGTCTGCAGTAGCTGAGCTGCAGATCCTGTAGGAGCTGAGGCCAGGCTGCTTCTCTACAGGGGATCCTTTCCCAGGGTGAGCTGCTCTTCCCAGGCCCCTGAGCTAAGAGTCCCATACTCTCTCCATCTGTGCTTGTGGGGAGATAGCAAGCATGGTGGTAAGGATGGCCTGACTGTCCTGGTCTCCTTGGGGGCCCTTGCTGCTTCAGCTAGCGTTTCTTGCCTGGGCTATGTGTGGCAGTTAGTGAGGATGGGTAAGTCCTTCTCCACAGAGCTGCTTTTGGGGAAGATGTCAGTCAGGACTAAGTCAGAAGCAGGATGAGTGGGCTGGGCTTGCGGAAACTGCAAGGGGTCTTGTGCTATTATTATATGCCTGAGGGGTCTAGTTGGTCAGCAGCTACAGTTGGTGGAGTTGAGGAAGGTGAGCCACCTCTAAGCAATGATTCTTCCTCTCAACGATGGCTGTGGGTACTGCACAACAAGCAAGTCTGCTGGAATTCCTGCTATTCCAAAAGGTCTAGTGCTCAGGGTTCCTTGATGACTGTGGTGAGAGATGTGACCTGGCCCTCCAGCAGGTAGAGATGCTCAAGCTCAGAATTATGGGAGGCTTTGTTACCAGAGTTAGCCTGGTGCCACCTGGCCTGATCCCCCAACAGCATTGCATCACCAGCAGCAGGAATCCCCTGAGCTCCCTCTCTCCCCAACAGCTGCCAGATATTAGCCCAGCACTCTTTCCATTGGGAAACTGGCTCTGTTTATTGTATTTTTGAGGACAGCCACTTGACATTCCTATCCCATCTGAAAGGAAAAAATGGTATTTGCTGCCACAGCAAAAACTGGAGGATAGCTCATGCCATTCCCCTTTACTACACCCTAAATAGACATGGACATGCTCAGCAGTTACACATAAAATGGTGAATGGTCAATCCAGAGGAGAGGAGATAGTAAAATTCAGTGTTGACATTCTCAGTGCATGTGTTGTGGCTACTTAAGGACAACCTGTGGTCAGTCGGTCAACACACATTTATTACATACCTACTATGTGTCAGGCACTGTTCTTTGCTCTCAGAATACAAAGAAAAGCCAAAGGTAGTCCCTGCTCTCCAAGGGTTCATATTCTAATGAGAAGACAATATGCTATCAACTGTGTACAAACAATAAATATACAATATAAATTGAAATTAATCAACCAAAAGGTGCAACTACAATTGAGAGGGATTGGAAAAGGTTTTTTCTATTTTAACATGGGATTTTTCACTGAGACATCAAGTAAAGCCAGGGAAACTAGGAGGCAGAAGAGGAAAGTAAGCATTCTAGGGATGTGGGACAGCCAGTAGAAGTGCCAGGATCTGGGAGATGGAGCAGCAGGAAAGGCAGTGTAACTGGACAGCAGAGTACATGAGGAGTAGCCCAGGGACAAATGACTGGAAAGGCAGGGAAAGATCATGTTATGAAAGATTTTAAACATGAAAAAGAGGATTTTCTCTTTGAAGTTGGAGGTGACAAGGAGCCACGGAAATTTGCTGAGGCATCAATGACAGGGACAGTGCTGTGCCTTAAGAAAATCATCCTGACAGCTGAATGGAGAATGGAGTGTGGCAATGCTTGTAGCAGGCCAAACAACTATGAGGCTAATGCAGTAAGTGCAGTGATCTTGCTTGAAAGCAGACTGCTTTCAAGAGAAACAACATGTATACGGATTATTAAATAAAGATAATTACAGAATAAAAACAAAGTCATAAAAAACCAAGGGAGAGCATGGACAAACCAGAGGGGCAGGGGATTTGGATGCAGACACATAAATTCAAGGTTTTATTATTTTTTTTATTATTTAGCTCAACTCATCCCCTTTTTCTCTGTCCAAACCCGTGACAGGCTCAGCTTGGAAACTGTCTCCCCTTACGGAAACAGACAACTGGTCTGAAAAGGTATAGTGAGGTTAAATGACTTGATGAAGGTCTCATAGTCAGTGTTAGTATCGTGTCTTAAACCCAAGTCTTCCTGTTCAAGGCCAGGAGCCTTTGATCTTCTATAACCAGTGGTGTCAAACTCAAATAGATGGGTTACTGATCCTTACATAAGAATCCCAGTGGGCCACATACTGACTTAAAAAATCACAAATTAACAGTATCTGTGTCACAATGTGTTTTTATCTACTTCATTAAACATTTCCCCATTACCTTTTAATTGGCTTGGGCCACTTTTAAGTTTGAACCGGTCTTGGGTATGATACCTCTGTCCAATACCACATTGCCTCCAGCATCCCATAGATACTCAGATACGAAGCTGAGTCTATAGCTTCCATAATCACTTGGCACCAATGACTAGAAAGCTTTATAAAGCACAATTCACTCACTGACTTCTGCTGATCAGGGGTCAGACTTTCCAATTCAGGCCAAAAGGTTTTCTGGCTGTTGTACCTTCCCCTTCAGTGAAGCAAACAGTAGACACTGGCAGGATGCATTCTCAATTTCATTTAAGAAAATACACTGGTTGAGGTATCGGGTATATTATTTAGTTTCAGAATTCTTTTATTGCCAATAAGAAATAGGAGGTTTTCAGGAGGGAAAAAAGTACAGAGACTAAAGTACAACACAAAAATAATAGATGAGTTACAAGAAGAAGGAATTAGCTCTTTGTGAATAGAACTCAGGGAAAAGACAAGGACCAGGATGCCTGAGTCAATTTCCACATTTATTATGCTTTTTTTTAAAAAAATATTATGTCAGTACATTCATTGGCAAAGCAGATTAAGTAATTCCAGTATGGCAAACAAAACTCAGACCTTGTATACACCCATGATGAGGAAAATTTAAAAAAAAAAAACCTTTTTACTTTAGTTTTCAAAAACCAAATTTAACAGACTGTCATAATTAACTTACCATAATGAAATGCTTCCTCAGGGTTATGACAATACATAACTACATGTTGCCTTTAGCATGAAAAGAAAATCAATACCATTAATCTTAACATTTTCCTCTAACATCCTGTAATCTTACAGCAAAGGCTCAAATTAGCCAAACTTTCACGAACTTCTCAGGAAGAGAAATTTCAAAACAGGCAGGTAGCATCCACCCAACAATGTAAAAAACATACCATGCAATTCTTTACTAAGGATGAATTCCATAAGAAGATGAAATCTGGTTCCTTTTCAGAACACATTTCAAAATCAATGGGAAATGCTGAAATCCTTTCCCAAATGGTCAATTTCACATTTTTAAAAATGCCACCACGATGACTGAGGGATCTGAGCCAGGATGACATTTCTTTGGTTCTAGGTACTTTAATGTTCAGTAAAAGGCTCCACTAGCATAGGGAAGGAAGAGAAATAAAAGAAAGAGAAGAGAAAGTGGTGGGTCAGCGAGAAAGAAGAAAAGGAAATGTCTTTTACATATAGGCACTGGAAAAAATTGTTAAATTGAATTGTACAACAAGTGCTGATAGAGAAGGCTTGCCCTGTAGGAGGTCACAAAGCTAGTTAGTGGCAGAGCTGCATCAAGAACTCCTATCTCCTGACTTCCAGACCATTGTCCTGGTCCAGTCTCTCAGTTCTGTGAGTATGAAGCTTACCTGAGAATGAACTGGCTAACACTCTCTTAATTCCCATGAGATTGTTTTGTACCAGAAAAGCGAAATAAAATAGCTGGGAAGGTTAAATAATATGACACAGATCCATTCACATACACTCAATGTGACTGTGGTCCTGCTCTCCCCATATCCTACCTAGCCCTACTCCCTACTTTTCCATCTTTCCAATAGAGATGACTGTGGGCTCAGAACTACATCAGTCATATATAACATCTCTCAGGGCTTATAATAACAGAATCATATTGCCTTGAGATGGAATAAACTCTGGAAATGTTCAAGTGGAGGGAGGCAAGATGATGACTTTTTAGGGGTGTTTTAAGTCAGGTATAGGTTGGACGAGGTGGCCACTTCCTACAATAAGATTATGTAATTCCAAAAGGCGTAAATACTTCTGAAGGGGACTCAGGGCTCAAGGTGCAGGAAGGCTGTAGAAGGGATATGTCAGGGAGTTAGATGTGGTTCATAAAAATGAGTTCAATGATGCTTTACCATGGGCAATCAGTACTAGAACCTTGAAAAAAATGAGAAAAAAATGGAAGCAGACAACGATGACGGTCCAATGTCCAAGACTGCCAAGGAAGCTGCCCTTTTTCAATTTTATCCATGTCTAAGACTTGGCTAACATTGATTATTAGCACCACTGCCACTGCTTGATTTGCTATTTTTATAAAAGCCAAAATGAAATCTTTTCCATATCAGTAAGATACTTGGTTCCTACTTCTTAACCACATTCACTAGACCCTCAACAACTAAAAGCTCTCTAGGCTAGGGTCTTCCTGACTTGGCTAACCCCTTGTTTCCAAGGACCCCCTTGGAAAATGAGCTTTATGTAGAATCAAATGCCTTGAGATTTTCATCCTACCTAACTCTTTCTGGAAAGGCCTGGCTGTAGCCATGTATCATAAGCATTGATATTAACTAAAGATAAGCTGCTTCTGTACAACACAAAATATCACCCAGGCTAAATGACCAAGAGGGAAAAATACATTTAATAATTTCTAGTGACTGAGAAGGAACAATAATGTGTTTCCACTTTAAATGCTAAAATACTTCCATACACAACTTAAAAGTAGATTTCTTATGAAGTGAATTCCTTCAGCAGGTAGGAAGATCAGGCAGATGAAGGATCTACCAAAGCATAACCACAGCTTTAGCAAAGCAAATAAAATTAATATTCTTTGCATCTAAGTGCTAATAGAGTGGATGGTTGAAGGTTACTTTTACACACCTATTGCTACAGTGGATGGGAAATATTCATTTGAAGCACAGGAAACAGGGATCGGAAAATATCATAGGTGTAGGTAGTCTTGAATCAACATTATCCCACTGGGGCAATGCCTGTGGCTAATGTCAAACATGGTGGGAGACAGACGAAATTAAATAGGGTTTGAGCAATAATCATTAGGTAAAACCTCATATCCATTTAAGAGAGTTATTAGGCAATGAAAGCTCTTTACTTCCCAATCTCGTTCCATAAAGATGAGACTGAATGGAAATACAGTCAATCCCCATTATTCACGAATTCCATATTTACAAATCTGCCTACTTACTAAAAGGCATTTATAGTCCCCAAATCAAAACTCCCAAACACCGTGCCTGCGTCACATTCAAACCGCCAGCTAAAGTCAAAGAAGCCTTATTGTTTCAGGTCTCATACTGTAAACAAGTGTCTTTTTTGCAGTCTGCTTAATGCCACACATTTCACACATTTGTACTTTTTGTTTGTGCTTCTGCTGTCTAAAATGGTTCCCAAATGCAGCGCTGGAGTGCTATCTAGTAAGCCTAAGAAGGTTGAGATATGCCCTACAGATATGTTATGTTAGATAAGTGCCACTCAGGTATGAGTTACAGGGCTGTTGGCCATGAGTTCAATGTCGACCAATCAACAATATGATATACCCAGAAAAAGGAAGAGGAAATTCACACATAATAAATTATTTATAATAAATATATTTAACAGGGTATCTTTAAACAGAAACACGGGCAGCTAGGTGGTGCAGTGGGTAGAGTACTGGGCCTGGAGTCAGTAAGACTCATCTTCCTGAGTTCAAGTCTGGCCTCAGATACTTAGAAGCTGTGTGACCCTGGGCAAGTCATTTCACCCCGTTTGCCTCAGTTTCTTAATCTATAAAATGAGCTGGAGAAAGAAATGGCAACCACTTCAGTATCTCTGCCAAGTAAACCCCAAATGGAAGTCAGCAAGAGTTAGACATGACTGAACAACACCCATAAAACAAAATTGTATTGATTGCTTAATGAAAATATGACTAGACATTTGCAATAACCTAACCCTTTATTTTCGTTCAGATCAATGGTTCACTGTTCTGTAATTTAGTGTTCACAGAAACTTAATAAAATATAACTATGGCACTCGAGAATAGACTGCAAATCCTGTTCACAGCGACAAAATTGGACAATGTATAGGCTTTTTTTTTAAAAGTTTTAAACTGGGCATTTATTGCATTATAATTTCAAGATGTTTCAATTACATCTAGTAGTCAGTTAAAACACTAAACATTGTATTGACTAATTATGAAAACCTATATTTTCCATCCCAATTCAACTGAATATCAACCACAAAGACATTAGGTACAAATTGTGAAAAATGCTCCATACAAACTTATCAAATATCAAGGAAGTGGGGAATCTTTCCAGAAATTCCCAGAGAATCCTGATAAGCCATAATCTTCAGTAAGTATCTTTATGTGTCTGGTCAAGTGTTTCAGAATAAGAAGAGGAAAGGGGATGACAGCAAGCAAAAGAAATAAACAGCTCCCTGGCCTCTCCTTCTACTAAAACAACTTTTCTACAGAAACTCAGAGCTCCCTCAGATGGGGAGTACCAGCCTGAGTTGAGCTAGAGAGGGAGGTTATAGGTCAAGGCAACTCTACTGGGTCCACAGTGTCATAAATCTCATTCCAAGGAAACCAAGCCTACCCAGGGATGGAGTGTGGGTTCAATATGTCTACAGGAAGCACAAGTGGTGGAGTTGCATAAAACTTTTTTTTTTTCTGGCCTAGTCTTGGCCAACAAACTATTTCCTAACCAAGATGTTTTCTCTGACAAGTATCCTCTCTCCCTTCTATACTGCCTCTTCTCAGAAACATCATATTTTCAGAAACTTTTACACTTGGGACATTCCAGACAAGAAACTTCCAGAATCCTAGGTGATTAGCAACACTCCAGGGGACCTAGGACCTCAGGGGTATGAAACCAATGAGACTCATTAGACAATCCTCCCCCTCAGCCTATACACACACAGAGCTCACACACCTTAACAGAAAACACACATTCCTATAGAACATTTAAGTTACTCTGATCCCAGTACAGTCATGGCCAGGGAAGTCCTTGATTTGCCCTACATCATGGACTCAGGAGCTCTAGACCTTGGTGTCTCCTCTCAAAGCCCAGAACTACATGGGCATACCTGGCACCAATCAGTTTTTGAGGGATTCTTTTGGAGCTGGTTTGGTGTCAAAAATTTTTAGATTTCATACTAAAAACAATTTTCCCATAAAATAGCAGCTCCTAAAGATGGAACTATGAAGCATCTAACCTCACATTTTTTTTTTTCTTAGCTCTTTTACAAAGTAATCGGATTTCTTGGCCTGATATTTCCCAAGAGTATGAAAAACATTGATTTCTTACCTTTTGGAGGATCTTCTTTAATTAAAGGAACTTTGTATTCTTAGGATTGCTGGCTAGAGTGAGGCCCAGATTTTCAGCTGATCACAGCTGAGGCCTTACCTGAGGAGAGACAGAAAGAAAACGAAGTTAAGTACACAGGTGGTGTCAGATTCATTGTGAGTTATAGCAGCCACAATCCTGCTGAGAAAAGACGTTGGACTATGTTTTCTCTTGTTGGCAGAAGGGCAGCCAGTAACTTCCTTTCCCGACCATAGCCTTTTCATGTTTGGTAATTCCCCTGAAGTGCTAGCAAAAGATTCTCCCACATACTGCTGACTGACAGCAGTGCCCAGAGCCATCACCAGCAACTTTGGCACCAAAGAATGCAGCAGAAAAGCCACCCCTGCTTCAACTTTTTAAAACCAAGACCCTAAGGCTGGAGACAGACATCACAGGATACTATTCATGGCAGAGATCACAACTGGAGAAGGGAGGATGGCCACCTGATGGTTTCCTATTTGTATGCCTTATTCTTGCTCAGTTTCTTCTGCTTTTGGAAAGAACAAGTACTGCAAAGGCCCTGTGAATTTCAGCATTCTGGCTGGGTCTTCGTGCCACAGTGGGAAGAACATGGCAGCACATACTGCTTTGAAAACTGAGGGTTCCATTTAAAAGGGATTGAATGCATATTTTCCTGTTGAGATGGAATGGAAATAAAACAAAGACATTCCCCTGGCCAGGGAAGGAAGCCCTGTTCCCTGTCCCCCCAGTAAGGTATTTCCTTTCCACTTGAATTCCATGGACGCCAAGTGGATTTGATTAGAAAAGAGCTTCCCAACCCCTGGCTCATGACAAACTTTTCTGCCCAAGGTCCTTACTTCTCAAATTAGCCAAATTTACATGAAATCAATATAGACAAGAGGCAAAGTGGTGTACTTGGAGTCAGGACAACCTGTGTCCAAGTACTGTCTGATACTCACTAGCTGTGTGAGACTAGAAGAGGCATAGAACTGAAAATCTGCATAGGTGGAGGGAGTTTCCACATTGGAAATTCCCTACAATGAAGTGAGGGCCTGGACTGAAGCAACAAAAAGGAATAAAGTCAGAACTAGAACCTGCTTTACCCCACATCTTTCTCCTTACACTACCCACTCCTCCTGTCCAGCTCCCCAGTCCTGCCTCTCTGAGCTATTGTACAGAGGTTTTAGAAGGCGGACCAGTTTATAAAAGAAAATGTATGTCATTTACACTCCCACAGTTCAGCTAGGCACATACTCCACCTTACCCCTGAGGCTGCTTTGCATTTGCTCTTTATATATTTTTATATTTACTGACCTCCTCCCAGTAGAATGCAGGTGAGGGACTGGCTTTTTTTGTCTCTGTATACCCAGTATCTACCACATAGTAGGTGCTTCATAAATGCTTTTTGAATCAAAGTCCAATGAAGCTTTGAATTAGATGGTGTCTAGGGTTTCTTTGAGCTCTCATGTTCCGAGACTCAGGCCTCCCTAAGGAAAACTTGGATTTCCTATACCTAGCCCATGGAATGGCCTAGGGATGAGGGATTCCTACCATTCCTACACAGTGGGTATTGCCTTCCCCTCCATCTCTAACTTGAAGGATTCCCTCTTGGGGCTGAAAGAAGCTTCCTCCTCCAGTGGTCCTCCAAAGTATACCATTTGGTCACAGGGTTTGTACAATCTATTGGAATGAGAAAAATTAAATAAAATATTGAGCACTGTTTATCCAAATCTAAGCAGTTTAGCTTGACTCCATGCTGTCTACCTCCAGAAAGAGAACTGATGGACTCTGTGTGTAGACTGAAGCATTTTTCTCTTTTTTTTTCTTCCTTCTCTAGTTTTACAGCATGGCTAATATGCAAATGTGTTTTGCATGCCTTCACATGTCTAGTAAGTAATTATATTTTTTGCTCTCTCAATGAATGGAAGATAGGGTGAAGGGAAAGAATTTGGAACAGAAAATAAAAAGTTAAATAAAATTAAAACTATAAAAAAGGCTTAACCCACCTCCTTCCTCCAAGCCCTCAGGTCACATCTGTCTAGCACAGTAGCATGTCACAGGTGCCTCAGTCGGAGCTCCTTGGTCCCCATCCCCTGCTCTTTGAATCAGTTACCATATGACCACTCCCTAGACCTGTTCACCTCCATACATCCTGAGCCAGTAGGCCCCAGGTGCCCTCATCCAACCATGATCCTTACCAACTGTCTGGATATCCCTCTGCTGCAGGCCCTCCTGTCCTGCTCTACCTCCAAAGAACAGATGATTAGAGACTGGCAGCACTTGTAAGTTTCAGCTTTTAACAATTAGGGAAGAGTTATCCAATTCACCATCAAAAATGATGACTACAAAGAATCCTGAGAAACCCAATAAGTTTGTAGAAACCAGTGAAGTAAAAGGAACAATGACCCAGGCAATGGTGCTAATAACATAAATTAAAAAGCAGGTTAAAAAGCCAAACTCTTGAAGGATTAGAAGGACAAACCTTGGCCCCAGATATAATAAATTGTACTTTTCCTTTCCCTGTTGTACCATCAGACATGGTCACTATGTCAGTTGGTTTTGCTCAAAAGATTTTCTTTCTTCATTGCATATATGTAGGGGTGAGGAAAAAGAATATGTAGCAATGAATGTGATCTAAAAGCAAAAAGCTATCAAGAAAAGAAATTTTAAAAATTAAGAACCCCTCTTGTCCACCTGGCTGGCAGTGTTAAGGTAGGTCCCTTATTGATTAAAAAGGCCACATCTCTGGCCTTCCCATTTCATAGGACTTTCAGGTGTATGTAAGACAAGCACATTGTGACTGGATGGACAAAACAGGACAGAAATAACATCCAGGATAACACCTTGTACCTAGTAGAACCTCAGTAAATATTAGCTGATTTTCTGTGGAATATAAGCCATCCTCAAGGAGGATTTCTTTTCTTTTTTTTTTTTTTTAGAGGAAGGTTTAGTTTTATTTTTTTATTTATTTTTAATTTTTTTTAATAAATTTATTTATTTAACTTTTTACATTCATTTTCACAAAATTTTGGGTTCCAAATTTTCTCCCCATTTGTCCCCTCCCCCCACCCCAATATACCGAGCATTCTAATTTCCCCTATCACCAATCTGCCCTCTCTTCTATTATCCCTCCCTTCTCTTGTCCCCATCTTCTCTTTTGTCCTGTAGGGCCAGATAACTTTCTATTCCCCATTGCCTGTATTTCTTATTTCCTAGTAGCAAGAACAATACTCAACAGTTGTTCCTAAAACTTTGAGTTCCAACTTCTCCCCATCCCTCCCTCCCCACTCATTCCCTTTGGGAAGGCAGGCAATTCAATATAGGCCATATCTGTGTAGTTTTGCAAATGACTTCCATAAGAGTTGTGTTGTATAAGACTAACTATATTTCCCTCCATCCTATCCTGGCCCCCATTGCTTCTATTCTCTCTTTGGATCCTGTCCCTCCCCAAGAGTGTTGATGTCAAATTGCTCCCTCCTCCCATTGCCCTCCCTTCCATCATCCCCCGCACCCTGCTTATCCACTTCTCCCCCACTTTCCTGTATTGTAAGATAGGTTTTCATACCAAAATGAGTGTGCATTTTATTCCTTCCTTTAGTTGAATGGGATGAGGGTAAACTTCATGTTTTTCTCTCAGCTCCCCTCTTTTTCCCTCCACTAAAAAGTCTCCTGCCTGCCTCTTCTATGAGAGATAATTTGCCCCATTCCATTTCTCCCTCTCTCCTCCCAATACATTTCTCTCTCACCGTTTACCTTAATTTTTTAAAGATACGATCCCCTCCTATTCAATTCCCTCTGTGCTCTCTGTCTCTGTGTGTGCGTGCATGTGTGTATGTGCATATCTGGGTGTGTGTGTGTGTGTGTGTGTGAAATCCCACCAACTACCCAGATATTGAAAAATTTCAAGAGTCACAAATATTGTCTATGTAGGAATATAAACAGTTCAACTTTAGTAAGTCCCTTATGACTTCTCTTTGCTGTTTACTTTTTTTTCATGGTTCTTCTCATTCTTGTGTTTGAAAGTCAAATTTTCTTTTCAGCTCTGGTCTTTTCATCAAGAATGCTTGAAAGTCCTCACTTTCATTGAAAGACCATATTTTCCCCTGAAGTATTATACTCAGTTTTGCTGGGTAGGTGATTCTTGGTTTGAGTCCTAGTTCCTTTGACTTCTGTAATATCATATTCCATGCCCTTTAATCCCTTAATGTATAAGCTGCTAGATCTTGTGTTATCCTGATTGTATTTCCACAATACTGGAATTGTTTTTTTCTAGCTGCTTGCAATATTTTCTCTTTGACCTGGGAATTCTGGAATTTGTCCACAATGTTCCTAGGAGTTTCTCTTTTTGGATCTCTTTCAGGCAGTGATCAATGGATTCCTTGAATACTTATTTTGCCCTCTGGTTCTAGAATGTCAGGGCAGTTTACCTTGATAATTTCATGAATAATCATGTCTAGGCTCTTTTCTTGATCATGGCTTTCAGGAAGTCCCATAATTTTTAAATTGTTTCTCCTGGATCTATTTTCCAGGTCAGTTGTTCTCCCAATGAGATATTTCATATTATCTTTCATTTTTTTCATTCTTTTGGTTTTGTTTTGTGATTTCTTGGTTTCTCATAAAGTCATTAGCCTCCATCTGTTCCATTCTAATTTTGAAAGAACTATTTTCTTCAGTGAGCTTTTGGACCTCCTTTTCCATTTGGCTAATTCTGCTTTTGAAAGCATTCTTCTCCTCATTGGCTTTTTGAACCTCTTTTGCCAATTGAGTTAGTCTATTTTTCAAGGTGTTATTTTCTTCAGCATTTTTTTGGGTCTCCTTTAGCAAGGTGTTGACCTGCTTTTCATACTTTTCTTGTATCTCTCTCATTTCTCTTCCCAGTTTTTTCTCCACCTCTCTCATTTGATTTTCAAAATCCTTTTTTAGCTTTTCCATGGCCTGAGCCCATTGAATATCTATTTTGGATGTTTGGGATACAGAGGCCTTGGCTTCTATGTCTTTCCCTGATGCTAAGCATTGTTCTTCCTCATCAGAAAGGAAGGGAGGAAATGTCTGTTCACCAAGAAAGTAACCTTCTATGGTCTTATTTTTTTTCCCTTTTCTGGGCATTTTCCCAGCCAGTGACTTGACTTCTGAGATTCCTCTCCACCCTCACCTCACTAGTGCTTGGGGTCTGAGATTCAAATGCTGCTTCCCAGCCCCAGGGCTTTTACTGGGGCAGGGCTGCTATTCAGTGTAAGATTAAGTTCAGCTGCTCCATGGGTACAGGGCCACCACATAGGGCTCAGTTCCCCCAGGGGGTTTATGTGGAGATCTTCAGCAATGGATCCCAGCTCCTGCCTGCTTTAGAAGCTCCTGTCCCCTGCGGCCTCTGCTGCTGCCTCCCGAGGGGCCCTGAGTTATGGAGACACCCCGCTCCCCTCTCGGCCCACCAAACAGGCCCTCTCACTGACCTTTGCGCCTGTGGGTGGAGGGAACTGCATGGCTGCTGGAGATTCTGTCCCTGAAGCCTGCTCGGATCTGCTCCTGTCAGGGTCACGTGGGCCAGGGCAAGGCTGGGCTCTGCTCCGGGTCCAGTGCATGACAGATCTTTGGTGTTGGTTTTTCTGGTCTCTCTGGAACAGAAATTTCCTCCACTCCATTGTTCTGTGGCTTCTGATGCTCCAGAATTTGTTGGTAGTTCTTCTTTACAGGTATTTTATAGCCTGTGGCTTCGGAGCTAGCGTATGTGTGTCTTTCTACTCTGCCATCTTGGCTCCTCCTCCAGAGAATTTCTTTGGGAAACTATCTAGGCCCAATTTTATAATGGCTCAAATCTTTCACCTGCAACTAGTTTTTATGAAGACACTATCAGAAGCTGCTTGTGATGAAATCCTTGATGAATTTTTAAATTTGGTCCCTCTATGAAGTGTTATATGGGGGCAATATTGTTTTTATGGATCTAGAGGGACTTTTCAAAGATAAAGAACACATGAGAAAATGGTTGATGGCAGACCATCACACAACTTTCCCAAATCAATCAATAAATGGGGCTAAAACTGGCTAGAGGATGTTGCTGTTTGCACCTAACTATAATCCTTTATTTGTTTCTATGGTGAGCTGACAGACACATGTAGAGCTTGTGCATGAAAAGTGTCTTATTTTTTTGACTTGCTGTTATGTTGATGCTTATAACAGCCCTTCAAGTTTCTATAAATGTGATTGATAAGGAAAGTTTGTGAGATGGAGTTTGGCAACTTAAGTAGATGCAATAAAGAAAACCTTTCAGGAATAGGCCAGGTTAGCCACAGTTGACTCTTCAGGATTCCACATTTGGACCAAAGATACCCCTGCAAAGAAATGGAGTTGACCTCAAAATGCCAGCTGATGGTTGAAAATGCAACTCTGCTTTTGTTACAAGGGAATGTCTGCACTGGATGAGTTTCACACTGAGCAGACAGAAGCCAAGACTGTTAAAGAGAGAATGCTTCAGTGATTCCACCCCATCCCCACCCCCACTGCCTTCCCTCATTGGAGTTGCAGCAGGGCCAATAAATCATGGCCTGGTGATCAGACTGACCTGGGCTTGATTTAAGTCTGCCCTTAGGGTCCATGAACTGACACTCAGAAGGCAACATTAAAGTTCAGCCCCCTCAAATCATAAAGTGTTGGGGAAAAAAAGCCTAGAAGCCTACCTCTATTAAAAATCCTAAATTTACACTAATCAGAGTGAGATCATAAACATATATATGGTTTTGTGTGTGTATATAACTATATGTGTATTTACACACATACACACACACACACACACACAAATGATTCTTAATGGCAGCAAAATGGCACTGCAGTGGATACAGAAACTGGCCTAGGGTCAGGAAGACTTATCTTCCAAATTCAAATCTGGCCCCAGACGCTTATTAGCTTTGTGACCCTGGGTAAGGCACTGCACCCTTTTACCTCAGTTTCCTCATTTGTAAAATAAGCTGGAAAAGGAAATTGCAAACTGCTCCAGTTTCTCTGCCAAGGAAACCCCAAATGGGGTCACAAAGAGTTGGACACGACTGAACAACAACAAATGTTAACTTTTTAAAAGTGTTCCAAACTCAAGACTATTTCCTATAAACATTGAGATAGGCTTATTTAGGATCAGACCATCATAGGATTAGAGATTTGGAGTTGGAAGAGGCTTTAGAGGTCAGTCACCCTGTCAAACATCCTTATTTTACAATTAAAGAAACTGAGGCCCAGAGAAGTTAAGTGACTTGTTCAAGAATACACAGGCAGTAAATGGCAAGAGCTACTATTTAAACCCAGGTCCAGTGACCTCCAAATCCAATGTTCAAGGCCAGCATAGCTAGAATGTAGAGCATGTCTAGGGCATAAAGTGTTAGAAGACTCTAAGGGGAGAAAGAGACCACTTTACAAAAGGCTTTAACTTTCAAACCTTTGTTCAGTTGTTTTTCTGTCCTGATTCTTTGTGACCCCATTTGGGAAGATGAATGACAAAGTCAGACTATGCTTTAGGAAAATTGCTTTAGTAGTTGTGTGAAATAGGGAAAGGGCACATTAGAAGTGTGGGGAAGGTACAGAGAACAGGATTTGACAACAGACTGGATATGTGGGTTAAGAGTTAGGAGGATGACACAGAGGATGGTGATATACTCCGAAATAAGAGAGAAGTTGGGAAAAGCAGAGAGCTTTGGTTGGGGGAAGGGGAAAATTATAATGAATTTCATTTGAGACATGTTGAGTTAGACACCAACAAGACATCCAACCTGAGATGTCCAGAGGGTAATACTATAGCTCAGGAGAGAGATAAAGATTAGATATGTAGAACTGGGAATAATCTACATAGAGAGGATAACTTAAACCATGGAAGGTAATGAAATCACTGAGTGAGAGACTATAAAATGAAAAGAGAAGAGGAATCAGGATAGAACCCTGGGGGATGTCTTTGACTAGCAGACATGACATGGATGAAGATCCAGTAAAAGATACTGAGAAGGAATGGTCAGATAGGTAGAAAGACAACCAGGAGAAAATGTGGTCATAAAAACCTAAAGAGAGAATATCCAAGAAAAGTGGGTGAACAACACTGGCAAAGGTCAGCAAGTACACACCGATTCTTCAAGAACTTTAGCCATAGAAGAGAGATATTAAATAATAACTATTAGGCATGGTTGTACCAAGTGAGATATTCTTAAAGATGAGGGAGTATTTGTACAAGTAGGAATATTTGTAGGTAGTAGAGAAGGAGAAAGTGGATATGACTACCATGTAGAAGAAGCTATATATACTTTCTTTTCTCATTTTGCAACGACTTCCTACTCAGAGGAACAAGACAAAACTTTGTTGGCCTTGGCTATTAAGAAGGAACAGGCTATTTCTGCTTAATGTAGAGATTCGCTTGCTGTCATTAGAGCCCTTGAAAATTGTGTGTTTGTCCTTCGTTGCCAAAGAAGACCATGCCATCAGAGAAATGATGACATGACTTGCACTTGACTTTGTTTTGAGTGAGGGAGGGCTATGCAGGTCACCAGCCTCACTTCTCCTCCAGAGGCATCTGAATCCTGTGACCAGATATTCATCAGGATGACTGGAGATGACCCAGGATGAGGTAATTGGGGTTAAGTGACCTGCCCAAGGTCACACAGCTAGCGAGTATCAAGTATCTGAGGTAAGACTGGAACTCTGGTCCTCCTGACTCCTGCACTGGTGCTCTATCCACTGCACCACCTAGCTGTCCTTGCCTTTGAAAATATATTATAAATGTATTATGTGATGGGTGGTTTTTAAACAGCATGATGTAGTAAAGAGAGCCAAGGAGATGGGTGGGAGGACACTGCAATGCATAACTCACAGCTCCCTTCTTGGAGCTGCTAATTCCATACCCTTCCCCTACTTGACACTACTCCTTGTCAACTATTTGCACCTCAGGTGACACATTCCCAATTCCAGCTCTGAGGACAGTCTGTGAGCTTGTCTGAATATTGTCCATTTATATCACTTTTTGACTTGTTAGCCAAAACAAGTCTTGTTGATTCAAGGTGAAAGCTGGGGGTAATGAGGGAGGTGAAGGAGAGAAGGAATCAGTTGGGAAGTGTGGCTGACTACAGTCCAGAGAGTGATTGAGTTATAAGGACTGGAGTTGGGTTCTTTGGAGACTGGTAACTGCAGGATGACTGAAGGGAGTACCTAAGCTGGAAAAACAAAGATGGGGCAGGGCAGGTCGCAGCTATGATAAGATGGGGCCAAGTTTGTCACTGGTACAGTGAACCAAATGGCTGAGAGAGAACAGACAGGAACATGGCCCTCAAGCATGCTTCTACCCACTACTTGGAACCTCTCCCAAGGTCCTGTCCTGGACCCTCTTCTCTTTTCATTATACACTATCTCTTGGTAATCTTATCTGCTCCCATAGGTGTAAATATTATCTTTATGCAGCTGACTCCCCAATCTACATATCCAGGCCTAATTTCTTTCCATCATCTATTCCTGCTTGGACATTTCAAACTGGATGTTTCATAGACATATTAAATTCCACACATCCAAAACAGAACTCATTATCTTTCCCTTCGAATATCTCTTTTTTTCTAGTATTGACATCTTTTCATAGTCAATGTGGTTTACACCTGAAAAGTTAGACTCAATTTCACTTTCCTCACATCTCCATAATAATCAGTTACTAAATCTTGTCACCTCTACTTGTACAACATCTCTTCTATCCATTCTCTTCTCTTCCCTTCTTTATACCTCCATCACCTTTCACCTTGACTATTAGAATGACCTCCTAATCAGTTTTCTGGATTCCAAATTCCTCTCTTTCTAATCCATTCTGTGTCCATGGGCTATACCAAGGTGTTGTTTCCTGCCCTCTATTCATGTCTGCCTCTACCACATCCATAGGAATGCATAGCAAATGTCTCTAGTCTACTGATGCTCAGAACAAATAGCTGCCAGATGTTTCCAAAAGCCTTACCCTGATCATGTGAGACCCAAATGACTACTTGCTTGGGCCAGCAATTAGGTCATATGATCTTGTGTGGGTCCTCAAGCCAGATTTCCCCAATTTTCCAGGATAATGTTGGAACACAAGGAGTCTTGAAATGCCTAATTAGTTTTCCAAAATAGAGCTGTCCAGTCATAATTACTAACTGACTTTCCTAGTTGACATCTTTGAAGGTAATGGTTTTTGAGGGACGAAGAATTATGTTTGGAGAAGTGTATACTACTCAACCACACTATAATTCTCCTTATTGGTTTATAGGCAAAGATTATGTTTTGCTGGATTGTGTAATATATTGGAAATTAGTTCTTGTCATCTCCCATTAAAAGAAGAATTTCTTCCTGGGCAAATCAGCATTCTGCCCAATATGATTCGAAGGATTTCCTGGAGGAAGCAGTAGGAGCCTCTTCCTAATCACAATGCTCTCAGTCAGGCAGGGATTACTCTCACATACGCTTGGACAGAATTAACAAGAGGACACTGGATTATTTGTGTTACGTGGCAAAGAAATTACATGTGTCACTGACAAAGTTATCATGATGTATGCATTCAATTCAGGGGTCCCCTAAGTTGGGGGAGCCCGGTGGAGTAGCCCTACAGTTAGGTAAGTGTGATATAACGTGAAACAGTAAGGAATATGGCCAACAGATAAAAGAGATAATCGATAGAAGAGCCTAGTCTCCTGAGTTGCGCTTTGTTTCTGTGCCTTTCCCCCCATTTACTCACTACTACAGGACAAAAGAAGAGATTTGAGGATTGTAAACTAGGAAGCCCAAATCCCAGGACTGTTTGGTAGTTATTACACAAATGTCAACTATGTAGTATATAGTTGAGCCTTCCAGGATTAAAATTCTGAGGCACTGGAAATGCTCAGTATAATCCAAAATTGGATTACATGTACCAGGCCCGGTGACTAGGAAGAATGGTCCTAAGAAACAACAGATGGTGGCATGAAGGCACTAGCTTGCACTTTGTTCTAAATACTCTGGCCTGTGGGGCTAAGGATCTTCTAAAGAGATGAGAGGACTCATCACCAAATCCACAAGACCCTTCAGTTCTCTCCATAAAATAGAAAGTCTTTTATGGGGAAAACTTTCACTGGACTGAGGCAAAGACTTCTGTGTTTTCTAAAAGAACGTTGGCAAGAAAAACCTGTGGCTTTTAAATTAAAAGAATATTATGACACTCATGCTTTCTGTTAGGTGGAAGAAGCCAATGACTTTAACTGAAGCAAAAGCTGGAGGCTTTTGGAGGCATTCAGCTGAGCAGCAGGCAGCAGAACTTCCAACTGAGAGTCTGTATGGATAAGAAGGGACTAGAAGAGCAGTATCCAGTGAAGCACCCAACAGAAATGATGTATCAGTTAGCTGAGCCAAATCTGGGCTGAATGTGTGATGGAGTAGAACCATTAGGTAGATAATACAAGACCAGCAGAGAGGAAGTATGGCGGAAGTAGCAGAAGGATGGCCCTGCAATGCTGCAATGATGACGTGGCTTCCATACAGATTCCTTGGCCCCATGCTTTCCTCTCCATGTGTGAGCCCTGGCCACATGTGTGGCCCTCCAAAGCTTAGCTCAGTGCCTAGAATATGTGCTTAATAAATACTTATTTCCTAACTTCATGCATGTGTGTTCACTCTTTCATCAAAATGTTGGGTGCATTTGTTGAAGACCATGTCCCAGGTTTAGAAGGGAAATATTTTTGTTACTACTTTTTCTTTCTATACCTTTGCTTTGAACCAAATGTGTCCTCTCACTGACTGTTAAGATAAATACACTGGTAGGGGGCTTGTGAGTTATCATTTTAGGGGGTGCAGACTCACAGAATACTTTGAACCTATTCTCTGTTGCGGGGGGAGGGATGCCACCAGGTGCTACAACTAGAATGAGCATAATTAAAATAACTATATAACTACTTGGGACATCTAGGTTGTGCAGTGCATAGAATGTCCAGCCTGGTGTGAGAAAGGCCCATCTCCCTGAGTTCAAATCTATCCTCAGACACTTACTATCTGTGTGACCCTGGGCAAGTCACTTAATCCTGTTTGCTGCAGTTTTCTCAATAAACGAACTGGAAAAGGAAATGGCAAACCACTCCAGTATCTTTGCCAAGAAAACCTCAAATGTGGTTACAGAGAGCCAGACATGACTGAACTACAACATATAACTACTTAACCGCAAAGGCCTTATTGGAATTTAGGCATTCTTTACAAAACTGGATCATTAGTTATTCTCTAAATAAAATGCTCCGATCTCCTGACTATGCATCAGCATAAGCCATTCCCTTAAAGTCTGGAACTGTTGGACACCTCTTTTTCTGAGAAGCCTCATTGTGTCAAATCATACTCTGCCCATTCTAAGCCTCCCGTGATCCTCCTTGGTGTTCACTCTCTCTCTTTGAACTTCCTAGTATTAAACCTATTTCCGTACTGCTTTTGGCAGACTGAGCTCCTTGAGGGATGGGCCTATAGCATTTTGCTATTTTTGTTCCAAGTACCTAACACAAGGTCCCTCACAAAGTAAGTGCCTGAATGATTTTTTACCTACCATCTTTGGTCATCTGGGCAGGTGGTATCTACTTTGCCACTAGCTTTCCAAAAGTCATCTGTGACCGAATAAAAACTGCCTTTCCATGCTTTAGTCCCTAGCCCCAGTCTTTAGAGAGGCTTTGGAGGGTCACACTGATACAAGTACTTCAGAACTGTCTCTTCTAAAGTTCTGGGAAAGGTTGAGAACAATCCCCATTGAATCCCTTTCTGTCACTAGTAACTCCTCCCATCCTTTATTCCTCTATAAATTGGAGACAACTAACATTTATTAATGGCATTTTTCCCTGCTTAGGAAATTACAATGACTCCCTGCTGTCTCATACGAAGTTCTATCTCTAACACTGAAAGTTCCACACAATCTGGTTCAACTTGCTTTCCAGATACCCACTCCATCCTCCAAGCATTTCATACTTTGCTACATACTCTCACCACATACCATCTCTCCAGGCCTTTACACAGGCTTTATGCTGGCTATGTTTTACATAGAACTCTAGGTTTCCCCAGGCAGTAGAATATAAGATCCTCAAGGATCTTTCCTAGCAGGAAAGCTGACCTCTGAGGCATAAAGCCTTGAGTTCAAGCCCCAAACTCAGATATCCTGGCTATAAGATCCTAGGCAAATCATAATCTCTCCATGCTCCAGGTCAGCCTTCCTTAGCCGAGGAAATTCCTCGTTAGGAGCTCTCTAGGCCAATGAAATTAAAGTATAGTCCTTAACCCCTACCCCCTTTCTCTCTATCCAGTGTCTGACACATAGTAGGCATTTGATACATGAGTTGACATGACTTGGACAGAATTCAGGATTAGATGAAGAAAGAGAAGGAATTTGTCCATGAACTCATTTAGGCAGTAAATGTACTCCACAGAGCTGGGCCTGCCTTCTCTGAGCTCCTATCTCTTAATTTTGCATCTCTAAGGCAATTATATACCTTTTAATATCCTTCTTAATGTTTAAATTACCTATGTATATGTCCTATCCTTTCACTAGATTATAAACTCCATAGGGATAGAGACTGGGTCCTTTTCAAATTTTGCATCTTCCCCCTTCCAGGATCTTGAATAGAGTTTAATAAATGTTTTCCAAATCAAATCCCCAAACCACATAACAGTCAGAGCAATGTCCAAGCTAGGACTAGCATCATGTCTCCTAAGTCCCAGGGCGATCTCGCCATCACATCCCAACCAACACCCTGAATGCCCCTAATTCATTGATGTGTTACTTAGAGTCACTAGGTTCAAGAAAATTGTGTGGGAAAGGTTATTGTAGAGTGGTCACTTAGAAGTTGTGTGGAGCAAATCCCAAGATCATTTTGCATAGAAAGAACAGATACTTTCACGTGAATGCCATGAAAGTAGAAGAAATGACAACCATTAACAAATGATATCAGGAATAAAAAGAAAGAAGTTAAACCAAAATGTTCCCAGAGCCAAGTACCAGCTAATGTTAAACACACCCATACCCATACCCCCTCATCCCCCTCAAGAACTATGGAAAAATGAGTGAAAGAATATTCTCTGTACTGCTCCTTCTTTGATCCACTAGTATTCTTGCTCCAGAAAACAATTCATGTGCATTTCTAAGGGATGTAATGCAGCATAACTAATAATATAGATAGAAAAAGTACTGTGTTTGTTAAGCAGGCCAGAAGGGGAGCACAGTAACTGGGCCTTTCCAACAAGAGGTGTCCCCAACGGCCTAAAGAGCTTGTGTAGTGGAATTTGTTTTCTTAGGCCTTTGGGGTCTTCCCCTCCTTCAGACCCAAGAGAATTAATTCATCTCCAACACTTGACCTAACACAACTGCTTTCCCCAGCTTGGACATCAAATCTTTAGCAGATATATCTGATACAAAAATGGTTGTTTCTGTCAGTCTACTGTTTCCCTTCTTATCCTACTGGTTTTGTTCATGCAACAGCTTTTCAGTTTCATTTAAATGAAACTATGGGTTTTTTTTATCTTTTGTGATAACCTTTATCCTTCATTTACTGAAGAATTTAGCTATATAATCAAGTGTTTGATAACCTTGAAAAATAAATTAGCAAAGAAGAACTCTTTATTTGAGAAAAAATGCTGGGAAAACTTGAAAACAGTTTGGCAGAAATTGGGCTTGGACCAATACTTTACAACACATTCTATGATACATTCTAAATTAATATCTAATACTAAACATCATACTATTTTCAAAACAGAGAAGAAAGAGATCATTTACAGTTCACAGCTATGGGAAGGAGGGTATTCTTAACCAAACCAAGGGACAGAGGCAATTAATAAATGATAAAGTATTTAACTTTGATTATATGAATCAGAAAGACATCTTCACTAACAAAATTGATGTGCCTAGGATAAGAAAAGAAGTGATCAAATTGCGGAAGAAAATTCTTTCTATCAAATATCTCTGATAAGGATTTGGTATCTAGGATATATAAATAATTGATATATTCCCCAATAGATAAATGATCAAGGATAGCAAAAGGAAAATTGCAAATGATTAATAACCACAAGGAAGAATACTCCTCATCACTACTAGAAAGAAATATTCAAATCCAAACAAACCTGTAGTTTCACTATACAACCTGAAAACTGGCAAATATGACAAAAGATGGGAAGAGTCAATGGTGGAGGATCTGTGGGAAAAGAGGGACATGAGGACATTGTTGGGTAGAGCTTGTGAATTAGTATAATGACTTTGGAAAGCAATCTGTAATGATGCCAATAAAGTAACTAAAATATCAATACTCTTTGCCCTAGAATTTCCATTAGTAGGCTTATACCCCAAAGACATCATTGATGAGAAAGTTCCCATGTACACCAAAATATTCATAGCAGCACTTTTTGTGATAGCAAAGAATTAGAAACCAAGTAGATACCCACCAATTGGGGAATGGCTGAACAAATCATGGTATATGATTGAAATGGAATGTGATTCTTTTGTAAGGAGCCATGAATGGGATGAATGTATAGAGAAGCATGGAAAGATCTACATGAACTGATGTAGACTGAGCTAAGTGGAGTCGAGAAATTAAAATACACAATGATTACAATGTCAATGAGGGGAAAAGCACACACGCAAAAAAAAATCTAAAGTGAATTTGTGAAATTAGAAAGAGATATGAGAAGATATTCTCACTCTAGCCACTTGTGGGAGGGCCACAAGTTTTGCACATTACACATATTTTCAGACTTTCTGATGCACGAATTAGTTATGGTGATGTTTTTTCCTCTTCTTTTCCTTTATCCTTTTCAAAAAACACAGTATTTTTAAGGGATAGATTAGGAGAAGAATACTTTGGGAAACAATGGCCAAAAAGAAAAGGTACCAAGAAAAAACCTAATTAGAACAAAAATATTATTTAAAAAAAAAGAATTACCCCTTAGCTGTGCAAGTTACAGGATCTAATTCTCTTCTATTTTTTATGGTATAGTCTCTACTTAGGTACATTTTATACTTACTGGAGAGTATTCCTCAAGTGTTTAAGATGTTCTTTATTTTTTTAAAGAGCATTTGAAGTTGAATCTATACAAATAACAAATGTATTTTCACTGACTCCTGAATAATTTATGCATTTTGCAGCTATTTTGAATGAGATTCCCTATTGTTGCTTTAGGTTTTCTAGTAGTTGTTATTGGGCAGTTCTTTCCTAGCTAATATATAGATAATATTGTCCAATTCTAGGTTACTGAATCCCATTATTAGTTATTCTTCCTTTTTTTAGTCAGTTCCACTGATTGACTTTTCTATTTGATTACCAGCAACAAATAGTTTTGTTAATTGCTATTTTATAATAGAGTCTGAGGTCTGGAAATGCTATTTTTCCTTCATTTCTATTTTTCCTCATTTTTCTCTTGATATTATAGATCTTTGGTTCCACAAAATGAATTTTCTTCTTGTTATTATGATATAACTCTTTAAAGTGTCCCATTCATGGTCTGATTAGTATAGTGTGAAATCCATAAATTAACTTTTACAGGACTATTACTTTTATTATATTGGCACAGCCTGGCCATAAGTGTTGATTATTTCGCTAGTTATTTAAGTTACTTTCTTTTTCTCCAAATATTTTATTTTTTACAATTACATGTAAAAAAATTGACATTCATCCTTTAAAATTTTGAGTTTTAAATTCTCCCCCTTTCTCCTTCCCCAACTCCCTCATTGAAAAAGTAAACAATTTTATATAGGTTTTACATGTGTAGTCATGTAAAATATATTTCCATATTGGTCATGTTGTGAAAGAAAACATAGACTCCCCCAAAACTGGGAGAAAGAAAGTATGCCTCAGTCTGTATTCAGACTCCATTAATTCTTTCTTTGGGGGTGGACAGCATTTGTATCAATGAGAATAGCTAAGTCATTCACAAGTTGATCATTGTACAATGTTGTTGTTACTGTGTACAATGTTTTCCTGGTTCTAATCACTTCACTTTTCATCGGTTCACATATTTCTAAGCTTTTGTGAAAAATATTCTTTTAATCATTTCTTATAGCACAATAGTATTCCATCACAATCTTATACCATACTTTGTTTAGCCATTCCCCAACTGATGGGCATTTCCTCAGTTTCCAATTCTTAGACACCATAAAAATAGCTGCTAGAAATGTTTTTCTACATATAGGTCCTTTTCCTTTTTTTTTAAAAAAAATATCTTTAGGATACAGAACTAGTAGTGCTATTGCTAGGTCAAAGTATTTTTTCTTTAAGGAGTAATGTATAATTCAGTCCTTAGAAGTATTGAATGTAGATTGACTCATAAATATTTTCTGCATTTTCTAATTATTTTGATCACTTTCGATGATCATCCCTTGGATTTTGTTTATTGTTATATAGAATTACTGTTGATTTCCATGATTTTGTACTGTTTGGTAATTTCCTAAGATTCCTAATCATCATGCTATCAGCAAATAGGGATCATTTTATCTCCTTTTTTCTTATCTTTATGCCTTTCATTTTTAACACTTGTCTTACTACAATTGCTAACATTTCTAGCACTATATTAAACAATGGCAGGGAATTGATGTGTTCTTGTTTTACTTCCACCATATACCTTTCTACTGCCAATGGTGTCACCTGAAATTAGAAAGAGATATGAGAAGATATTCTCACTCTAGCCACTTGTGGGAGGGCCACAAGTTTTTCACATTACACATATTTTCAGACTTTCTGATGCATGAATTAGTTATGGTGATGTTTTTTCCTCTTCTTTTCATTCTTGTGAGAGCACGATGACAGTAATCATTACTACAGCACTTAACAGTGTGCAAAGCACTTTATGTATTCTATCTTAGTGTAAGATGTGGGCCTTTGAGGTAGCTTTATTTTTTGCCATATTATTGCAAATGGGAAAATAGGGTCAAGGTGATTAAATGAGGTGACAGAGTTTATAAATATACATATAGAGAGAGAACCACTGGGCAAGAATGGGGAATCCCAGGCCTTGAGGCCCCATGTGGCCCTCTAGGTTAAGTGTGGCCCTTTGACTGAATCCAAACTCCACAGAACCAACGTGAGGACTTGGAGGGCCTCATGGGACCTCAAGGCTGAAGGTCCTGCAGTATTGCCATGAGGCATCACTGCAAAATTATTTGAATTTTTAAAAATTGGGCTTTTGGGGCAGGAAACAGCTTAAGATCGATGAAATGAAATGGTTGCTTAATTGTCTTATAAAACTGACTGTTCGCCACTGATTGTGATTCCAAGACAGTGATCAAAAAAATCCCCCCAAAACAAGAAACAAAACCCCAACTCTAATCCACTTGTCTAAGATCTCCCAGAATGACCAGGGTACAGGCTTGATAGTCTGTAGGAGCTAAGAAATGTGTGCAGGTGTGCGTTTTACAGATCTCTGACTTTTTTTTCTGGGTTTTCAGGGGCTTGGAGAGAAAGGGGAAAGTCAACTCCTAAATCCCACACTGAGACTTCACCAGTAGCTGGAAGGCAACCAAGAGAAAACTGGTAGGAAGTAGAGGCAGAGGAGGGAAGACCATGACAGAGAGCAGCTGAACTTACACACGTAGTATGGGGAGGCGAAGGGGGAGGGGAAGGGGTCGGGTATAGCCGCCTCTATAGTGAGGTAAACAAAAGCCGGTTTCATCATTTCTTACCTTCCCTCTTTCCTGAGAGAATTCGTTAGGAAATGTTTGCTAGTTTTAAGCTTATTTGTCCCTTTCTGGCCTAGCCCCTCCCCCTTCCGCCCCTCCTCCCTTCTTCTTCCCCTCCCCCCTCCCCCTCTCGCCCCCATCCCCCATCATTGGGAGGCCACTAATTTACGTCAGTTTTCCATTTGCCCATCTTTTATTTTACCTTTCCGGTCGCGGGGGGGGGGGGGGGGGGGGCACAATCTGAATGTATTATATTATACTGAAATTAATTTAAATTTAGCGGGAAGTCACGAGTGTGAGTAAATCCAGTACACGCGACGGGGCCTCCCAAGTTCGATGACAGGGGCCTTTTGGGGGTTTAATTTGAGGTAACTTGTGGGCATGTTCTCGGTCATATCTAGTTCTTACCTGCTGAGGTGAAACCCAGAGAAGAGACGACGGCGAGGAGGCCATTCACGGGTAGCTGCAGCACCATCTCGTGGCCAAACAGCAAACTGCACCTCCCCACCTGGTTATTGCATTTGCTGGTCACGTGACAGCCTGCAGCTGTCTGTGACAGCAACCGTCAGGGTTATGAGTATTGCTAGCACAAACATACTGGGATTTTACAATTTTCATTTTCCTTCTCTCATTATTTTTGTTTCCTTTTAAGCAGGTCAGTCTTAAAGACAAAGGACTGATAAGCACATTCACCTTGGATTTTTTTTTAACCTGATTTTGAGTTTTGAGGTAAAACTTTAGCAAAAAAACCCCTGCTGTAATGATCTAGAAGGCCACTCTATATCTGATTTCACATGTACAGGGACTTCTGCCCCTAGTGACTTACAATAAGATTTAGAGTTGGAAGGGACCTTTATTTTACATTTATTTAAAGTAACTTGCCCAGATTCACAAAGCTGCTTATGTGTCACAGGTAGAATTCAAACTTGAGTCTTTCAAACCTCCACACTAACATTTTATTCATATCTTGCTACCTGCACTACCTACCTGTCCTATTGTAAGAAAAGAAAATACATTGATTGCTAGTAATTTATGGACCTAGCCTTCATTTATTTCAAGATGATCATGAGACGATTAAGATTATTCAAATTTTGCACCAACTTTTAATAAGAATACCTTTTGTAGTTGAGGTCCCAGTATATCGCAAATATTATTGTCTTACAATGGATGTGATCTAACAGATCCCAACTCATCCTCCTTATCTAACCTTCAAGACTCCCATTCATGGTCTCTCATATATTCACTGCAGGGGATCCATCAATATTCTTGTAGATCTTTTAGTTTTCTCTTGAAATTGCATGGATGACAATGGCACCCACTAGCTGTACTCTGGACATTTGTTATCCCTTCTTGCCATATGATTTCCCTATCTTCTTTTTCAATCCTATTTACTGTGACATTTTTATAGTTATTTGTGATGTGTTGCAGTCTGCTCACACTCCCAAATATTATTCAAGATGGTACCTTTTAAAAGCTTCTAGGCAATTTAGGCATGACCTTTCCTCATCCCCCAAATCACTCACAATATCAACACATCATTAGAAACTTCTCTTGATCCTTCTGGTATCCAAAGCCCATCTCAATATCTGTGCAAATCAGCTGCTTTGAGCGAATTTTATTTTTCCTAGTTCAGATGCTTTTCATAAAAGCAAGTATTGGTTTTCTTCTCTTCTTAGAAATCAGCAATGACTTTGTGGCATTAATATGTGAGCTAGAAAGCAAATAAATAGCAGTTATGGTTTCTGCTCCATTCCCATTCTGACCCAGAGGCTTAAAGCTGTACTTGACTTTGGATGCCTATGGGATCAGAGGATTTACAGTTGTGTCATGTGAGATGTGTCCAAAGGATGCCCAGAAAATGTGTACCATAATCTTGGTCTCTGGAACCCCCAGTCATCTCCAGTTCCTCAAAAAAAGCCTCTAGGACAACCAGCATCTCTCTTGGCTATTGCTTCAGAGGGCCCATCTATAGCAGGCAGGGGCAAGCCAGAAAAACTCATCCTGCTGTTAACAACCTGCTCCAGCATGACCTGGTCTGTGCCTGCCATCGTTCCAAAGCTAGAAATACCTACTCTCTTGGAATGATAAAGTTAAAGTCCTCTGTAGGCTGCAGAGGAGAAATCAAAAATCTACTCTTCCATATGAATGGGGTGCATGTAGTTATCGACAATCTTCAGTAATTGATCAAAGGTGGACTTGTGTCTGCATTAGATCTACTTGTATCCCCTACATTTTATATAACAATCATGTGGGCAGCTAGGTGGTGTAGTGGATAGAGCACCAGTGCAGGAGCCACAGGACCTGAGTTCAAATCTCATCTCAGACACTTGACACTCACTAGCTGTGTGACCTTGGGCAAGTCACTTAACCTCAATGGACTCATCCTCGGTCATCTCCAGTCACCCTGATGAATATCTGGTCACTGGATTCAGATGGCTCTGGAAGAGAAGTGATGCTGGTGACCTGCACAGCCCTCCCTCACTCAAAACAAAGTCAAATGCAAATCATGTCATTATTTCTCTGATGGCATGGTCTTCTTTGGCAATGAAGAACGAACACACACACACACAAACACAAACACACACACATAACAATCGTATTGAAAACCAAGCAGAGACTCCAGTGACAAGAATGACTATGATCTTCAACTCTTATCCTGACTTAAATTTGGACTCAGAGCTGAGAATATGGAAGAAGTCCAAGTCCCACTAATACAGACTAAATGATGTGAGGTCCTGGATTAAAAGCAAGTTTGAATTAGAGTATTGTTCAATAAAATATCATTTCAAGTTAGTAACTCAGTATGGTCTAGTAGATAGAGGGAAAATGGGGGAGTCAGGACGACCTAGGTTTAAGTCCTTTCCCTGACACACACTGTCACTTTGCTATTCAGGGTTCCAGGTAATTCTCAAAGATTACAACTTGGAATAAAGTTGTTGATGTACATCAGCTGGAGTTTCCACACCAGGAGTTTCCCCATCCTGGTGTAATCATAGGTCAGGACGAAACTAACACCACTCCAAAACAAATTTTTAAGAGACAGCATCTCAAACTAATAGCTCTATTCTTTCTTTACTATTGTGATTCCTAATAAGACCTATTTGTACAATCTTCTATTTGTAGAGAAAACAAACAAGGAGCAAAAGTTCTTAAAACAGTTACTAAATGGCTTAAATATTCCCACTGCAGTTTTGTTTTTACACTAGCCATTAGATCACCAATCCCTTTACTCACAGGTAGTACAGACTAGAAAACGGTCAAACTGTTACATTCTCAATTAGTATATTTGAAAATAATGAGACTTTTTGTTTTGCAACTTGTTTTATTAGGATTAGCTCTCCATGACCGTTGTTGACCAGGACAAGGACTCCTAGACAATGTAGCTCACTATAAAGATTAACAGTAATACTAATATTGATATATTTCCTACTATGTTCCATGCATTGTACCCTGGGAGGTAGATGCTATTATTACACCAATTTTATAAATGATGAAACTGAGGCTTAGAGGTTCAATGACTTACGCATATATCTAGTAAGCATCTAAGGTCATATTTTAACTTAGGTCTTCCTGACCCTAGGGCCAGGGCTTTATTCACTGTGCCTCCTAACAAGCTAGACTTAACATTCAGAGACTTTCAATCTGACTTTCTACCCAAGTAACTATTGACAAGTTACAACTGAGTATCTTCACCTGTAAAATGGGTATAATAAATAAAAATAATAATAAAAAATAAACATGCATAGTAATATTCTCACTATGTACTTCACAGAGTTGTCTTAAGGAAAACACTGTAAATCTTGAGGCATAGTAGAAATAAGGTCACCATCATCATAACTGATCTTTATATAATATTTTAATGTTTGCAAAGAGCTTGACAAATATTCTCATTTGACCCTCAAGAAAGTCTTGTAAGGTAGATCCTGTAGGCATTTTGCCCATTTTACAGATGACCAAACTGAGGCTCAGAGAGGTAGCATGACTTCCGCAGGGACTCACAGCAAATAAGTGACAGGTATGAAATTTGAACAAAAGTCTACCTACTGCCCAACTCCAATACTCTTTCCATAAGGCCTCCATATTCTCTTCAGTCTATGCTTATGCTCAGCTTTCTGGTTCCTCAGGAAAGATTCTATTAGATATTTTCTTTTCATACCCACCCGAGCATATAGAGTTGACAAGTACCAAGACCAATTTAATCAGAATAAACACGGCTATGTCAATTTAAACAAGTGGTCTGATTGATTTTTCCCCCTCACTGGACTGACTAGCTGTTTGATTCAATTGAAGGTTTGCTGTGGCTGGCCACTGCTCTTAAAACTGCAAATTACAGAGTTAGGAAAATCTCAGAAAACATCAAGGGATGACAATCAGGTAAAACAGAGAATGGTCACTGGCTCACCTACTCATCCATCAGCAAATATTGACTGAGCTTGTAACATATTCCAGTCACTATGACTGAGACAGGAATGACATGGCTCTTGCCTTTAGGGAGCTTCCAGTCAACTCAACTTAGAAAGGTTAGTGGTTTATTTTGGAGGGGGAGAGGGGAAAGGGGTATGGACCTGTGTTTTCATCACTGTTGGAAGTTTCTTTTAATTCCAATATAGTCTTATATAACATCATAATCTCAGAGAGCTATTTGGGATCACTGCACTTGGACCCATGTCTTCCTAAGCCATTTACAGCACCAACTTCCAAAGTGATAGGCTCCAAACTGGAACTCTTGCACCACTGGACTGGTCAACTTCCCTGACCTGATAGGTGGTTTTTATTATTATCTTTTTATATAAGCCCTGGTATTCAGTTTTCCTAGACAATAACAAGACGTTTACTAGGTGGTGTCATTGTCCTTTAGCCGATGGGCAAAACTATATTCTCTTTATCTGATTAAGGACTTAGTCAAAGCATAGGGAAACTAGGAAAATTCCTTAACATCTAGTACTTTGTGTGTGAAGCTTTCATTTGATGAAAAGGTCAAGTCTTTTTAAAAATTATTTTATTTTTTTCTCAATTACAGGTAAAAACATTTTTCAATATTTCTTTTTTAAATGCTTGACTTCCAAATTCCCTTATGCCCTCCCTCAAATTCCCCCTCCTTGAGAAGACAGAGAAGGCAAGCAATTTGACATAGATTATGCATGTGTGGTCATATAAAACATGTTTCCATATTGGTCAGGTTAACCCGCCCCCCCAAAAAAAAAACCCAGGAAAAATAAAGCTTTAAAGAAAATGATGCTTTGATCTGCATTCAGACTCCTCCAGCTCTTTCTTTTTTTTCTTTTTTCATCATAATTCCTTCAGAACTGTCTTGCATCACTGCATTGAAGAGACTAGCTAAGTCACTCAGAGTTGATCACTGTACAAAATGGTGTTTCTATTTTCCTGGTTCTAACCACTTCACTTTGTCCACATAAGTCTTTCCATGTTCTTCTGAAGTCATTCCCTTCATCATTTCTTATAGCACAATGGTATTCTATCACAATCATAGACCACAACTTATTCAGCCATTCCCCAATTAATGGGCACCCCCTCAATTTACAAGTCTTTGCCACCACTAAAAAAAAGCCACTATAAATATTTTTGTATGTAAATATCCTTTTCCTTTGATTTCTTTGGGATACAGACCTAGTAATGGTATTCCTGAGTCGAAGGGTAGACAGTTTCGTGGCACTTTGCACATATTTCCAAGTGGTTCTCCAAAATGGAGTTCATAACTCCACCAAGAGTGCATTAATGTCCCAATTTTCCACATACTCTCCAACATTTGTCATTTTCTTTTTCTGTCACATTACCAGTTTGAGAAGTATGAGGTGGTACCTCAGAGTTGTTTTGATTTGCATTTATCTAATCCATAGTGATATAGAGCTTTTTTATTTGACTAGAGATAGCTTTGATTTCTTCTTCTGAAAATTGCCTACTCATGTTCTTTGACCATTTTTGTGTTTGTCCTTTGTTTTTGAAGAAACCATGACATCAGAGAAATGATGACATGACTTGCACTTCACTTTGTTTTGAGTGCACGAGGGCTGGGCAAGATCTCATCCTGAGCCATTAAAGGGACAGATGGGGACATACAGACAGAAGGGGACACAGGGAAAGATACATGAGTACACATGGACAGATGGAGATACACGGAGAGATGGCAACACACAGACAGATGGGGACACATGGACAGATAGGGACACATGGACAGACAGATGGGAGCACACAGGCGGAAACATGAGAACACAAGGACAGTTGGGGAAAGATGGACAGTCAGATGGGGGTACAGATGGACAGATGGGGAAGCACAGTCAGACAGATGGTGACACACAGACAGATGGAGAGGCAAAGATAGAAACATGGGGACGCATAGACAGATGGGGACAAATGGACAGACATTGGACACATGGATAGATATTGGACACATGGACAGACATTGGACACATGGATAGATATTGGACACATGGACAGACATTGGACACATGGGTAGATGGGGACACATGGACAGAAACATAGGGACATAGGGACAGAAACATGAGGATACACAGACAGATGGGGACATATGGACAGATGGAGACACACAGACAGATAAGGACACATGGACAGATGGGGATGTACAGAGAGAAACATGGGGATACACAGAGAGATACACAGGGATACAAGGATAGACAGGGGAAAAACAGACCGATGGGGAAACATGGACAGACAGGGGACACACAGACAGATACTGGACACACGGACAAAAACATGAGGATACACAGACAGATGGGGACACATGGACAGACAGGGGACACACAAACAGACACATGGGGACACATGGACAGAAATCTGAGGACACACAGACAGACAGGACACACGGAGAGATGGGGACACACAGAGAGACACATGGGGACACACAGACACATGTGGATACACAGACAGATAGATGGGGACACACGGAAAGACACATGGGGACACACAGGCAGACACATGGGGACACAGGGACAGACACATGGAGACACATGGACAGACATCTGGGGACACACAGACAGACAGGGGACACACGGACAGATGGGGACACACGGACAGACACATGGGGACACAGAGACAGACAGATGAGAACACACAGACAGACAGATGGGGACACACAGACAGACAGATGGGGACACACACACAGACAGATGGGGACAAACAGACAGACATATGGGGACACACAGACAGACATCTGAGGACACACAGACAGACAGATGGGGACACACAGACAGACATATGGGGACACGCAGACAGACACATGGGGACACACGGACAGACAGATGAGGACACACAGACAGACAAATGGGGACACACAGACAGATGGGGACACACAGACAGAGAGGGGACACATGGACAGATGCTGACACACAGACAGACACATGGGGACACACAGAAAGACATATGGGGACACACAGAAAGACACATGGGGACACACGGATAGACACATGGGACACACGGACAGACATATGGGGACACAGAGACAGACAGATGAGGACACACAGACAGACACATGGGGACACACAGACAGACAGATGGGGACACACGGACAGACACATGGGGACACACGGACAGACACATGGGGCACATGGACAGACACATGGGGACACACAGATAGACAGATGGGGACACAGACAGACATCTGAGGACACACAGACAGATGGGGACACACGGATGGAGAGGGGACACATGGACAGATGCTGACACACAGACAGACATATGGGGACACACAGACAGACACATGGGGACACACAGACAGACAGATGGGGACACACGGACAGACACATGGGGACACACAGACAGACAAATGGGGACACACGGACAGACACATGGGGACATACAGACAGACCCATGGGGACACACAGACAGATGAGGACACACAGACAGACATATGGGGACACACAGAGAGACAGATGGGGACAAACAGACAGATGAGGACACACAGACAGACAGATGGGGACACACAGACAGACATATGGGGACACACAGATAGACAGATGGGGGCACAGACAGACATCTGAGGACACACAGACAGATGGGGACACACGGACGGAGCGGGGACACATGGACAGATGCTGACACACAGACAGACATATGGGGACACACAGACAGACACATGGGGACACACGGAAAGACGCATGGGGACACACGGACAGACACATGGGGACACACAGACAGACAAATGGGGACACACGGACAGACACATGGGGACATACAGACAGACCCATGGGGACACACAGACAGATGAGGACACACAGACAGACATATGGGGACACACAGAGAGACAGATGGGGACAAACAGACAGATGAGGACACACAGACAGACAGATGGGGACACACAGACAGACATATGGGGACACACAGATAGACAGATGGGGGCACAGACAGACATCTGAGGACACACAGACAGATGGGGACACACGGACGGAGCGGGGACACATGGACAGATGCTGACACACAGACAGACATATGGGGACACACAGACAGACACATGGGGACACACGGAAAGACGCATGGGGACACACGGACAGACACATGGGGACACACAGACAAATGGGGACACACGGACAGACACATGGGGACATACAGACAGACCCATGGGGACACACAGACAGATGAGGACACACAGACAGATGAGGACACACAGACAGACATATGGGGACACACAGAGAGACAGATGGGGACAAACAGACAGATGAGGACACACAGACAGACATATGGGGACACACAGACAGACATATGGGGACACACAGATAGACAGATGGGGGCACAGACAGACATCTGAGGACACACAGACAGATGGGGACACACGGACGGAGTGGGGACACATGGACAGATGCTGACACACAGACAGACATATGGGAACACACAGACAGACACATGGGGACACAGACAGATGAGGACACACAGACAGACATATGGGGACACACAGACAGAAACATGGGGACACACAGACAGACACATGGGGACACACAGACAGACAGGGGACACACAGAGAGATGGGGACAGATGGAAAGATGGGGACACAGGGACAGATGGGGACGCACAGACAGAAACATGGGGTCACACATACAGACATATAGGGACACACGGACAGACCCATGGGGTCACACAGACAGATGGGGATGCACAGACAGATACATGGGACACACGTACAGACAGGGGACACACGTACAGATGTGGACACACAGAGAGAAACATGGGGACATGTGGACAGAAACATGGGGGCACACAGACAGATGGGGACACAAGAACAGAAGGGGATACATGGACAGATGCATGGGGACACACGGACAGATAGGAGACACAGGGACAGATGGGGTCAGATGGGTGGACAGATCGGGGCAGATGGACAGACAGCTGGGGACACATGGACAGATGGGGACACACAGACAGCTGGGAACACACAGACAGATAGATGGGGACACAAGGACAAGTGGAGAAACACAGATGAGAACACACAGACAGATGGGGACACACAGACAGAAGGGGACACATGGACAGACAGATACAGGACATACAGACAGATGGGGACACATGAGGACACACAGACAGAAACATGGGGATACACGGACAGACAGGGGACACACAGAGAGAAACATGGGGATACAAGGACGGATGGAGACATGGACAGAAATATCGGGACACACAGACAGAAGGGGACACAGACAGATTGGGACATAACAGACACAGAAATAGGAGACATACAGATAGGGGACATATGGACAGATGGGGACATTAACTGGGGAATGACTTGCATTCTTATAAATTTGACTCAGTTTTCTATATATTTGAGAAATGATGTCTTGATCAGAGAAACTTGCTGTAAATCCCACCCCACCCCCGCCACCATTTTCCTGCATTTCTTTTAATCTTGGTTGTAATGGTTTTGTGTGTGCAATTGTTTTTTTAATGTAATGTATTCAAAATTATCCATTTTACATATTGCAAGGCTCTCTATCTCTTTTTTGGTCATAAATTCTTCCCTTATCCATAGATCTGACAGGTAAAATATTCTATGCTCCCCTATTTTGCTTATGATATCACCCTTTGTATCTAATTTTGATTTTATCTTGGTATATGGTGTGAGATGTTGATCTATACCTTGAATTGTTCAATTGTTTCAGTTGTGTCCAACTCTTCGTGACTCCATTTGGAGTTTCCTTGGCAGAGAGAGTGGAGTGGTTTGCCATTTTTTTCTTCAGCTTGTTTTACAGAGGAGGAAAATGAGGAAGAGGCAAGTGACTTGCCCAGGGTCACACAGCCAGTAAGTATCTGAGGCCACATTTGAACTTAGATCTTCCTGACTCTTGGCCCATCCTCTATCCATTGCAGCACCAACTGGTTTGTACCAAACTACTTCCCAGTTTCCCCAACAATTTTTGTCAAATAGTGAATTCTTGACCCCAAAGCTTGGAAAATGCTAGATTACTACTGTCACTTACTATTGTATATTATGTAACTAATTTATTATACTGATCTACCATTTTATTTCTTAACTAGTATCAGATTCTTTTGATTATGACTGTTTTATAATAGAATTTGAGATATGTCCCTACTAGGTCACCTTCCTTCACATTTTTTTCATTGATTCCCTTGATATTCTTGAGTTCCAAAATGAATTTTGCAATTATTTTTTCTAGTCCTATAAAATAATTCTTTGGTAGTTTGGTTGGCACTGAATAAGTCAACTAATTTAGGTAGAATTGTCATTTTTATTATATTGGCTTGGCCTACCCATGAGCAATTAGCATTTTTCCATTTGTTTAGACACATCTAAACTTTATTTGTGTGAAAAGTATTTTATAACTGTGTTTATATGTTTCCTAGGTTTGTCTTGGCAGTTAGACTCCCAAGTATTTTATACTGTCTGAAGTTATTCTAAATGGAATTTCTCTTTCTATTTCTTCCAGATGGACTCTGTATATCCTGAAACTTAGCTAAATTTGTTAATTATTTCAACTAGTTTTTTGGCTGATTCTTTAGGATTTTCTAAGGATATGCCCCATATCCTTAGATATCATCTGCAAAGAGTGATAGTTATGTCTCTTCACTACCTACTCTAATTTCTTTAATTTGTTTTTCTTCTCTTTTTGCCATAGCTATTGTTTCTAGCACAATGTTGAAATAATAGAGACATCCTTGCCTCCCCCAATCTTATTGGGAAGGCTTCTAATTTATCTCCATTAAAGATAATGCTTGCTAATTATTTTAAATAAATACCACTTATTTTAAGGAAAACTCCATTTAGTCCTATGACTTTTAGTGTTTTTAATAGTATTGAATGTTGTATTTTGTTAAAAAGTTTTTTTCTGCACCTATTGACATAATCATATGATTTTTGTTGGTTTTGTTATTGATAGGGTCAATTATACTGATACTTTCTCCAATATTGAACTAGTTCTGTATCCCTGGTATAAATCCCACCTGATCATAGCATATGACCCTGGTGATATATTGCTGTAATCTCCTTGCTAGTGTTGCAATTGAAATTTTTGCATCAATATACATTAGGAAAATTGGTCTATAGTTTTCTTTCTCTGTTTTAACTCTCCTGATTTTGGTATCAGCATCATATTTATGTCATAAAAGGAATTTGATGGGACTCTTTTACCTATTTTTCCAAATCATTTATATAGTATTAGAATTAGTTGTTCTTTAAATGTTTGGTAGAATTCATTTGTGAATCCATGTGATCCTGGGGATTTTTTTTCTTAAGGACCTCATTTATAGTTTATTCAATGCTTTTTTTCTAAGATAGAATTATTTAAGTATTCTATTTCCTCCTGTTAATCTTGGCAATTTATATTTTTGTAAATTTTCATCCATTTTGCTTAGCTTGTCAGATTTATTGGCACATAACTGGGCAAAATAGCTCTTAACTATTGCTTTAATTTATTCTTCCTTGGTGGCAAATTCACTCTTGTCATTTTTCATACTGGTAGCTTGGTTTTCTTCTTTCTTTTTTTAAAATCAAACTAACCGACAGTTTTTTTTAAATATAAATTTATTTATTTAACTTTTTACATTCATTTTCACAAAATTTTGGGTTCCAAATTTTCTCTCCATTTCTCCCCTCCCCCCCACCCCAATACACTGAGCATTCTAATTTTCCTATCACCAATCTGCCCTCTCTTCTATCATCCCTCCCTTCTCTTGTCCCCATCTTCTCTTTTGTCCTGTAGGGCCAGATGACTTTCTATTCCCCATTAACTGTATTTCTTATTTCCTAGTAGCAAGAACAATACTAAACACTTGTTCCTAAAACTTTGAGTTCCAACTTCTCCCCATCCCTCCCTCCCCAATCATTCCCTTTGGGAAGAAAGGCAATTCAATATAGGCCATATCTGTGTAGTTTTGCAAATGACTTCGATAATAGTCGTGTTGTGTAAGACTAACTGTATTTCCCTCCCTCCTCTCCTGCCCCCCCCATTGTTTCTATTCTGTCTTTTGATCCTGTCCCTCCCCGAGTGTTGACTTCAAATTGCTCCCTCCTCCCATTGCCCACCCTTCCATCATCCCTCCCTCCCTGCTTATCTCCTTCTCCCCCACTTTCCTGTACTGTAAGATAGGTTTTCATACCAAAATGAGTGTGCATTTTACTCCATCCTTTAGTTGAATGTGATGAGGATAAATTTCATGTTTTTTTCTCAGCTCTCCTCTTTTTCCCTCCACTAAAAAGTCTCCTGCTTGACTCCTGAATGAGATATAATTTACCCCATTCCATTTCACCCTCTCTCCTCCCACTACATTTCTCTCTCACTATTTACCTTAATTTCTTTTAAGATATGGTCCCATCCTATTCAATTCACTCTGTGCTCTCTGTCTCTGTGTGTGCGTGCATGTGTGTGTGTGCGTGCACGCATGTACATGTGTGTGCATGTATGTGTGTGTATGTCTATGTGTGGTCCCACCAACTACCCAGATACTGAAATGTTTTAAAAGTTACAAATATTGTCTTTCCATGTAGGAATGTAAACAGTACACCTTTGGTAAGTCCCTTATATGACTTCTCTTTGCTGTTTATTTTTTCATGCTTCTTCTCATTCTTGTGTTTGAAAGTCAAAGTTTCTTTTCAGCTCTGGTCTTTTCGTCAAGAATGCTTGAAAGTCCTCTGTTTCATTGAAAGACCATATTTTCCCCTGAAGTATTATACTCAGTTTTGCTGGGTAGGTGATTCTTGGTTTGAGTCCTAGTTCTTTTGACTTCTGGAATATCCTATTCCACACCCTTCGATCCCTTAATGTAGAAGCTGCTAGATCTTGAGTTATCCTGATTGTATTTCCACAATACTGGAATTGTTTCTTTCTAGCTGCTTGCAATATTTTCTCCTTGACCTGAGAACTCTGGAATTTGGCCACAGTGTTCCTAGGAGTTTCTCTTTTTGGATCTCTTTCAGGTGGTGATCGATGGATTCCTTGAATACTTATTTTGCCCTCTGGTTCTAGAATCTCAGGGCAGTTTTCCTTGATAATTTCATGAAAGATGATGTCTAGGCTCTTTTTTTGATCATGGCTTTCAGGTAGTCCCATAATTTTTAAATTGTCTCTCCTGGATCTATTTTCCAGGTCAGTTGTTTTTCCAATGAGATATTTCACATTCTCTTCCATTTTTTCATTCTTTTGGTTTTGTTTTATGATTTCTTGGTTTCTCAGAAGGTCATTAGACTCCATCTGTTCCATTCTAATCTTGAGAGAACTATTTTCTTCAGTGAGCTTTTGAACCTCTTTTTCCATTTGGCTAATTTTGCTTTTGAAAGCATTCTTCTCCTGATTGGCTTTTTGAACCTCTTTTGTCAATTGGGTTAGCCTATTTTTCAAGGTGTTATTTTCTTCAGCATTTTTTTGTGTCTCCTTTACCAAGGCATTGACCCGTTTTTCATGCTTTTCTTGCATCTCTCTCATTTCTCTTCCCAGTTTTTCCTCCACCTTTCTAACTTGATTTTCAAAATCCTTTCTGAGCTCTTCCATGGCCTGAGCCCACCAGACATCCACCTCGGATGTCTGGGATAGAGAGGCCCCGACCTCCACATCCTTCCCTGATGGCAAGCATTGTACTTCTTCATCAGAAATGAAGGGAGGAAGGAACATCTCTTCTCCAATAAAGTAGCTCTCTATGGTCTTATTTTGCTTCCTTTTTCTGGGCATTTTCCCAGCCAGTTACTTGGCTTCTGAGATTCCTCTCCACCCCCGCCTAGATTTGCCCAGCCAGTGCTTGGGGTCTGAGTTTCAAATGCTACTTCCCAGCCTCAGGGCTTTCCGTGGCAGGCAGGGCCACCTCCCAGGCTCAGTTCCCTCAGGGGGTTTATGCAGAGATCTTCAGTAATGGAGCATGTGGGGGCAGGGCCTCCCTCCCAGGCTCAGCTCCCTTAGGGGGTTTATGCAGAGACCTTTGGTAATGGAGCTCCTGCCTACTCAGGGAGTCCCAGGCCTCTGCCACTGCCTCTGCTGCTGCCTCTGTCACTGCCTCCGTCGCTGCCTCCTGAGGGGACATGAGTCACAGAGACACCCCGCTCCCCTCTCAGCCAGCCCAGATGTTTCTCTCACTGACCTGTAGCACCTGTGGGTGGAGGGAACTTCCCGGTCACCGGAGGTTCGGTCCCTGAAGCATTCTTGGATCTGCTCCTCTGGGGCAGTGCAGCCAGGGCAGCTCAGGGGTGGGCTCCGCTTTCCGGAGTGTGATGGACCCCTGGGGACAGCTTTCCAGGGCTCTCTGGAACGGAAATCTCTTCCACTGCATTGGTGCACGCTTGCTCTGCTCCAGAATTTGTGGGGAGTTCTCTTTACAGGAAATTTATGGGCTGTGGATTTGGAGCTAGCATACATGAGTCTTTCTACTCTGCCATCTTGACTCCTCCACCAACAGTTTTTTTTAATTAACCAATTTAAAAAAAATAATACCAGCTCCTATTTATATTTATTGGTTCAATGGTTTTCTTTCCCTTTTGTTAATCTCTCTCTTGATTTTCAGGATTTCCAATTTGGTGTTTAAATGGAGATTTTTATTTGTTCTTTTCCTAGTTTTTTAGTTTTATGCCCAATTCATTGATCTACTTTTTCTCTGTTTCATTCATTTAAGCTTTTCGAGATACAAATTTTCCCCTAAGTACTGCTTTGGCTGTATCCCATAAATTTTGGTACATTGTCTCATTGTTGTAGTTCTCTTTGATGATATTGTTTTTTTTGATTTGTTCTTTGACCCACTTATTCTTTATGTTTAGATTATTTAGTGCCTAATTAATTTTTAATCTATATTTCCATGGTCCTTTATTGAATACAAATTTTTATTGCATCATCATGTGAAAAAGATGTATCTATTATTTTTGCTTTTCCACATTTGGTTGTGAGGTGTAATGTCCTAAAACAAGGTCAATTTTTGTGAAAGTGCCATGTATAGCTGAGCAATAGGTATACTTCTTTCTATGTTCATTCAATTTTCTCCTGAGATCTACAATATCTAAATTTTGTAAAATTATATTGATTTCCTTAACTTCTTTCTGGTATTTTTTTGGTTACATTTACCCACTTCTGAGAGGGGAAAATTGAAATCTTTCACTAGTTTAGTTATACTGACTATTTTCTCCTATAACTCATTTAACTTTTCCTTTAAGAACTTGGATGCTATGCTATTTGGTACATATATGTTTAGTACTGATATTAATTCATTGTTCAAGGTACCTATTTAGCAAAATGTGATGTCCTTGCTTATCTCTTTTAATTAGATCTATTTTTGCTTTTACTTTTAGATCATGGATGTGACCCCTGCTTTGTCTACTTTAGCTAAAGCACAAATAGATTCTGCTCCAGTCCTTTATTTTTGCTCTGTGTGTGCCTCTCTTTTCCAAGTGTGTTTCTTGTATATCCATATTGTGATATTCTCCCTTTAATTCAATCTGCTATCTGCTTACATTTTATGGTTGAGTTCATTTCATTCATATTCACAGTTGTCATTATTTTAACTGTGGGTTTCCTTCCATCCTATTTCCCCCCATTTATACTTCTCTCTCTTTTTACCTTATCCCACCTCAAAATTGTTTTCCTTCTGATCTCTCATTTAATCTGTCCTCCCTTCTTTCAGCAGCTCCTTCTCTTATCCCCTTCTTCTCCTACTCACCTGTAGAGTAAAATAAATTTCTATACCCAACTGAGTGTGCATGTTACCCTCTTTCAGCCAACTCCAGTGAGAATAAGGTTCAAGCATTGTCCAGCCCACCATGATCTCCTTCACTGTAAAATCTTTTATGTAAGATATTTTTCCCCATTCTACCTATCCCTTCCCCCTTCTCCCAATGCATTCTTCTTTCTCACCCTTTAATTTTATTTTTTTATATCATCCCATCATAGTCAACTCATACTCATGCCTTTTTTCTATGTATACTCCTTCTAACTGCAGTAACAATGATAAAGTTCTTAGGAGTTACAAGTATATTTCTTCCTCTATAGGAATGTGAACAGTTTAACTATATTGAATTCCTTATGATTTCTATTTCATGTTTACCTTTTTATGCTTCTCTTGAGCCTTCTATTTGAAAGTTAAATTTTCTTTTCATCTCTAGTCTTTTCATCAGGAATGTTTGAAAGTCCTCTGTTTCATTAAATATTCATTTCCCCTCCCCCAAAGGATTATACTCTGTATTGCTGGTTAGATCATTCTTGGTTGTAATCCTTTGCCACCTGAAATATATTCCAAGTCCTCTGATCCTTTAATGTAGAAAGCTACTAGATCTTGTGTTATCCTGATTGTGGCTCCATGATATCTGAATTACTTCTTTCTCTCTGCTTGTAATATTTTCTCCTTCTTTCTCCTTAGAATTTGACTATAATATTCCTTGGAGTTTTCATTTTGGTATCTCTTTCAGGAGGTGATCATTAGATTCTTTCCATTTCTATTTTACCCTTTGGTTCTAGGATATCAGGGCAATTTTCCTTGAGAATTTCTTAAAATATAATGTCTATCATGACTTTCAGGTAGTCCAACAATTCTTAAATTATCTCTTCTGGATCTATTTTCCTGGTCATTTGATTTTATAATGAAATATTTCACATTTTCTAGTATCTTTCACTATTTTGATTTTGTTTTACAGTTTCTAGATGTCTCATGGAGCCATTAGCTTCCATTTGTCCAATTCTCATTTTTAAGGAACAATTTTCTTCAGTGAGCTTTTCTATATCTTTTTTCATTAGGCCTATTCTGCTTTTTAAGGAGGTCTTTTCTTCAGTGGACTTCTGTGCCTCTTTTATCACTTGATCAATTCTGTTTCTTAAGGTATTATTTTCTTCAGTATTTTTTGTACCTCCTTTCCAAGTTGTTGACCATTTTCTGACATCACTTTCATTTATTTTCCCATTTCCCCCTCTATCTCTTTTAATTGCTTTTTAAAATCTTTATGAGCTCTCATAGGAATTCTTTTGGGGCTTGTGTCCAATTCACATTTAACTTTGAGGCTTTACATGTAGCTGTTTTGACTTCATTATCTTCTTTTGAGTTTGTGTCTTGATCTTTCCTGTCTTCATAGTAACCTTCTATGGTCAGGTTCTTTTTTGTTGTTTGCTAATTTTCCATACCTATTCCTTGACTTTTAAATTTATGCTAAAATTGGATTCATCTCCTGGGGTGGAGAAGCCACAGTCCCAAATTTCAGATTTTTCATGCTATTGTTTTCAGAGTTAGCTTTTTTTGGGGGGGGGGGGTGGGTCTGCTACCTCTCAGTTCTTTCAAAGTGGTATGATCTAAGGAGAGGGGTGGTCACTGTTATCCTGACCTGTGCTCTAGTCTGTGAGCAACCACAAGCATTCTTTTCTAACTTTGAACTGTGACCAGGATCCCCACTACCTTAGGGACAAGTGCTCTTGTTCCTTGTGTCCCTGGACATGTAGCTCAGGTCCCTGATCTCCTATGACCACAAGTGCTAGTGCACTAGTGCTCCTCTTCACCTTGTAACTGTGTAGGGATGATTCAACAGGGATTTGACCTCAGTACCAGCAATGGGTCCCCTGTAATCTCCTTCTGACCAACTGCCCAACCCTTTTACAGTCTGTGAGCTGGGAGTTCCTGAAGGTGCTGTGGATGTTGCAGCCACCTCCAAATATTGCTGCTAGCTTGCCCAGGTGGGTCTGACCACCACTACTGTGAGACAGACCCTTCCTGTTGACTTCCTAAGTTGTCTTGGGTTGGAAAATTGTTTCATGCTGATCTTTTGTTGGTTCAGAGGCTCCAGAAATCGATTTGAGTTGTTATTTTTAAAGTTTTATGGAAGGGAATTTGAGAGAATTTAGGTAAGTTCCTGCCTTTATTCTGTTCTCTTCACTCTGCCCCTGAAACAGTCTAGGCTTAATTTTGTTTACAAGTTAAAATTGAATCACATGTCACCACCCTTACTTTTAAAAGCAGGTGATGAAATTCTGGGTCCTTGGTTTATTACATCAACTATAGTGGGAGGCACACTGCTCTCCCTCACAAAGTGATGACAGTCTTCACCAGCAGAGATTCAGAGATGGGGAGGGGAAAGATCTGAACTGTACTGAATTTAAATTATGTGACTAAGGGAACAGATTAATTCAAACTCACATTTCCTGACAACAGGCCCCTCCCCAAGAACATAACAAGAATTCAACAACTTAACCTAAAAAAATAGATTCATAGAATCACAGAACTCAAGAATTGGAAAGTTCATTAGAAGCCACCTAGTTCAAGGACAGTAGAAAAGGAATCTCGAATATGATATTCCCAACAAGTTATCCAGTCTCTCCCTAAAGCCCTCCAAGAAGCAACTACTCTCATTCCACTTCTAGCTCTCATTGGTAGGACATGTTTCTTAATTGTTCTTTCTGCAACATCCTCCCTTACTCCTGGTTCCAGCCAGTAAACATGGTAGTCAACAAAAAGTTCCTAAGTGTTTAGCTTTCTCTCTGTCAGGCATTTTGTTAAGCACAATAGATACAAAGAAAGACAAAAAGGCAAGTCACTTCTCTCAAGGAGCTGACATTCTAATGGGGGAAACAACATGAAAACATCTAGAGATAGTCAAAATATATACAGAGGGGAGAGAAGGTAATTTCAGAGAAAAGGTCTCCTACAGAAGATAGGATTGGAACAGAGTCTTGATAGATGCCAGGGAACCTAAGAGATAGACACAAGAAGGGAATGCATTCCAGCCATGCTGGGCAACCAGTACAAAGGGAGATGGGATATTCTGAGCCAGAAACATCAGAGATGCCAGTGTAGCTAGATGTCAAAGCCTATCACAATATAAAACCAACAGTTGACATTATTTGCAATAGAGAAATTCTGACATTTTACCAATAAATACAATGGTAATGTAAAGATGCCCCCTCTCCCCACTATTATTTCACACAGTTCTAGAAATGCTGACAATAGTAAAACAAAACCCAAAAACTGAAGGCCTAAACATTAAAAACAAAAAGATAGAATTATAGATAACATGATGGTTTACTTTAGAAAGTCAAAATAGTCAAGTTGATCAATTGAGATAATTAAAAGCATCAATCAATATCAGGGACAAAATTAATTCACAGAACTTATCAGCAGTAATTTTCAAAACCACTGGCCCCATTCATTATTCTAACCCATTTCCAGCAGCCTTCCCACCCAGAAGATGCTTCTGCCTGAGATCTGCCTTCCTGTTGGTCTGTATCCTGGAACATGATTTTATGAGAGTCCCAGGTCATGTTCATTTCACCCTCAGTTCCACTTATTCTCCAAACTTGTCTACCCCCTCACCAGCAACCTGACCCTCTGGTATTGGACAGAGTCAAGCATGATACCCTCAGCCCTAGACTAAGAGAGAAATTCCATTAAAAAGAACTAGAGAATGTCAAAAATACCTGGAGTCCAGCTACCATGACACATCAGTGACATATGCAAATATAACTAAAATATGCCCTAAAGGAAGACAAAGAATTAGAGGGATATTAGTTACTCATGTTTGTGCCACAGCAATAGAATATAAACGACAATAACATCTAAATAAATCTATAATTCCCTGTCATACTTCACAAACCACCAAAGGTTTACTTCACAGAACTCAAATAGAGGGAGAATTCTTTAGTGAACAAGAAAGAGTGATAATCAAAAAAAATCAAATGGATAATTTTAATTTTATAAAATGGAAATGGTTTTACACAAACAAGACGCATTTCAATTACAAGGAAAATGGTCAACAGGAAAAACTTGTTATAACAATTTTCTCTTATAAAAGTCTGATATACATACACCAAGAACAGTTTCCAAACACATAAATGATAATGTGATATGGACCAGTGGTTACAAATGAAGCAATAAAAGCTATCAGCTACCATATCCAAATTTTTCAATTCAAAAATAATGAAGGAAATGAAAAAAATGCTTTTGGGAAATTTATAAATATTATTATATTTATACTATATTTATATTATAAATGATAGCATTTATAAAATACTATTAAGTAAAAAAGGAATTGTTTTGGATCACTGTATTGCTGAGAAGAGCCAAGTCTATCAAAGGTGATCATTGCACAATGTTATATATATAACACAGAAATTTATAGCAGCACTTTTATTGTAACAAATACCTGGAAACAAAGTGGGTGTTTATCAAGTGTGGAAGTGATGAATAAACTGTGATCTATGAGTATATGTAATATTGTTGTACCCTAAGAAATGATGAATATGATGAACTCAGAGAAACCTGGGAAGATTTTCATGAACTGATGCAGAATGAAGAGGGCACAACAATTATAGGAAGACCACAACATAAAAGAAAAAAACCTTTGGGAAATTTCAAAGCTCTGAATCAATGCAATGACCACCTGAGGAAGACTGGTTGTGATACAAGCTTTCTGTCTCTTAGCAAAGAGTCCAGTGATGGACTAGAAATGCAGAAAGACAGATATTTATGAACACACCTAATGTGTTCATTTATTTTCCTTGACAATATTTATTGGGCACAAGAGAGGGTTTCTGTTTGGGGATGCAAGAGGTGATGTTAATTGAGTACAATACAAGAAAAGAGCATCAGTGACCCACCATCAAAGAAAGTACAGGAGAGAGCAGGAGGAAGTTCACAAAGGGCATGAGCAAAAGTACACCAATTTTGTTCCTCTTGTGTTTAATTTAATAGAAGTGATTAAAAACTATGAGGTTTCATTTACTACACTGTTTTCTGTCCTTTGTGTGTTCATGTCTACTGGTATCTGCTAAGGTCATAATAATAATGATGATAAAGAAAACCTGACAGATAGTTTGAGGGGATGGGGTGAGGGTTAAATGTTTGACTCCAACATGGAAAATGACATGCAAAGAACTCAGGACTAAGAAGGAAGGGATCGGGGTTCCTATCATTCTGACTTTGTCTTCAAGGTGCTAGGTGCCCAGAGGCAGGCCATTGCCCTTCCCTGGGTCTGTTTCCTCATCTAAAAATAAGAGGTTCTGATCACAGGTCTAACAACATTGTTCCACACACAAGTTTTTGAAGCACTTGCAGCACAGCTATGACATAGCCAAATATGAAAGAACATGGAATAACCAATGTTTGGTTTCTGTCCTTGTATCTCAGTCACCCAGTATAGCACCTTATAACAGAGTAGGCATCTAATGTGTAGAAATCATTTCAAATCGACCATTGATTATAAATTCTTGACATACTCTTTCCGGCCCTACTGCTCCCACCCCTAGTGTATGCACTGATCACATATCTTCATGTCCAGGTGTCCAGTCTTTTGTGCCCACCCAAGTGCATGTGGGGGGAAGGATGATAACACATCTTTCCTGTGTGTGTCCCTTACATTTGGGTCACATGCATGTGTGATCATGTGCCTCTGGGGTATATGTACTCTCTACATGTGCTCCAGCTACGTGTTTCTCACATGCATGCATAGTCACATATATCACCTTTGTGTGCCTCCTCTTGGTGAACCCTACACATATCTGCTACATGTGCTAACCATATATATTCCTTCTGCATACGTCTACCTCTGTGTCCACTCTTCTCATTGATTATGTAAATATTTTTGGAACTATATGCCCCAGGATATAGAGCAGAGGAAGGGATGGATTCTGATTTACTAATTTTCTTACTATACTTTCTCATTATATATCCTTATTTTGAACTTGATGTGTCTTTTGGCTGGCTTGAAAAAAGTAAACAGATTGCTGAAATTTTGTGAGCTATGCTTGAGTGGTGATGGACCCACAGAGGCCCTTAAGCCTACAGTAGCTTATATCATGGACCACATCTTGGAGGGAGTGCCCCACATGATAAGCATTCTCAAGACTGTCTAAAATTCACTTTTTCACTAATATACCTTACAAAGTTTATTCAGTAAGCTTGTCAAGGTAGTCAAATAAGGGAGAAAATGAAACTGAAGTTGTGTGATAACACATGGGAGCTCCATACAAGGCTAAAAAGTTCCACTTATAGTTAGTGGGAAATAAAGAATACTGGAAAAAAGACTGGACGCCTGGACATTGATAGCACTTCTACACCAAGCATGTTATGCCAACTTAGGAAAGTCACTTCACTCTGTGCCTCAGTTTCCCTACCTACCAAATAGGGATAATTCTTACCCTATCTACCTTATAGGATCACTGGGAGGATATCATGAATTTATGCATATAGAAAGCATTTTGAGAATTTATATTTTATTTTTAATTTCTTTATTTATTTTTAGTTTTCAACCTTCATTTTCACAAGATTTTGAGTTCCAAATTTTCTTCCCATCTCTCCCCTGCCCCCACTCAAAGACATTGTTCATTCTGATTACTCCTTCCCCCAATCTGCCCTCCCTTCTATCACACCCCTCCCTTCCCTTATTCCATCTGCTCTCCTTTTTTGTAGAGCAAGATAGATTTCCATACCCCATTACCTGTATTTCCTATTTCCCAGTTGCATGCAAAAACAATTCTCAACATTCGTTCCTAAAACTTTGAGTTCCAACTTCTCTTCCTTCCTCCCTCCCCATTCATCCCCACTGAGAAGGTAAGCAACTCAATACAGGCTATACATGTGTAGTTATGCAAAAGACTTTCATAATAGTTATGTTGTGAGAGACTAACTATATTTCCCTCCATCCTGTCCTGACGCCCATTTATTCTATTCTCTCTATTGACCTTGTCCCTCCCCAACAGTGTTTACTTTTAATTGTTCCCTCCTTCCATTTGTTCTCCCTTCTATCATTCCCCCATACCCTACTTATTCTCTTCTTCCCTACTTTTTGTAGTGTAAAATAAATTTCCATAACAAATTGAATGTGTCTGTTATTCCCTCCTTAAGCCAAGTGTAATGAGAGTAAGCTTCACTTTTTTCTTCTCTCCTCCCCCCTTTACCCCACCACTGAAAAAAAATTTTCTTGCCTCTTTTATGAGAGATAATTTGCCTCATTTCATTTCTCCCTTTCTCCTCCCAATATATTCCTCTCTAACCCCTTAATTTTATCTTTTTAGATGTCATCCCTTCATATTCAACTCACCCTGTGCCCTCTATCTATATGTATATAAACCCTCCAACAACCCAAATACTGAGAAGAGTTTAAAGAGTCACAAATATTATTTTTCCATGTAGGAATGTAAAGAGTTCAACTTTAGTAAGTCCCTTATGATTTCTCTTTCCTGTTTACTTTTTCATGCTTCTCTTGATTCTTGTGTTTGGAAGTCAAATTTTCTTTTCAGCTCTGGTCTTTTCAACAAGAATGCTTGAAAGTCCTCTATTTCATTGAATGACAATTTTTCCCCTGATGTATTATACTCAGTTTTATTGGGTAGGTGATTCTTGGTTTTAATCATAGCTCCTTTGATCTCTGGAATATCATGTTCCAAGCCCTTCGATCCCTTAGTATAGAAGCTGTTAAATCCTGTATTATCCTGATCATATTTCCACAGTACTTGAATTGTTTCTTTCTGGCTGCTTATAATATTTTCTCCTTGACCTGAGAACTCTGGAACTTGACTGCAGTATTCGTAGGAGTTTTCTTTTTGGGATCTCTTTCAGGAGGTGATTGGTGAATTCTTTCCATTTCTATTTTACCCTCTGGTTCTAGAATATCAGGGCAGTTTTCCTTGATAATTTCTTGGAAGATGATGTCTAGGCTCTTTTTTGGATCATGGCTTTCAGGCAGTCCAAGTTGTTGACTCACTTTTCATGATTTTCTTGCATTGCTCTCATTTCTCTTCCCAATTTTTCCTCCACTTCTCTTACTTGATTTTCAAAATCCTTTTTGAGCTCTTCCATAGCCTGAGACCATCGCATATTTATTTTGGAGGTTTTGGATGCAGAAACCTTGACTTTTATGTCTTCCTCTGATGGTATACCTTATTCTTCCTCATCTGAAAAAATGGAGGAAAATACCTGGTCACCAAGAAAGTAACCTTCTATAGTCTTATTTTTCCATTTTTTGAGCATTTTCCCAGCCAGTTACTTGACTTTTGAGTCCTTTGTCAAGTGGAGGGTATACTCTAGGGACCTGTAAATTCTCAGTTGCTCCAAGGTGGTACAATCAAGGGAGAGGAGTTTACTCCTCTCCTGGTCTGTCCCCTGGTCTGGGAGCAACCACAAGTTTTTCTGCCCAGCATCTGGGAGTAGAATTCCCTTTCCAGGACCTCCACCAGCTCTACCATGCCAGCACTCTTGCTCACCCTAGGACTGCCACTCAGGGCTGAGAGCCAGAGCCAGATCAGGAGCTGGATTACACCAGGGTCTTTAGGCTGAAGACTCTACTGCTGCAGTGGCTGCTGCTACCCTGGGTCCCAGGCTAGGGCATGACCCTGCTCTCTTCTCACCCAGGTGAAAGAGCTTTCTCACTGATCTTTGAAGCTGTCTTTGGCTGTTGCTGCCCATAATTACCTGCCCTGAAGCCTGCTCCATTCGTGTGCGAGCTATGCCTTATGGACAAGGTTGGGATGCGCTCTGCTCTGACCTGGTGCAATAGACCTTTCCTGTTGAACTTCCAGGCTGTCTTGGGCTGGAAATCTCTTTCACTCTGTTGCTTTGTGGCTTCTGCTACTCTAGAATTTGTTTAGAGTCATTTTTTACAGGTTTTTTATGGGCTATGGAGGGAGAGCTTGTACAGATCCATTCTTCTACTCTGCTATCTTGGCTCCACCTCATTTGAGAATTTTTAAAGGTTCACCCCAGCCTGCCACATAACTACCTTGTGAACCTGGAACATGTGACTTTAGCACTCTGCACCTCAGTTTCCTCCTCAAAGGAGGGGTTTGGAGTAGATGGCCTCCACTGTTGCTTTTTGGCTCTAATGCTGTCAATATCAACATAAAGTATGATTATAATTTAGTCAAATGGTAAAAAGTTTTCATTACCAGTTGTGAAGAACAATCTATTTTTCTATCAAGTAAAAAATCACATTTATCTATAGGAGAGGCAAAGGCTCAGTACTCTGTCTCAATCCTTTCCATGTAGCTAGAGAAATGACAGTGCAAGAATGTTAACTGAGTTGACCTCGTTCCCATTATAAGCTTGTGATCAAGCTAGTCCCAAAACACGAGCTCTTTACTTTGTGAACAATGTTGCATCCAAAGAGTCAAATTGCCTGCCAGAAAAAAGTCTCAGAATCAATAGTGTAGCATGATTTGACATGGCATTCTTTAATCAGTCTACTATAGCACTTATACTAGGAAGCACCAGGCAGTGAACTGAATGTCACTTCTTATCCTTTGGAATCCATCAGAAACTTTTAGATGATCTTTTTAGATTTCTAGTACAGAGGAAGTTGGTGATATGAAAGAATTCCTTGCTTTCCACATCGACCCAAAACAGCTTACCTGGCTTGTGAGCCTTTCCTTATCTTTGAAGCATAATTAAAGATATTACATGCACAATCCAAATTGAACTTTGGTACCCAAGAGATAAAATAAGAAGAAGGCCTCTAGCACACTGAGGCTTTTCTCTATGGTGCAACTATGGGGAAATGCGAATAAACAACCACCACTCAGGACGGGACAGCATGGACCATTTCCATTCTAAATAGAGTGTCCAGAGGCATTCTATCATGGTGGATAGGGCAGTAGACCTTGAGTTAACAATATCTGAGTTCAACTCCCACCTCAGACACTTACCATTTGTGTGACCCTGGATAAGACCCTTTATTTATCTAAGTCTCAATTACCTCATCTGTAAAATGTGAGGGAGTGCTTCTGAGACTAAATCTAAACTAAACAGCAACAATTATAATGACAACAAATATTTACACAGTGCCTTAATATTGCCATTGTTCAGTTGTTTTAAGTTGTGTCCAACTCTTTGTCATCCCCTTTGGAATTTTCCTGGCAAAGATATTGAAGTGATTTGCCATTTCCTTCTCCAGCTCATTTTACAGATGAGGAAACTTAGGTAAACAGGGTTAAGTGATTTGCTCAGAGTCACATAGCCCCTAGGTGTCTGAGGTTGGATTTGAACTCAAGTCTCAGGACAGGCATTCTATGCACTGTGCACCTAGCTGCCCTGTGCTTTAATATTAGCAAAATATCCTACATATATTATTTCATTCAATTCTAAATACTTGATTATCATGATTGTCTGATTTCTACTAGAACAGATTTATTTAAGAAGACACCATTTTCCAAATCTTTCAGGACAAAAAATAAATGAAACAAACCAATAGATGGCAGATGCAATGAGATGTGTTACTAATCATAACTTCTACTAATTACATAATCTCAATGTCCTCCTTTTTGGTGGGTGCACTGGGAAAGGAATGTCTATAGGACTTTCTAGGAAGATGGACTGCATCCCTTTTCCTCTGTAATACATTCCACTGATTCTCGGGCTTAGGGAGCTCCTGTAGATTTCAGGCACTTCCTTCTGCTCTGTCTTTTGCGTAAATTAGGAATAGGCCATCAATATCTCTCTACATATTTGAAGGCCGTTTCAACCATATCATAATAAGCCTTTTCCTCTTTAAGCTCAAGAATTGGGTTTTAAATTGACCTTCCAGAAAGATCATCTTCCACAGAATAAAAAGGAGAAGATATAGAATGTCAATGCTGGAAGGGCCATTTGACTGACTCATTTCATACACAGATTAGCAAAGAAAAGGGCAGAAAGACTGAATGTCTTACCTTTAGTTACAGCTAGAGAGTGGTAGAGTCCAAGCTTAAACCTTATGTCTTCTGATCCTAAGTCCAGTGCCCTTTCTAATATATCACATTGCTTTTATCATTTAGGTCTAATGATGAATATTTTGGACTCTCTCACATTATAGAGTCATATCACCTAGTCAAACATTATCTGTTGATTTCAATTGAATTCTAGACCTTGCTCCCTTCTGGGCAAAGGCAGGGGACTATTTATGTGAAGCAACATAAACCGTTGGATGTGTTGGTTGATTTTGTTAAACAAGGATATTTCTCTGGGTTTAAGAGACAAGAGGGGTATATTGGAAAATGAAAGTGATATGATAACAAAGGATAGCAATGTATTTAAAAAATCAAATCTTGGGCATGACTTCCCAGTTAAAAAACACTTTTACATTACTTTTATTTCCCAAAGACTCACCCTGTTCCTCAACATTAGAATCCTCCATCATAGCAAAGGAATACAGTTCAACAAAACATGTCCAGCCATTGACCATGTTTTACAAAGTATAGTCTTCCTGTAGTCTACTATAAAATGTCATTTATTAAGCATTTACTGTGTACTAGGCACTAAGGTCCTCCAAACCTTTAAAATTCTAAACATATTTGGAGAATTGTTTTAAATTTATCATACAAGCCTCTTTTTTAATGTAATCAAGTTTGAGGAGACAGATGTGTTGTGGCAATGGGGGTAGTTCCAAGCATGGTCCTAGTAGCTGATCCACATTTAGACTGTGATTTGTTTTGACTATTAGGACCCTAGAAATACTGCATTAGAGGGGTCTTCAGTGTTTAATTGGATTTCCTTTATGAAGTCCTCAACAATGATGATCTAACTTTTTTCTCAATCTTCCGATCAATCAAGACCTCGCTATTCATGTGAGTTAAATTCACTATTCAATATCATGACTATTTTCCCCCACTGCTATTTTAATCACATCTTCTTCTCAGTGCATTGCTCCCTATTGATGGTGACAAGCAACCAGTAGTATGAACTATTTTTCCTTGTAAATTCCCCTTCAGAATAGATACAGCTTCTAGTCAGAGGGATATTGACCCATTCAGATATGTTCCAGAGTTGTCAGATACCGTCCCTGAACAAGCATCTCCTCTACAAAATTAGTGACCATTCATATTCTGGGAGAAGTCCTCCAGTGAGGAGGACACTCACTACTTCCTCAGGTGCTCATTTCTCTTTTGGACAGCCTTAATTCTAAGCACATTATTCCTTATATCAAGGTTCCAATGGGCCTCTCTTCAATCTCAATACACTGCTCTTCTCCTCACTGGGGTCATGAAGAATGAACAGAATCTCTCTTACCCATTATGCCTTTTCATGAACTTGAAGATAGATATCATGACTCTTCCTTTAGCTTCTCTCCATATGGAATGATCTTAGGGCCCTTCACTGCCCTGGTTGCCATCCTCTTGACACTCTCTGACTGATCAGTGTCTTTCCTAAACTGTGGCACACAATACTATTCCCGTGGTAGCCAGACCAAGGCAGTGTACAATGGGCATGTCACCTCCTTATTCCTGGCAGTTGTGCTGGTTAATATAGCCCTAATATCTCATTAAAAAGAGAATGAATGGGTCTTCTTTAGAGTTCCAAGCAAGAGAAACTTCAAAACTGTCTTAAACTAAGACTAAGGAGCTTCCTTTCTTCTTTGTAGAGACAAGGAACTCAAAATGTGGGACAATACATATACTGTCAGATCCCACTGGATGAGTGTGTTCACTTCATTCATTCATTCCTCTCCTCTCTTTCATTTTTTATTCTTTGTTACAGGGGATGGCTCTCTGAGAATGGGAAGGGGGAGGAATATATTGGGACAGGAAGGTGATGCAAAAACAAAAGACAGCAATAAAAATAATTTGTAAGAAGTCTAAGCAGCCTGTTTCTTTTGCCACCTCCTATTGTGTACTTTTCACTGCGGCATTCTTTAAGAATAGCTACCCAGATGCATAGAGGGTGAACACGGATTTCCCACATCAGAAAATGGTGAGTTGTCACTTTCCATCTGGAATCACTACTTAATTTGACAGATCTTTAGGGAAAAAGACAAATCTATACATTTGTACCTACAGACACTATCAATGAAAAGCCCCAAAGCCTCTTCTAGGTGGCCAAAGATGAAAAGCCTTTGTTCAAATTTCCAAGGGAAAAAGACAGGCATTAAATAGTGCCCTCCCTCCCTCCCTGCGGTCCTCCACGCTTGTTCAATTGAACTCTGATCTACACTAATTGAGGGGATGTGGGGAGTCTAGAAGGATGGATAATCCCCAAACCATTTTTATTTGGTTTATGAAGGCGTTTCTGCACTAACATTTTAATAGGAATGTGGTCAGCATTCTGGGAGTTCATTTTAAACCAAATTATGAAGCAACAATGTGGAGATTTGACTCAAGAAGAGTGGGAAAGCCCTCGAGTTTCCTTCCCATCAATTTCTTCAGGTTTGCTTTTTTATAATGAACCTAATCAATAAACACACATGTATGAAAGAACAGGTTCACACATGAAATCGTGAAGTTCTTATACATAGCCTTTTTTTAAAAGCATATAGTATATAAAATTGAACACAGCAATAACAAAATTGACCCATTGTGTCCATCTTAGACCAGGTCAGGTGCATGCTGACTCTAAATACAAGCTTAGCATCTGGAGGAATTGAATCAATGAGGCAAATAATAGTAATTTTTACTGAATGCAAACAAACACTTGGCAAAATCTCTACATTGAGAGGTGGAACACTGTTGCAACCCAAGTAACAGGACTCTGTGCTTGGGAATGAACCTATGTTGATAAATAATATCAGTGTCCCATGGGAGAAAAAATGTGTTGGTGAAGTTGAAAAAGCTACACCTCCATGTCACTACAGATCTTAGTGCACTTAACATGGCCCCATTCTAGGAAATCCAAGATTATGGATTAAGTATGAGTTTTATATCAATAAAGTGTTAGATGACTAAAAGACTATTTTATGGAGAACTTGCATGGGGCAGGCAATCACATGGTGGCCAGAAGAAATGATACAAAGACACTCCCAAGGTCTCTCTCAAGAACTTTGGATTTGACTGTGCAGCATGGGAGACACTGGCACAGGACTGCTCCGCATGACATGCCCATGTAAGAAAAGGTGCTGTGCTCTTTGAGCAAAGTAGAATTGAGACAGCACAAAGTAAATGCAAGATGCGCAAATTTGGGATATCCACCCCAAATATTCAAATGGACTATCTGTGCCCAACCTGTGGAAGAGCATTCTGAGCTCATATTGGTCTGATTAGCCACAGAAGGACACACTGAAATTTCACTTTACAATGATGATGTCATTTTGGTCCTCTTCGAAGACAAAGGACAACAATCAACCAACCAGATGGTTAAGAGGCAGAGTGGATAGATTACTGGGCATGGGGTCAGAAAGACCTGAGTTCAAACTCTGCCTTAGAATTTTTTCCTAACTGTGTAACCCTGGACAAGTCACTTAATGGTTCTTAACCTCAGTTTACTTATCTGTAAAATGAAAGGGTTGGACATGATGACCTCTAAGGTTCCTTTCAACTGTAAACTTGTGATTATAATGTGACCCTTTAGGGCCTAAGCTACAGAAGGAACAAATAATGCCCAAGATGGAGCTCCCTTCTGGACTTTTTTATTTACTTCTGCATATTTTTTAAATGGTTCATGGATTCCCTTTTTCCATCCTTCTCACTCCCCATCAACTCACTCCCTATCTACCCCCTAAATAGAAACTCTCCCCTTTAACAAATAACTCCTCACAAAGTCACCACAGAAGCTGCTGCCTGAAAATGTACGTTTCAATCCGTGCTTCTTGTGCTTAACTTCTCTGCCAGGCTGTGAGAGACGAGTTTCATTATTAGCCTTCTGAAGTCATGGTGTGTCCTTTTGCTCATGAGAGCTCTCAAGCCCTTGGAAGCAATTGTCCTCTACATTATTGTAGCTTTTCTAGAAATCATGTTCTGGGTCCTGATCATTTCACTCTGCCTCAGTTTATATGAATTTTCCTGTATTTTCCCTAATGAGTTACCTAATTGTACCTGTATCTTTATTACTCATCATATCTTCAAATGGAAAGCATTCCATTATAATCACAAACCACAATTTGTTCAGCTATTCCCCCAGCTGATGGTCTGGGCACCCGCTTTTCTTTCCAGTTCTTTGAAACAAGAACAAAGGGCTGCTGGAAATGATTTGTGTATTTCCTCACCTTTGTCACTTCTCTGTTGATCAGAATCAAAGAATCTTAGAGTTGGAAGGAATCTCAGAGACTAGCCTGACCCCTTCAATTTACAAGCCCAGAGGGGTTAATTTGACATGTCCAAGCTCATTCAGCAAGTGAGCAGCACAGCCTTAATGAGAACCTCGATGATAATAATAAGCACTTACATTTTATACAGGGCTTTAAGGTTTGCAAAATGCTCACTCTCCATTATCTTGTGTGAGGAAGGTATTATTATCCCTTAAAGAGATGAAGTAGCTTGCACCTAAGTGGGAATTTGAACACATCTTTTATTTACTTATTCACTTATTTATTTGTTTTCAGTGTTCTACAATCATTACCATACAACCTAGACTTCTTCTTTCCCTCCCTCCCCTTCCCTCCCCCCACCTCCCCCATCCCTCCTTGAGATGGCATGCAATTATATTTTCACCATAGTCATATCGTATAGAAGAATTAAAATGAATGGGAGAAATCATATAGCAAAACAAAAGGTAATACAAAAGAAAATAATGATCTGCTACAATCTGCAATTGAATTTCATAGTTCTTTCTCTGGATGTGGAAAGCATTTTGCCTTAAAAGACCATTGGGAATGTTCTAAGTCCCTAGGACTTAGAAGTTCTCAGTCTAGCAGAAAAAGTCCTTGCATACTGTGGTTGTTGCTGTGCACAGAGTTCTCCTGGATCTTCTCCTTTTGCTCAATATCAGTTCATATGTCTTTCTAGGGCTCTCTGGAGTCTTCCTGTTCACCATTTCTTATAGCATCATTTCTTATAGTACATTCAGATATTATAATTTATTCAGTCATTCCTCAATTGATGGGTATCCCCTTGATTTTCAGTTTTTGGCCACCACAAAGAGTGCTGCTATAAACATTTTTGTACACGTGGGACTCTTTTTCATTTTTATGATCTCTTGAGGATACAGTCCTGGAAGCACTGTTGCTGGGTCAAAGGGTGTGCACATTTTTGTAGCCCTTTGGGTATAGTTTCCAATGTCTCTCCAGAATGCTTGGATAGGCTCACAGCACCATCAACAATGAATTAGTGTTCCAACTCTCCTACATCTTCTCCAACATTTATCATCTTCCTGTTTTGTCATGTTAGCCAATCTGATAGGTGTGATGTGGTACCTCAGAGTTGTTTTGATTTGCATCTCTCTAATCAATAGTAATTTAGAGCATCTTTTCATATGACTATACATAGTTTTAATTTCTTCCTCTGAAAACTGCCTGTTCATATCCTTTGACCATTTATCAATTGAGAAATGACTTGTATTCTTGTACATTTGACTCAGTTCTCTATATATTTTAGAAATGAGGCCTTTATCACAGATACTACTTGCAAAAATTCTTTCCCAGTTTTCTGCTTCCCTCCTAATCATGGTTGTATTGGATTTGGCTGTGCAAAACCTTTTCAGTTTAATGTAATCAAAATTATTCATTTTGCACTTCATAATGCTTTCTATCTCTTCTTTACTCAAAAATTCTTTTTTTCTCCATAAATATGATAAATACACTATTCCTTGCTCCTCTAATTTGTTTATAGTATCAATCTTTATACCTAGATCAGGTACCCATTTGGACTTTATTGTGGTGTGCAGTGTCAGGCATTGCTCTATGCCTAGTTTCTGCCACACTTTTATCCAGTTTGCCTAGCGATTTTTGTCAAATAGTGAGTCTTATCCCAGAAGCTGGGGTCCTTGGGTTTATCAAACGGTAGATTGCTATATTCATTGACTACTGTATCTTGAGTACCTAGAATATTCCACTGGTCTACCCTTCTGTTTCTTAGCCAGTACCAAGTGGTTTTGATGATTACTGCTTTATAATACAATTTGAGATCTAGTAAGGCTAGGCCACCTTCCCTAATATTTCTTTTCATTAGTTCCCTTGCTATTCTGGAACTTTTGTTCTTCCAGATGAATTTTGATATTATTTTTCCAGCTCTATAAAATAATTATCAGATTGTATGATTGGTATAGCACTAAAGAAGTAAATTAATTTAGGTAGAATTGTCATTTTATTATATTGGCTTGGCCTACCCAGGAGCAATTGATGTTTTTCTTGAACATGTCTTGCTGACTCTGTGTCTACTACCTTAAGCCATTCTGCCTCTCAGATCTTTTAGCTCTCTGAGCAATGGGTTTTTTTCAGCTATTAACAGATAGCCTTCATCCTGAATCTAGCTGATTGCTGAAGACAAAGAACAGAACTACATTTAGATGAGGATTTTAAAGTTCTACATCCTTCACTTTATGATCTTGTGCAATGGAGGTGCCATTATGACCATCTTACAGATGAGCAAACTGAGGCTAAGAGAGGTGGATGATTTGCCCAGGGTCCCTCAGATAATAAGTGTCCACCACAGGATGGGAACACAGAGCTTCCTGACTCCAAGTCCAATGTTCTACTTATTATACCATTCAAACAAACAAAATAGTCCTAGAAAGAACAACCATTTCAGATCAAACAGATGAATTTTGACCAGACCCAATATTTTCTGGGTGGCTTTCACCCATAGGCATAGTTTCCAGCAAAAGTAAGAATGAAGTGAGAATAAGGATAACATAAATAGTTTGGGAACATGAATTCTCAAGTCTATCTTACGTGCTCTTACTCCAATAAAAGTTCCTCTTCCTGGCTTATATTTTAGTCAAAGGCTATATTTTATATTTTAGTTATATTTTAGTTATATTTTAGTCAAAAGGCATTGACTAAGCACCTTGTGCCAAGAGGCAGGTTTTAGAACACTAGGCTGAGTGGTTTCCATTTTCTATATAAGATTTCCATCTTATCTCCTACTATTACTCTAACAAGTGTTGTCCTCTCTACCAAAACTTATCTTCTCTCAACTTCCTGAAGACACCTTGTTCACTCTGATCTCTGTGCTTTGATCTCACATGACATACCACATTCTATGTGGAGCTTTCCTTGATTATCTAAGAACTTCTATGAATTCATGAATCTATACTACAGTGCAGTAGGTAGTCATATACTTGTTTGCAACATCATTTTAAAATTCATACATGTTGGCTCCATCTCCCAAAAGAAATCTTTGAAGGCAGGGACCATGAATGAATAAAAAAAGCATTGGAGGGGAGGGAGGGAGAGGGAGGGAGAAAGAAAGGGAGGGAAGGAGGGAGAGAGAGAGAGAGAGAGAGAGAGAGAGAGAGAGAGAGAGAGAGAGAGAGAGAGAAATCCAGTATGAAGACAGTTGGGAGATCTCGGGCTTGCTAGACAAAGTGGGCTCTCACCAATCATGATAGTATGATCCCAAGTCAGATGCCATCATAGAAATGTCATATATCTCAGAGTTGGAATTGACCTCATTATTCATCTAATCCAACATATTTGATGACTTCACTTCTACAATGTACCCAACGAGATGTTATTTAGAACACCTAGAATTCCTCAACTGAAGGGGAGTCAATTCTGTGCTTTATAAGTCTTTTCCATATTTCAAGCCTACATCAGTCTCTCTTCCCCTTCTACTCCATGCTGCTAGTGTCACACCCTAGAATTACAAAGAACAAGCTCAATTTCTCCACCACATAGCAGTCTTTCAAATATGTGAAGGCTACCTCTGTTCCTTCATCCCCCTGCCCCAAGTCCTCTTGTTTTTAGGCTAAACATTCCAATTACTTTGATGGGTCTTCATATGGTATGGCTTCCAGTTCCCTCCCTGCACCAGTTGCCCTCAAATAGACAAATTTAAGTGTGGCAATATTCTTAAAATACCTAATCCAGAACTCAAAACAATTCTCCACATGTAGACTGACCAGTCAGGATGCAGTAAGAAATATTGTCCTCTCTAATGGTGGACTTCATGATTCTTATAACATGGACTAAATTTGCAATGTTGTTTTTCAATTGCTACAAAAACACTAATGATTAGGGTCATTAAAACCCTTGGATATTTTAAAACTTAATTGTTAGCTATCCATATAACTTCCATTTTGTACTTAAAATCAAGTTTTTAAATCTAAGTGGAGATTTGGATAATTTCTTTATTAAATCGAATTTAACCAGATTTATCTCCTAATTCTTGTAGATTGTCAAAGGTCAAGAGCTCACAATTTTGTAATCCAGCCTGTTAGTGTCATCTTCATTGATAAACATGTCTTCTATGACATTATCCAAATCACTTGTACAGCAAAAATGAGCAGTAGAGGGTCAAGAATCTCTCTGAAGCACTTTACTGGAGACACCTAAATTGGCACTAAACCAATGATGACTACTCTTTGGGTCCAGATATTAATTCCAAATCTAACTGTACAGTTATTACCCTCCATCTTTTCCATAAGGATAGTGGGAGAGACCATCAAATACTTTGCTGAGATCGACTAGGTATAATATGTAGATACTATTCTGCTAATTAGTCTGGTTATCTTGTCAAAAAAAGAGATGAGGTTAGTCTACTATGAACTGTTCTCTATTAAGTTGTAATAGCTTTCAGGGATGAAATCACAAATCATCTCTTTAATAATATACTCTATAATTTTGCCAGAAACAAGTCTAACTCACTGGACTGTAGCTGATATACCCTAGTCTCTTCCCTTTTTAATGAAAAATGAAAACAACATCATGTATTTGTCTTTTTCTAGTGCTCCAGCACTATTAGCATTCTTCAACATATTTTCAAAATCACTGATGGAAGCGCAGTAATTACATCTGTCTATCCTGCTCCCTGCCCTGCCCCCAACCTGGCTACCCCCCCAGTACTCTCTGAGCCCACTGATTTGCACTAATTGAGGACAGCTACACACCCTCTCCACTTATTAAACTCCCTTTCTGCTAGTCATTTTTTCACTCTGTTCTTTCCATTACGAAAATCATTCTTCTTTTCAGACAAAGGAGAAACAAAATCATGGTTGAGTAGTTCTTTCTTCTCTCTGTCACCTATTATCACTTCACTCTGATCCCCCCTGCTGTCCCAAGACCAGCAATGGCTTTACCCATTCTTTGTTCCTTCTCTTATATGCAGCATAGCTAGGAAACCCTTTTTTATGGCCCTTAGCATTCCTAGGCAGTCATGACTCATTCTGAGCTTTAGTGTCCCTGATATTGTTCTTATAGCAACATTCCATTCTTTTGTAACCATCTCCCATTACCTATCCCTTGCTTCCATCATCTGAACATGTCTTATAAGAATGTGAGTTCAATAAAAACTCCATCCACTTTTCTCTTTAGACAGCTGCACCCGACCCTGTCCCTTTCTTTTCAGTTTCTCTTTATGCCTTTAGAATCTCTTTCTTGAGGGTTTCCCACTTTGGTTTGGCTGACCTCCATTGTAGAATTTTAGGTCATGGGATCCTACCTATGCTTTTTCTGAAGTCAGAGAAATCTACTCACCCCAAATCCAAATTGCACATCAAGTAATATCCAGCTTTCCTCTCTTTTTTTTTCAGATTCTAAGATGGAATGATGACTTCCCTCTAGGGATCCCATTATCCATCATGTCTTGAGTAAACGGTTCTTCTCTGCTGTTTAAACTTTTTATTTAATGAACTTATTGTTAAGGTAATGATATGTCACATGTTTATCCGCTTTCTGCCGAAATAATTCTCCAGTAGATGAATAGATCACTAGAGAAAAATAGCACCAGCATCTATGTGCCAAGTGGAGTTTGTGATTTCATTCTTGAATTTATCTATTCCCTCCTTTTATTTGGATAATTTGTAGTATGCTTTAATTTTTCATTAAAGCCATTCATCATTCCTGTTTCTCTCTCCAGTGATAGTCATACAAATGATCTCTACCATACTCTCTTCCCCATTCTGGTTCCTCAACATCCTCCTATGAGTATATCATCTAAGTAAACAATGAAATTTGTCATGCTTTATCATATTTCTTTAAAATAAGATATGCCCTTTCATGACTATTTTCTAGCCATGAATTGAATTCCCCATCAAGTCTTTGTGCTAGGAAAAGAAAGAGGAGTCCCTGCATTAGGCTGCCTCGTTAACCTTGTTTAGTATACATGTTTGGTTCATTTTTGTAAAGATATCTGAAGCCATGGGAGTTACTATGGGATGCCCTCTTGAATTCTGTGTCCTGTGAGTGACTGAGTGCCTCTACCTCTATATTTTTCTTACCAAGTTAGAGCTGCTACTTGCTATAGTATCTTGCTTAGCAAGCACACAGGGCAGTTTTCACCTTCTTACTTCATTTTCTGTTTAAACCTTCTTGGATCAAATTAACAGAACTCAAGGCAATGCAATGACTGAGAGACCACTATATTTTCCCTTTATTTTTATTTTGTGGAGGCAATTGGGGTTAAGTGACTTGTCTAAGGTCATAGAGCTAGTAAGTATCTGAGATCAGATTCCAACTCCAGTCCTCCTGACTCCAGGATGGTGCTCTATCCACTGCATCACCTAACTGTCCTATTATCTTTTTATTTTAAACCATGGTCTAGAAATCAAATATTGTCTTCTTAACTAGCTGTTCACTTCCTGATTCATCCTCTCTCCTCTGAAGCTTCTACCTTCAGTAAGCAACAGTGAGGAAAATACCTCCTGTTCGCCTAAGTTGATCAGTTTCTTGCCAAGGATTTCATAATGACTAGCAATGTTTTCTACACTAACTCTAGGGGTATTGTTTGCCTCCACAAGAATCAACAGAAGCCTAGAGATTGATATTTCCAACCCCTACTGTCAATGTCAAGTTTGAATGAACTATCACCACTTGTCTCTGTCTTCTGACCCTTATTAGATGATCTTTTTCCTGATGTTACCTATGGGCATGCAACAAAATTCCTCTATTTCCTGCTGAGGGGATTCAGATTCCCTTTATGTTGAAAGTGTCTCATCTATTATTTAGCTCTGTTTTTTTTTTCCTTTTTCCTTTGGGCTACATTCTTCTTTTCCCTCATTTCCTGAGGTAGGTCAGGATTCCCTTCTGCCTCTCCAAATCCTTTTCCCCCTAGGCAGTGACTTGTCAACATCGGGAGACATAGTTGCCTAGTATATTATAAGCTGAAATTGTTCATAGATAGAACTGAAGTTGAATCCCACCTCAAACTCTTAACAACTGAGTCACCCTTTCTGAGTTTCAATTTCCTCGTGTACAAAATAGACATAATGAAATACCTGTCTCAGACAGCTGTTGTGAGAATCAAATGCAACTGTGTATGGAAAGTGCTTTTCAATTCTTTAAGTGTTACACAAATGTGAGTTTGTAGTATAATTGTCATCAGTAGATTCAAAAAGTAACAGACTCACTTTTTGAAGTTGTGCTATGCCCCTGTTCAGTTTTTCTTTTTGTTTTAAACACGTTTTTGAACTGACAGAACAAGCTAGGTGGAGTTCATGCTAGAATTAACTTGTCCAAGGTAAAGGGAATGCAGGCTGTAATGGCCCACTGAGCAGAAGGAAAAGATGGGAATAGGTTGCCTGGGAGTATATCAACCAGTTACCATGGTAATGGAAGCAACAATTCTCATGAGAATTCAGGATTCAGGCATATTAATTTTCCACAGTATGGTTTTTTTAAAAGTTAAAAGGGACTCATGTGGAGTCTGATGTAGGATGAAATTGGGCTCCTCTCATTTTGAGAGATGCCTGGAGAGATTCTAAAGATGACCTAGGGCCAGCAGACCACTTGGTCTGCTGCCAATTTGCTGCTCCACAGTCTGAGCCAGGCAGGCTGCCTACTTCTGGGCTCTTCTCTGGGTCCAGTGCCTCTGTTGTACATGATGATCCACAGGTCGTCCTCCTGGAGTTACTCTGATCTGGTAGCTACAGTTTTCTACCTTCAGGTAGCCTACTGGCTGGATTAAATATGCTTTCTTAACTAGCCTGAGTTACAATGCTCTTTTCAGCTGGACTTCCCCTAAGGCAAAGCTCTTAAGCTAAGGGTTGGCTGAAGTTTAGTGCCACTGACTTCCTCCAAGTCTAATCTCTGAAATAGTCACCTCCAGGCAGGAGACAGGAAAAGGCTTGCATCTAAGGGTTATGCCTCATCAACTAAGTTATATATTTTGATATTTCAAAGGGTTGAAGAGCTCATCCACACACATATGCCCTCCAATAGTAGGGTACAGCTCACCCATATGCTTTCATTTGATGCCTTCTGACAAATCATCCCCAAGGGGTCTACTTGGAACCTTCCTTTGGTGTCTTGACAGGACTTGGATTCAACAGTGCATGAAGGCCATTGGTCACCTTTTGTCTTCCCTGTGTCATATACAGTAGGACACAGGGATGCACACGACACAAATTGCATCTCCATAGTCCTCCCAGATTATCCTACATTCATATTGTGTAGATATAGTCTGAAGGATTATTTGAAGTCAATACAGCCCCTTAATCTTCTTATAGAGTGGGGGCATATGTTGGAACCATCTAGCACCAGCTAACAAGAGCTGAAAGTTAAATTTGTAGTGTAAGCATTTATACTTTGGAAATAGTAAACATTACAAATCAGCACTTAGTTTATTGTTTTGCTGATTTCCAGATTTTTGAAAGTGATGCATACAATGGTAATAATGTACATTAAACTTAAAAGTATGTCCTGTGTATCTCCCTCCCCCAAGCTGGTTGTTAAACATTTTCCAACATACCACTGAGGAAGGTAGGTTTGGGTTACAAAGGTACAACTGAAGGACTTAGCTTGAGCCAAGGTCTAAACCTGGGGCACCTGAAGATTTGAGGAGTAGAAAGTGACATTTATATACCAAGGAATAGGTTGATTATTTAGAGAAATATAAATAAATTTAGAAAATCCTATAACTGGGTAATTATTGTAACTTCAGCATGGGTTAATAGATCCAGAGACTTGAGTTCTTGTTCCTTCATTTAATAGCTCTGTGAGCTGGAGAAATCACTTCACCTTCATTAGGCAAGCCTACAAATGCCACCCACCTCCCCCAATTCTCTCAGGAGAGGAGTGTGACTCATCCTTTACTGAGAACATAGAGTCCATTAACTATGACCTTTCTCCTGACATCATCAGCCATTTTCTCTTTTTGACAAAAAGATGGTCCTTCTAACTAATGCCACCCTCAGTTCTCATACCCTTGATGGCATCTTCTGCCTCAGGTGTGGGCGGCAAGGTAAATGACAAGACAGCTGAGGATAGGTGAAACATGGCTGAGGCTTTCTGGAAGAATGATCCCAGGAAAGTAATCTCCAGTCAAGACTAGGAAGCCCAGGGGAGAAAGTTTTAGAGATGAAAACTCTTGGAGGCATGGTCTCTCCCCAAAGGCCCCTTGTAACTCTAAATCCAAGATCCTATGACTAAATTCTGTGACTTTGGGTAAACAACTTAACCTCCCTGAGCACCAGTTTCCTCATTTGTAAAATGAAGACAAGGGTGCCCACCTCACAGGGTGGCTGACTGTGAAAGTCAAACAAGATAATGTACATAAAGCACTTTGTAAAACTTGCAAAATCTAGATAAATGTAGCTAGTAGGATGATTATCATTCTTAGTAAATCAGCTCCCCCTGGCGGCTGAAGGCAGAAATCACACCTTGGGCCTGTGAGCTGGGCTCCCCTGAGGCCATGAAATTTTGGTGTGCTGATTGGTAAAAGACAAGAGAGGGGAACTGGGAAGACCCTTCTAAGTCTCTGAATGGATAAATGTATCCTGAGACTGAACGTTTTCTCTACTGAGTGCTCCTTTTTCTCAGATCTTTTGTTTTAGTGGAAGTTAGAGTGAAGGCCCCTTTCTTCCACCCTTCCCCTTCCCCTCATACCCCAACATGAATTGTCCCTCAAAAATGACTGCCAATGATATCTAAACAGGCAGGCTCCCACCTATAGCAGACAAAATATAAGATAGTAATCTATCTGCCCAATCCTCTACTTACAAAAACCCAAAACAACTCACATCTTAATCTGATGGGAAAGGCATCTTATGTGATGAACAGCAAAAACCCAAGAGATCAGTTTCTGCGAAGAGACTCCTAACAGGACAGTCTTAAAACTTCTTAGGATAAATTGCTCAGGACAATAAGAATCCTGACCTCCTTGTTTATTTCACCAGCCACCCAAGACAAAATGAAAGCTCCTTTCAGGTCATTACTCATTGCATTAAAGATATCTATTGAATTTAGAAATCAAAGTCTCTCTGAGCTATTACAGTCACTTTATACAGTCACAAATTAATCCTTTAAATTAGAGCCTTGCAGATAAAGCATTCAACCAAAGGAATTGACATCTTGTTGAGGAACATCAACCAAAGCTGATTTTTACTTAAATTATCATTATTTTCAACCCAGTGTGAAGCCACTATTTTCCATGCTGCTGCACTGTTTTCTGTTGGTAGCTCTGCTATAATGGTCAGACTATTGAAAGGTAACAAGTGAAAGAGACAGCTGATACCTGCGGCACTGAAAATGGAAGATCAAGCTTTGGGGATGGATGAGAGATATTTCCATTTAACCCATAAAAAGGCCCATGGTTCAGGCTGACTCCAGGTGGAAATCTGTTGCAACTTTCCCTAAGGCTCAGCACAAAGGAGGCCACCTTAAAAGGTCACTGATCCTTCACGATTTGATAAGCAATTGCCAGGCCTGAAAAGAGATTTGTTGGAGGCATTTTTGTGGTCAATTATTGTTGGCGCAAAACTGCAGTGAGACATAGTGTGTACTCGCATTGAGTCTGTGACAATTGCTGAAAGGGCATAGGCTGACAGATGACTTCTGAAGCCTCCCCTACATTCTCTAAGCAGGGGAAATCTTTTCCAGTATTCATCTCTTTCAGGATACATATCCCCACACAAATCTGCCAGGGACAGTTGCTACAGCCCCTAAGCCAATCGGAAAGAGCTAACCAATTCATTTGGTAAACATTCCAATCATCTTTAAAAAATAATAATAATACATTGAATCTTTAATAAGATATAACAGTAAATAATGGTATAAGTATTGGCACTTCCTTACAGGAATCCCTCTCCTCCTGTGAAACATTTCACGTACTCATTCCAAGCCTTTAACATTTGTATTAGTATGTTTCGGTTTTAGATCGTTTTTGTTTCTGAATATATCCCTCTCCCTACCCTAGTCAGGACGCCATCACTTGTAGCAGGGAATAAAAAAGGGGAAAAACAGTAAAGTAAAACTAACATAAACCAAGTCTGAAAATAAAGAGCACAGGGTGCCTAGAATGTGTGCTGGCACACCCAGAGGAGAAGGGAAGGACCGATAACGGACATTGCACAATGTCTCAGTACTTCTAGGTATGGCTAAATACCCCATCAAGAATCCCCCACTTTTCAAAGGAAGGGAGTGAGATCTGTTTGAAGAAGGAGAAGAGAAGGAAGAGGAATGGGGGGTGAGGAGGAGGAGAAGTTAGCATTTGTATAGCTCCTACTACATCCCAGATAATTTCCTAAGTGTTTATCTCCTTTGATCCTGACAACCCCAAGAGGTAGGTCCTATTATTATTCTTATTTTATAGACGAGGAAACTGAGGCAGATAGGCAAAATAATTTCCCTGAGGTCTCACAGCTAGTATCTGAAGGTGAATTTGAATTCAGGTTTTCCTGACTCCAGGTCCAGCACTCTTTGTACTGCAGAGTCACCTAGCTGCCACCTATCTTCAAGGCCAATCTTGTTGACTATAATTAGAGTTTGATGTTACCTTTTGACGTTTCCATTTATATCATTAAAGTTATCACATACAATATTTTCTGCCTCTAGCCACCTCAGTATGCATCCATATGTTTAAGTTCTTTCTATGCTTCTCTGAATTCTTCATATCTATTTCCTACAGTGCAATAATATTCCATTACATTCATGGGTCATAATTTGTTTATCCATTTTCCAAATGATGGCCATCTACTTTGTTCCTAGTCCTTTGCTAAAACAAAAAGTCTAACTCTAGTTATTTTCAAAAATATTTTGAAACTTTTCTTTATGTTGTTGACTTCTATGTACTTTGTGCCTAGCATTGTGATCTCTAAATCAAAGAGTATGAACACTTAAGATACTTTCTAAGCATAATTCCAAATTCATTTGTAGAAAGACTGAAGAAATTCACAGATCTGCCAGTGGTGTATTAGTGTGTACTAGAGTCTAAAACTGGGGAGGGGGTGTATATCCCTTTTCTCTAAGAAAGTAGTACATATTTTTTCACTCTCTTTCCTCCCTTCAACAAAACCCATCATGAGGTCCCTGTTTTTATTGCCAACATATACCTCTTCTCCGGGAGGACTGTTCTTCAGTGACTAGAATGTTTCTTTTTCTGGGATATGACCTCCCTCCTTCTGCTTTTCCTCTGCCATGAGTTCAACCTTTCCAATGATTTCATCCCATTTTTCAATAGCTACTCTCCCCACTAAAAAAGTTCTCTTCCCCATTCACCTATAGAATTGGGCATGTTATTTGCTCTCTCGATTCCTTATAACCCTTGTCAATATCTATGCAGCTTTCCACTCTGTTACTCCCTCCCACAAAATATATTGATTAACCTAGAGGGGAGAAGGAGTTGTAAGCTATGGAGCATTCAACTTGTTAGCCTGTCCAGTCTTTTTGTCTCTCAATGGTCACTTTCCTTTTCTTTTACTAGAACCATCCATTTTTATCTTAGCAAAAAACAATAACTATAAAACTGAGAGAATGAATTTCAATATTTGGTCCTTTTTTGATAATTATACTTACTTATTTTTTTTATCTTCTGACCTTTGGCTTATTAGCCAGTCAAACAATCGGAGAGTTAAAGAATGTCTCAGAGTCTGCTCTTTTGTTTAACTTTCATCTTTTGTTGATTATCATGCTCAGGATATGTTATTCTGGGATACACTTTGAGCTCCCGTGCTTTGGGGAATATATTCCATTCTCTCTTGTAATTGCTAAAGAAAGTGGAAAAACTTGGTTTTATTGGAATCACCTTTTCTCTACTTTTGAAGATCTTTTTCTTGATTGCTGGCAAAATTTCTATTTTTAAAATTTTAATTTGTTAAATTTAGCTGATATATATATGTATATGTATATGAATTTTAAGCACATGTGTGTATGTATGTATATTTCTGGTGAGGATATATGGATTCCGTGTGCTTTGCTGTCTATATCTGTTTGTATGGTTAGCAGTATTTCCTGCATCATGATATAGAAAGATTTTTAAAAATTTGCTATGTTTTCCTATAAGACTTATGACCTTAAAGTAATTTTTGAACATCCTATCTTCAAGGTCAATTCCTATGGCTTCTATAGAGTTCGTATGTTATTTTCAAGTTGCATTTTGCCTAGATTGTGTCTAATTCTCCTCTAGAGTTTTTGTTCTACAAAGCTATTATTTTCTCTTTCATGGTTTCTAATTCTTTGGAGATTATCTCTGTTGTATATTCAGTTCTCTGCTGTTTCCATCTTTTAACTTTTGTACTGGAAGGAGTAGGCTTGGAGTCAGGAAGACCTGAGTTCAAATTTGGCCTCATATACTTACTAGCTGTGTGACTTTAGGCAAGTCACTTAACCCAATTGTTTCCAAAAATTAATAGATATCTGAATAAATGAATTGAAATTTTGTGTCAGCAGATGGTGGCACAATGGATAAAGCACTGGATGGGCCTGGAGTCAGGAAGACCAGAGTTCAAATGTGCCTCACTAGCTGTGTGATCCTGGGGAAGTCACTTAACCCTTGTTTACCTTAGTTTGCTCATCTAAAAAATGGGGCTAATAATAACACTTACCTCCTAGGGTTACTGTGAGACTCCAATAAGGCATTTTAAAGCACTTACACAGTACCTGGCATATAGTGGGTGCTATATAAATGCTAGTTTTTCTTCTTCTTATTTCCTCTCTGAGCTAAATTCACTCCTAACTTATTTGAATGCTTATAAAGGGTGTCCCAAGTCTTAGTGCATTTTAAGCTATTAGCAGATTAAGAGAAAGACTTTGGGGACACCTTATATTTCCCTTTTGACCCATTCTTGTGTGTGCCATGATCTGAGGGGAGTCTTCAGCATCCTCTTTCTCATGGGACAATATTGTTTCATTTTTCTTCAAAGTATTTTGGTTTCTTTTTAAAGTATTACCTCTTCTTTCTCTCTAGATGATCCTCCATGTTGATTTATCTGATTTGGGGTTAGTGGTTATCCCCTCGGAATTTCCTGTCCAATCTTTTTGTTTCTCAGCTTTTGTCTTCTTTCTCCAATGGCCTTTTCTCAATTTTCATCCTTCTTGATCTGTCTGAAGCATTTGACACTGGTGACCACCTTCTCTTCCTGAATTTTTTCTCTCTTTTCTGGGTCTTCCTGATTCTCTTTTCTCTTGGTCCTCCTCTACATTTGACCATTGCTACTGAATGTCCTTTGCTGGTCTATCATCCAGATGGTTCCTCCTAACTGTGGGTGTTCCCCAAAACTTTGCCCTCTGAGCCCTCTTTGCTCCAGTCTTTCTACTACTCTCTTGCAAGTTTAATTACTTTTATGCAGATGACTCCCAAACCTGTGCATCCAGCTCTAGTTTGGCACTTCATGAGGGTCTTGTAAGTATCTTAAACTCATTATGCCCCAAACAGAACTCATTCTCATCCCTACCCTCTGATACCGACCCTTCTTTAAAACATCTCTATTTCTGTCAAGAGCATCACCACCCTTATAGTCATCCAAGTTCTCCATTTTGGTGTTCTCCTTGACTCCGGACTCTTTCCCCACATATCCAATCAGAAGTCAAATTAGAGATTTGTAGAACTTGTCATTTCTCCCTCTTCGTTATCTCACAGAATCGCTTTCCTCCACTCATGTAACCAAATGAATGACACTATCACCTTTTGCCTAGACTATGACAACAGTGTCTGAATTCATCTCCTTGATTTATTTCTTTCTCTCTTCTAATTCATCCTCCATTCAGCAGCCAAAGTGACTTTTCTAAACTGCAGCACTAACCACACCACTTCCCTGCATGATAAGCTCCCCTTACCTCTATGATTACATATACACTCAGCTATCTAGCCTTTAAAATCCTTCTGAACCTGCCACCAGTCTACCTTTCCAAATTCATTATGGGACACTCTCCTTCCTGCCCACCACAGTCCAATCAGACTGGCTTTAATTGCTGTTCCTCACTCAAGATGCTGCCATCTCCACTTCTTTGCACTGGTTGTTTCTACATCTGGAATACATTCCCATCTGATCTTTCACATAGAAAGTGTTTAGTGAATGATTTGTTAATAAATGAATTTTGCCATCTAAGGGAACATTGGATATCATTTATGCCAACATTTTTCTCAAGTACTAACCCTGTTTCAAATGAAATTCTGGTGACTGATCACTCAGCCTCTATTTAAAGTGACAGGGAGCTCACTACTTACTCCAGTGACTCCCATGATGAAAGAGTGTGTGAGTCTGGGCCCAGGCCTGGAAGTTTCTGTAAGGTTCTGTGAAAAAGAATCTGCTTAAAGACAACCTTCCCTAGCAAAGGTAGCCATTTGGGAATGATAATCATCTCTGTTAATGAAGACAATTCATGATGACTTTGATGATGTGGAGGAAGATGATGGCCTAAATGACTTGGAAAACCCTGAGGAAGAGGGCCAGGAGAGGATGGAAAGCCTTCCCTGTGGAGAACAGGCAAACCAGGGGCAGGTCTACATGACCAAGTATGAGCACAGCCATATCTTGGGTCCCACAGATTATGTTGTGGACAGCTGTGATAGTAGTACTAGAAGGAGAACCTGCCTGGCTACTCATAACCATGAAAGAGCCCAAGGTTCAAAAGATCTCCATCATCATCCTCTAAGCCCTACCCTATGGGAACTCTATAACTGGGATGTAGGTCACAAGGGAGCTCCCATCTCTACTTCTCACTCCCAGCAGTTTTATTTTCTGTTTGCTTTTAATATGGATAATAAAGCCTTGAAGAAAGAAAAAAAGAAAATAAGCACCTATTTTTAAAAGATAATTTTAAAAAAATTTAAATATGGTAACTATGTCCCTACAAGTCTTCTCTTCTTCAGAATAAACACCCCCAGGACCCTATCCTTATTCACTTCGATTACAAATCCCCATCCTGGCTAACTTCTTCTGGATATTCTTGCATGTGCAAGTAAGTGCCAAGTAATCATCAAGTAGTGCTGTTACTATCTCCAATGGTACAGATCAAGAAACCTATGCGCTTTCACAAATTACAGATTTTTTGTTCATATTCTTTTGTAGATTCTCCATAGTGTACCTCCCTCCTCAATGTGCTTTCACTTCATGGTACCAGTGGAATACTCTGGCCAGTCCTCTCACCATATGGTAACCCATGCTCTAGTATGATCATACCATATTTCAATAACCTCTCTTGTGCCATTTCTTATATATCTTATATCTGGAAATATATTACCACCCACTCACACCCTTCCCTCCCACGGATCTTTCTGTAGCACTTAGAGTCACCAAAAAATGTTGTCTTTCTTATGATAGTGGAGCTGTAAGATTGACAGTCACAAACCAATATGAGGAGAACACGTGAGTTGAAAACACGAGTCTGTGCCCTGGGGAACACAATGAGATCATCCAAAGCAATGCACAATTTCCCCAATGCAATCTATGTCATTCTTTTCTCCCTATTCAGTACTGGAACCAACTCATTACCTATAAACAGAGCCTGTGCCAGGTATATGTACTGGTGCTCAAACTCAGTGCACTGGTCATACAATTGGCATGGCCTGGATGATAGGCATTTGGTATCCATTTAATTTTTCCAATAGGCATTGTTAGGCTTGACCTCTCTTGAATAATCATAGATTTCATTAAGGAGGCCCCATAATGGTCAAGGGCTAGATTCAGTCAATATGATTCACATAATCCAAGAGCACTTCTGTGCAGCTGGGTACAGTGTGGTACCCAGAAATAAACACAATGCCCTCAAGGACACCATATTATTCATGCCAGGTAAAATAAAGAAGCAAACAGTTGGAGCTGTTTTTTATTTTTCTCACCTGAAGTTTTGGATATAAAGGACAGCTCTCTGGCATGGGGGTGGGAAGGAAGAGAATATTGGCAAATGTATGAGATACAAAAGAGAAAATAACCATCAAAAAACGTTTTAAAGGATTACATTGGTTTCGCCTGCCAAAACATACTGCTTCCTGCTCACTGGAACCTCCAAGTCTTTCAAAAACATCAACTGTTTTCTAGTTCTGCCCACTCCCAGTCTTTACCCAGCAAGCTTTCTTTTCTAATACAAGTGCAGAATTTGCCATTAATCCCCACCAAGCTTCATGTAGCACTCTTGACCACTGTGATTTTTTGTTTCATGATGTGAGGGTGATTTATCAGAAAAAGTTTCACTTGGTTGTGTATTTCACCCAGCATTTCCCATCATGAGCTATAAAATAGCTTTCCCCCCTTTGCCTGCCTTGGCTCTCATGGTAGTTTAAGATAAATTATTTCAAAATGTTCACATCTATTGTTTTTTTTTCATTAGAGTGCAGAGCAGTTTTGTGCATTTCACATGTTGCTATAAGATGTTATTAATTTGTAGTTTTATTCCTGGAGATGTACAAATTCTTGAGGTGTTGTATTTTAAAATTTTTCCCTAAAATAAGCTACATTGCTCCTAAGGGTCTGAACCACACTGTCCATTATCTGGCAGAGAGAAGATGGACTTGAGACACAGAATGAGACATATTTATGGACATGGCCAATATGGGGATTTATTTTGCTTCACTATATGTATTTGTTATGTAGGGTTTATTTATTTTTAATGAGAGGTGAGTCAGGAGAGAGAAAGCAAATTTGTATTGATTTTTTTTTTAAATGCACTAGTCATAGGGTCAAAGCAAAGGAGAACCATTTATGATGCTAAGAGAAAACAAGGAAGGACCCTTGCCCTTTCCACACTGGGTGGCTACCCTGTAACAAGCTTACAGGAAAACATGAATGAGAATTTCAGTAAGAGATGGGTCCCAGGCTGCATCATTAGAGGGCAGGTTCACATTAATAAGATGAAAGATCTACTAGAAGGTCTGAGATTTTCTAAAGTATGAATGTCTCCTGTTAAGAAGAACTCCTTGGAGAGCCTAGTCCCCTGCAAATACTGTATGAATATTCACAAAGCTGTCTTGCCCCAGAGAATAAGCCAGGCTTTAGTCTTTAGGATACTTGAAACAAGATAAAAGTAGGAGATCCATGTCCCAGGATTATGCTAAAATATAATCAGCTCCCATTGATTCAACGATCATTTCAATACAAATTCTTCTCTGATCTCTTTTCCAGGCCTAACTTCTCTCCTGATCTCCAGTCTCCCATCACCAGCTGCTTATGGGATATCTCAAACCAATTGCCCTGCATAAATCTTAAATTCAACATGTCCAAAACTGGGCTAATTATCTTTGCCCTACTCCCACCTCAAATTCTCTCCTCTTCCTAATTTCTATTACTGTCAAGGTACCATCATCCTATCACTCACCTAAATTTGTAACCTAGGTGTCATCCCTAACTTCTCACTCTCACTTCCCATATCCAATTGCCAAATCCAGTCATTTCTACCTTAGGAACAACTCTCACATGTGCCCCCTTCTCTCTTCTGCATAGCCGCTATCCCAGTACAGACTGTCCTCACCTCATGCGTATACTATGGCAATAGTCTGCTGGTTGATATCTCTGCCACAGGTCTCTCTCTATTTCATCCTGCATCCTGCTGTAAGATGTATCTTTTGAAAGTTTGGATCTTACCATGTTTCCTTGCTGTTCCATAAACTCTAGTATCACCTCCAGAATCAAATATAACTCCTACCTCTGCTGTTTGACATTTAAAGCCCTTCATAGCCTATTCCACCCCTTTAACTTTTCAGTTTTTTATACCTCAATCCCCTCCATCTAATCTGTCATTCAGGGACACTGGTCTCCTTGTTTTTCCTTGTCACTGCATTTTTTCACTGTAAATTAAGCACGTACTATGGCCGGAACTTCCGCCCTCCTTCCTTATTCTGCCTCCTGGCTTCCTTTAAGTTTTAGCTGAAGGCCTGCCTTCTATAAGAAGCCTTTCCCAGTCCTTCTCTCTGAGATGATGTCCAATTTATCTTATATATAGTCAGTCTGGATGTAGTTCTTTGTGTGTTATCTCCCTGGTAAGACTATGAGCCCCTTGAGAGGAGGGATCAATTGTTTTTACCTTTTGCTTGCCCTCCCTCACTCAAAACAAAGTCAAATGCAAGTGATGTCATCATTTCTCTGATGTCATGGTACTCTTTGAAAACGAAGGACAAACACAGCAACAACCTGGTGCTTACCACAGTGCTTGACACACAGTGCATGCTAAATAAATGCCTGCTGACTGACTGGTCAATGATCAGAGGATGTGGTAAGAAACTACCTGTCCACCCTAGATACTGGTCCTGGTTTCCCTATCTGAACATCAGTTCCCATCTGTTCTCCCAAGTCCTATTTGAATCCTGGAAGCTAAGACTCACCTGTGACTAGGGATTTTGCTCCCAGATTTCTTAAAAATTAAATCTTTAAGTGCTGTATACATGCTAGCTATTAGTAGAGAGACAGCTATTTGGGGAAGGGGATAGAGCACTTGGTCTAGAAACAGGAAGAGCTCAGTTCAAATCCAACCTCAGATATTAATAAGCTGTGTGATCCTGGGCAAGTTACTTTATCTACCTGACTTAGCTTCCTCACCTCTAAAATGGGGATGATAATATCACATACCTTTCAGGTTTATTTTAAGGGTCGCAAGAGATAATATTCATAAACTGCTTAGCAGAGTATCTGGCACATAATAAATGCTTGTTTCTTTCCTACCCCCCTGTCTGGTCTGGATCTCTGGACACCAACTCTGCCTCATCTTCTGAATTCTGCACTGTGCCCTTTCTTCCTACTTGTACTAGCACCCCAGATCACAACCTTGGTTCTGCCGTGGATTTATTTTCATTGTATACCTTCTGGGTTGCAGTTATTTGAACCAAAAGCTCTTACAATTTAGATTTGGTTATACTCTAGGAATCATCTAGTCTAACCCCTATCCCTAATCCACTGTCAACAGCTCACATCAGGAAATTGAGTCAGAGTGATGTGAAATGAATGGCCTAAGGTCAGAAGAACAATATAGAAGAGTTCCTATCTGAACCCCACTTATTCAAAAAGCAGCATTCTTTTCATGAATAGGATAGGAAACTTGATCCTGACCCTCTCAGGGTTCTTATCTCAGCATAAGGCTACTTCCATAATTTCTCTGAAATTCCTATGTGACCTTGGAATACATTACATGTTTTTCTTATAGCAGACTTGTCTTCCTAATTTGATTTAGTTCAGGTAAACATTAAACTGAGTCTGCATTCTCTGACTATATACACACCAGCTGGGCAGTGGACAGATGCCACCTGGGGCCACATTAGTGGAGTAGAAGGAATGCAGCCAAGGAGATACTGTACATATTTTGAGGGGAAAAAAAGAAATAGTGTTAGGGGAGGGGAGGGAGAAGGAGTCTTAGAGCAAATGCTTTTAAGACCAAACAATATGAGAATGGGCATTTACCATGACACATCTCTGAAAATTTCACAACTGTTGGGAGGAAGGCTTTTGGAAGGTATGGTGATGGGAAAAGTGACCTGATCTGGGAGTTAGGAGAGCCTGAGCTTAAAGCCTACCTCTGACACTTACCAGGTTGGTGTCCACAGTCAGGGCATGACTCTTCACCTCAGTTTCCTCATCACTACATTGAGAATAATGAAACCCGCAATGCCTAACTTATACGCAGGTATATGCTGGGAAATATTTAACAATTGGGTCTCTGAAGCACAGAACATGCTTTCAAGGAGAATATGCATCGTTAACATTTTTCCCATCACTTTCTTAAATCTAAGTAATCAAGAAAACAAGAAATCAAGCCCTTGTTTCATTCACCAGTCTCTAAGATGTAAATATTCACACCAAAAATTGAGTAACAGCCCTCCTGAAGAATATGAACTGTCTCCAGCACTTCCCTGTTTTTAGGGTCATTGTGACATTCATGCTAAATTATGTAAGGCACTTGGTAAATGTCAGCCACCATCATATCATCATCATCATTACCATCATCCTCATCATACACAGAGGTACAGACTGAATGTTCCCCCATTTGGCAGACACAGTTTCTCAGGAACAATAACACTAATGCACACTGAGGACCTCTTGATGTTGTATTATAGAGGGATGTGGGGCTCAGGAACCTGACTATTTATGGCCTACTTTCCATTTGGAAAAGAGTGCTAAGCCAAAATTCCATTGAAATGGTTTTAAGCCTCAATACCATACCCCCAAAACGATAGACAAACCTCTGGGCTCCCATTTTGGGTCAACCCTACCTTGGTCATCATAGCTTTCATTGATAATAATAGATCCTGGGATTTGAAGGTTTTCTGGAGTCACTGGTAAGGAGCAATGCATTATGGGCTACATTCTGATGCTTACAGGGGCTCATGATCCTTATAACAATGGATCTGATATCCATCTACCATTTAGCCACAGAGCCCTTATCCAAAAGGAAAGAGGCTCTTAAAACTGATAAATAAATGCTAATTTTTCTCCTTCGGTTGTCATGAAGTCCACTCAGGCCACTCAAGTGTAAACTGGTATTAAGATAAAACAGGAACAATAATGAAAATTTATAGAAAATAAATAGGTTGGAGTGATAGAGGAGGCCAGTTGTCTCAGCCACTTAAGATGATCTAAATAATCATAAAATCATTTGTCATATTTCTTACCCTCACATAGCAAAGAAATGGGCCATGCTTAAGAACAAGAAAGAATGCTCCACAGACTGGCCAACATTGAGCAAGAGCTGTACACCTACACACACCAACATACACATTCAAACCAGTTCTTGCAGAGCCTTTAGGACAGAATGAAATCAAGCCAAGAAAAGTAAATCAGAAAAAAATGAGTGAGACCATTCACTTGTTATGCATTCTAGGACCTAGGACAGCACCTACATAGAACTCAAACAGTATTTACCAATGCTGGAGGATAGATGTCATGGGCTAGTGACAACAGAAAATTTGAATTTTAGGTTCAAATACCACTCCTGACACTTCCTAACTATAATTGTAGGCAAGTCACATCACCTAAGACTCAGTTTCCTCATCTGTAAAATGAAGAATAATACTAATACAATCTTTTTCTCCCACAAAGGAGGCTGTGAATTTGAATGAACATTGTAAAATGCTTGGCAAGCCTTGAATGGCTCTATAAATACCAAACATTATTAGGTCAGGAGGACCCAAATTCAACTTGGCATTGACACTTTCAAGAAGTAAGAAAATTTGACACATATAAGTCATGTGTTCATGGACAACCCTATGAGCCTGTATTTCCACATCTCTAAAATGGAAACAATAATATCACTAGTAATCACCTGGATATAATAAAACACTTTGTATAACTTAAAGCACTATGAAAATGGTCACATGATGATGAATACAGAAATCTCTTATTTTCTCCCCATATTTGCAAAAATACTTTCATGAAAAGAATCTCAATGAACTATTAGGAAATCCTGTGCAAACTGTGTCTCAACACAGTCATTCATTGGAGGCTACATTTGAGCCAAGTGTATGCAATGCCCTGCCCCTAGTGCTAGGAATACAGAAGTGGGAAATGGCACAAGCACTCTCAGTCTTGTATAGAGGTTTAAGTACATATACAAATAACAGCAACATAGGGCAGGGTATAGTCAGTATTGTGCAAGTGGCACACACAGAAAATACAATTATATAAACCAAATCAGAGAGACATCACTTCCGACTGGAGCACTGAAGGAAAGCTTTCTAGAAGAGCTTGAGTTGGGCCTTGAAAGATGGGCAGGACTTTGATATGAGAAAGGGTGTTCCAGTAGAAGTGACTGTATGAGAAAAGATTTAGAGGTAGGAAAAAAGACAAGAAACACTTATGATATATTAGAGCAGCAGCAGTACTCAGAGCACCAGCCCTGGAGTCAGGAGGACCTGAGTTCAAATCCAACCTTAGACATTTACTAGCTGTGTGACCTGGGCAAGTCACTTTACTCAAGTGAAAGAAAGGGAGAAAGAAAGAAAGAAAAACAAAAGAAAGGGAAGAAGGAAGGAAGGAAGGAAGGAAGGAAGGAAGGAAGGAAGGAAGGAAGGAAGAGAATGGAAGGGAAGAAGGAAGGGAGGAAGAAAGAAAGAAAGAAAGAAAGAAAGAAAGAAAGAAAGAAAGAAAGAAAGAAAGAAAGAAAGAAAGAAAGAAAGAAAGAAAGAAAGAAAGAAAGAAAGAAAGAAAGAAAGAAAGAGAAAGAAAGAAAAACAAAAGAAAGGGAAGAAGGAAGGAAGGAAGGAAGGAAGGAAGGAAGGAAGGAAGGAAGGAAGGAAGGAAGGAAGGAAGGAAGGAAGGAAGGAAGGAAGGAAGGAAGGAAGAAAAAAGAATGGAAGGGAAGAAGGAAGGGAGGAAGAAAAGAAGGAAGGAGAGAGGGAAGGAAGGAAGGAATGAGTGAAAAAGAGTCAGTGAAGACTTCTCAGTACTTGACAATAGACTTCTAGTAAGTAGTTAGGGGAGTTTCTATCCCCCAAAAATTATGTGACCTTGAAGAAACTTGAAACTTAACCACCACCACCACCCCCCTTGGAGCGCCACCTCAGCATACTGCATGTGAAATAAGTTTATGAGCATTGTGTTAGCTTTACATTGGCTGTTTTACTACTTCCTTGCTCCTTATTTCTAAGGTAAATTGCTGCATTTAGACTGTGAGCCTGCCTCCCAGCCAATGGGAGTAATGGCCAGCAGGGAGGATGGGGGATTTCCACGTTAGGACTATATAAGCTGTTCTTGCCTTCTGCAAGCGCCTCACTCTCCTGATTATTTACCAGAGGGGAGATGCTCTTTCTTGTGAGATTGTAATAAAATCTTGCTGTTTTGCTTCTACCTTGAAAATTCTCTGATTTTCATTTGAGTCGGGGGTCTCTGACCCACATAGGAAGGGGATGATGAGAATGTTAGGTTTTTGAGAGAATAATGGGAGATCAAGACCACAGATTTAGAACTGGAAGGTGTTGAAGAAGTCAAGCTCAATGCCCTGGTTTTACAGGTGAAGAAAGTGATACCTAGAGTGAATGATTTATTCCCAGTTAGATAGAAAACATTAGGTGAGGTATCCAAACCCAGGTATTTACGGCTCCAAGTCCAGTATTCCACTTATTTTGCACTGTCTCTAAACAGATTGAGTAATCAAAAATCATTTACGAGGCAATGTGCTAAATGATAGAGATAGAAAGGTAACAAGGGCCCTTGTCCTCTAGGGACTCCCATTCTAATGGTGGGGACAATATGTAAATAGTGAGATACTGTACAAGATACATACAAAGCCGATGGAAGAACTAGCAGCTAGGGAGACCAGGAAAAAGCCTCCTGAGGAAAGGGGAGATTGAGTTGACATTGAAGGGAGACAGGGAAATGAAGGGGTAGAGGGGAATGGAGCAGAGCATTCCAGGCATGGAGGACAGCCACTGCAAAGGCAAGGGGATGGGAGATGGAGGCTTGTATATGAGAAACAGCCAAAGAGTGGGGAGGAAAATAAAGTGAACTGGAAATGTAAGGGGGCAAGACTATAAAGGGCTTTAAGTAGAAAACAAAGGACTTTCTCTTTGATCTTGGAGGTTCTAAGGAGACATGAGAGCTTATTGAATGGGGGCAGGCAAGGTCAGTCTTTAGGAAAATCACTTTGGTAACTGAATAGACAAAAGATTGAACTAAGAGATAGACTCGAGGCAAGGAGGCCAATTAGAGGTCTATTGTAAGATTTTAGTCAAGAGGGCTTGAAAGAAGGTGGTTACTATGCGATTGGGGGTAAAGGGTCACAGACAAGAGCTGCTGTGAATACAAAAGTAACAAAGGTTGCAATGGATTGCATGGGTGGGATAACTAAGAGGGAGCTGGGGCCCAGGTGGCTGGGAGGATGGGAGGATCCTGAACAGGAACAGGGGAGGCTTTGGGGAGAAAGATAATGAGGTCACTTTGGGCCAGATGAAGTCTCAGGCACACAAATCTACTAGCTAGACTGTCAAGAAAGGAACTGTGGTTATGGCGCATCCATCCTCCAACAGCTCAACATCAGAGGAAAGAATAACTAGAAAGGCTCATATAGAAAAATAGTTGTCCTCTCTCCAAGGTTTTAAATATTATCTCTGAGAACAGCATAGGATCTCTGGCACACTTTCACTTGTAAGGGTGCACTGTCATTACTATCATGGACATGTAAGAGCTATGCATGGAAAATGAAGCGAAGAACTGGGGTAAGGGGACAGAAAAATGGTGCCAAAGTACAACCCTAGCCCATTTACTGGGAGGTCAGTTTCCTAGCAAAGGCAACCCTTCCAAGGAAGCAGAAGGGACTTCTAAGCAGAAATCCCCACCCCTCTGCTGCTGTATCCCTCAGAGGCCTATGTACTCACATTTAACCTACAATTCTAAAGAGCTTGACCCTCTAGCTTTCCAGCCCTAATCAAGTGAGAAGCATCAAACTACAAAATGGGTCAATATGACAGGACTAGATAATAGTCTGACATGAAGGAACCAGAAAACTTTTAAAAACTCACCCAGTGGTATTACTGTACAGCAAAATAATGACTGGCCATAGTAATGACCTTGAATCATCAACAATATTATATCATATTCAAATTACTATGTTTCAGAAGGCAGGGGGAAAAGTTATAAGGTAAAAAGGTTCCTATTGTGCAATGGGTAAAAATTTTTTAAAAAGCTTAAAAAGCTTTTGTAACCAGTTTCAGGTATCTAGAAGATTCACTTATAAACTATAAAAAATAAAGAGATTTTTTGCTGTGTTGCTAGTGGATGTGCAAATGTCTTTTCACCTAAAACGCATAGACAGCTCTGTGAAATTCTGGTTTTCCTTTGTGAAAACCTGTCACTCATAATACACGATTTGTTACTAAAGATTTTATAGGTTAGGAAACTGATTCAGTGGATATCATGTGAAGACCTTAGCACACTCCTAATGTGTCTCCAGTCATGTGCTTGAGCAAATGTGCTCTGCTATTGAACCGTTAAGAAGTGTGTGTTATAGCAAAGACAGTCTCTTGTCGGCCATTCACTGTTCCTTTTGCTCTGTTTTCTGCGTATCTAGTTCCCCTTTTATCCCAGATCAGCATTTCAGTTCATCACTCAAGACTAGCGGGTTCCAAAATGACTCTAGTGTACCAAGAGAGTTTCCCATCCTCCCACTGCTGGGCCTTGGGGACTGGTTGGAAGCAGCTGACAGCTGACAGAGGAGTCCTCAGGAACAAAAGACGCTGTTTGTTCAATCAATCCACAAGCTCATGGGCCCAAATTAAAAACAACTCTACCTTTTTACATTTATTTAAACAATATTAATCCTGTAGGGATGGCTCACATTTTAAGTGGAATTTTTATAACCTGTCAAGTATATGCAAAGTCCCTCCCTTCTTTTTTCCTTCCTCCTTCCTTCCTCCTTTTCTTCCTTCCTTCTTTCTTTTCTTCCTCTCTCTTTCTTCCTTTCCTCCCTCCCTCCTTACTTCCTTCCCTTCTTTCTTCCTTCTCTCTTTCTTCCCTTCTTTCTTTCTTCCTTTCCTCCTTCTTTCCTTCCCCATTATGTGCCAAGTACTGGTCTGGGGATGAGATTGCAGAAACAAGACAGAAAAGGCCCTGCTTTAAAGGAGCCAGGGGTGGGCATGGGGGGAAGGTGGAGAGGAGATAAAACAGCTATAAAATTACATAAATAAAAAAAGGCAAAGAGAGAAAATAAAAAGTAAGGTCAGGAAGGTACTTCACAAGCACAGTCTTAGGGAAAGGCTTTATGTAGGAGAGGTTATTTGAGCTTAACCATACTGGAAACTAATGATCTAGACATAGAGGACAACCTGGGCAAAGGTGCAGAGATGAGAGATGGAGTATGTGGATAAGAAGTGGCAAGTACCCCACTTTGATTGGCACACAGTAGGCAGGACAGGGAATAATGTGCAACAAGGTAGTGTGGAGTCAGATCACAATGAGCTTTAAACGCCAAACAGGATTTTCCTGACTTCAGGCCTAGATCAGGGTGCTTCTTAAACTTTTTCCACTTGTGATCCCTTCAGTGCTTCCCACATGGGGTCTAGACCCACAGTTTAAGAAGCACTGGCCTCGATTCACCTCTTTAGCATCTCTACCTAATCCCCTGTTTCTGGTTGTGCCTTATGGGGTCAAGCAGAATGTCTAACCCCTCTTCCATGTCACCGCCCTGCAAACATCCAAAGATAGCTCTCATGTCCCCACTTGAACACTCAGGGTTCCTTCATTCTGTCCTCATATAACACAAATTCAAGGTCCTTCCTAAGTACATGGGGAGATAGTCTCAACACTCCCTGAACTCACACCAGCCTATTACAGCAATAGTAACAAATAGACATTGAAAACCATCCTTTTGGAGGCAGTACAGTACAATGGAAAGAGCATTTGCCCTTGGGTACAGAGACCTGGCTTTGAATGCCAGCTCCTAGGCTTACTAGCTATGTGACTCTGGGAAAGGCATTTCATTTCTCTGGTCTCAGTTTCCTCATTTGTAAAATGCAGGAGGTATTTATTAGCAGAGTGGCTACAGGAAAGTTGCTTAGTCTTTTCAGGAGACTTGGTTTCCTCATTTGTAAAATGAGAAGTAAAAAATTTGCACTACCTGCTTCACAAGGCTGTCATGAGCCTAACAGACAATAAAAATCTAGAATCATTCCTTAAAGAGTTTTAAAAGTTAAAAAAAAAAAATTAGGCATGTCATCATTATTCCAGGGCAGTCTGGAAAGCTGGCATTCAACTGAATGAAATCAACAGTCGTTGCAATGCGATCAGGGAAAATGGAGGCCTTGGCCAGGCAGGATGACTTCTCCCGGCAGGCTGTTTCTGACAGGCAGTAAGGTGTTGCTTTCAGCCCCTGCTACATAGCAGCTGCTCCCATGAGCCACACTGATGCAAATGACATGGATAGCATGAAACCTAATGGCTGTCTTAGTTAGAATGATGACAGAGCATGGGGTTTCTAAGCTCTCCTCCAGCCTCCCGGTATGAAGGCAGAGGTATCTGAGCAGCTACTTCCTGATAAAGGGCCATCTGTATCTCTTCTGACATGTCTAAGGTTTTTCCATTTGCCAGCCTGGGCACTTGTGTTAGAAATCACACTTTGCAACTGCAGTTTCTAAAATAATTTGTCCTTGAAATATATTGACAGATTCTCTGAATATTCCCTAGGTATCCCTGGAGTCTAAGGGTATGGAATATTTCTGGGATATGAGAGACTACGGAAATTTTAGAACAAAGTAGAGGAAACTAAGTCTATTTTCCGGCTGGAAAATTACCTCATGAAACAGCTTTTCAGGTAGCTAGGTGGCGCAGTGGATTGAGTGTTGTGCCTGGAGTCAAGAGTCCTCTTCCTGAATTTAAATCTGGCTTCAGACACTCACTAGCTGTGGGACCCTGGGAAAATCTGTTTGTCTCAGTTTCCTCGTCTGGAAAAGGAGCTAGAGAAGGAAATGGCAAACAGCTCAAGCTTCTTGCCCAGAAAACTCCCAGTGGGGTCATGAAGAGCCTGACAAGATTGAAAGGACTGGACAACAAAAACTAGGCATTCTACGGAATCCATTTTGAGTATGCTCATTAAAGGATGGCATAGGAGAAGAGATATTCACTCAATCAGTATCACTAAGCTCCTCTTATCTGCAGAGCTGCATTGGGGAAGATACAAAATTTAGATAAGATGCTGATCATCACTACCCTTGACCTCCTCAAGCTCCATGTCTAGTAGCATCCAAATTCTCATGGAATCCAGAGTCACAGGGCACAGACCCCCAAAGTCCGATGATACACAAGTTCCAGAAATGCTTTCCCATGAAAACTGAATGCTTGGGTTTGTATCACAGGTTTTGTCATGAAATTTTTCCTTATTTGCAATAAGAACTGTCTAAATAGCTATAATATCCCCACAAAATAACCATATGCAGTAAAACTCAATGAATGTGAGCTATTGCTAAAGCAAAAAAGAAGGCAGAGAAAAGCAGGGGGGAAAAGATAAAGTTTTATTAGAGAAAAGGTTGGTTTGGTTTGTGTATAACTGATTCCTTATCATAAAAGTGAACCTAGAGATAAATACAACTCTTGTCATTTATGGGCCAATGCACGTTATATATATGAGTTTTTTAATGACTATTTTCACTTTAATTTTCTACCTGATCTGTCACAAGAGTATCTCTCTGGAGCTACCCCACCAACACTTACATACATCCCAATAGGGGTGACTACCTCTATGTCTAAAATTTTGCTCACAAGCCCCCAGTGGTGCACTTGTCTTTGACAGTCAGCCAGTAGATACCATTAGCTCAAAGCAAAGGCACTTACTGAGAATGCCTAGCATGAATAAGAGTAATAAAACATTCCCCTCATAAACCTGAGGTGCACTCTTCTACTTCCCCTGGTAGGAAGACTAGGCACTCACATAAAGTACTCTAGTAAAAAGGAAGATCCATAGGGAACACATGTGAATATGACTCATACCTCTGCTGCCACATAGCTCAGGTGACTTTTTTGTTCTTGTACCTTGAATGACTGAGTCTGCTCCCTGATGGGTGGATGCTAGGTCTCCTGCTATGTAAGTAGCTCTCCTGTAAGTTGCCACAGCCACTGAGGAGACAGACAAAAGATATAGGTCTTCTGGCTGAAGAGGGGAGGAATGGTTTCCACCCAAGAGCTACATTATTCTTCAATAGCTTGCTCTCTTCTCTACTGCCAAAGATATCATTCCTCAGTGCTCTCTCCTGTTTTTTGTTTCTTCCCTTCTTAGACAGGATCCCTTTTAAAAGAACCAGTGGGGGTATGACTGATCCTTCATCAGTCAGTGGCTGTCCTTCATTACAACACTGTCTTAAGGAGAATTTCATATTGCATAAAGGATAGCAAAGTATAAGCCCTTGTTTATATTTAAGACATTACCACTTCATCGTGTCTATTATATTGCCCTTATTGTCTGTGATTTCATCAAATTGGCTGAGGCAGGGGTGGGGAACCCATGGCCTCAAGGCTACATGTGGCCTTCTAGGGCCCTGGGGATGGCCTTTAGACCTGAGTTCAAATTTTACGGAACAAATCCTTTTATTAAAGGGGTTTGTTCTATGAAGTTTGGATTCAGTCAAAGGGCCACACTTGTGGACCTAGAGGGTCACATGTGGCCTTGAGGTCACAGTTACCCGTCCCTGGGATACGGAAAAACAACTGCTAACTCTACTCATACATAGTAGAGGAATACTTATAGAGCAAATTTGTTTAAATCAAATATATACTAATTCTTCAGTTCAAAATTCACCATCAAGTTGTATTTTTCTATTTTAAGCTCAGATGACTATAATGCATCATACTGCCATGGAAGGAGTACTAGAATAAGACAGTGGGATTCCAGTCATGGCCCTGACATTAACTAGTAGGCAGCTAGGTGGCGCTGCAGTGAATAGAAGGCCAGGCCTGGAGTCAGGAAGACTCATATTCCTGAGTTCAAACCTAGCGTTAGACATTTATTAGCTGTGTGAAGATGAGCAAGTCACTTCCCCCTATTTGCCTAAGTTTCCTCATCTGTAAAAATGAGCTGGAGAGGAAACTGACAAACCTCTCCAGTACCTCTGCCAAGAAAACCCCAAATGGGGTCATGAAGAGTCAGTCACGACTGAAATGATGCCCCTGCTAACCATGACCATGTCACTTTCTCTCTATATACCTCAGTTCACCATGTATGAACAAGAGGAGAAAGGAATTTGTATGTGACCTCTAAAATTTCTTCAGGCTCAAACATTTCTAATCTGAGATTATACTTCTACCATTTAGAGACAAAGACATAATGGACCCAGAGTTCACTATGTTTCTGCTTGCTCTACTTTCTATATTGTGAAGATAAAAATAAAATTCTTCCAAAGTCAGATTGAGAGTGATATGTATGATTAAATATTCATACTTGACTACTTAGGAGCACAGACATATTGAGATGTTAATTACTGTCTTCATGATTGAGATCTTAAGTCAGTTACTGAACCTAATATAAATATTTTGCACCATTTATAGGATGATAATGGCTACATTTTAGTAGAGTGCTTTATGGTTTACAAAACATCTTTTTAATAATCTCATTTGAACTTCTCAACACTCCTGTGACATTGGGGTTAAAGCTGTTATCTCCATGTTATAGACGATAAAACCAGAGACTTTAAGTGATTTACTCAGGAACACACAACTAAGAAATGTCATAAGCAGGATTTGAGCCCAAATCTCTCCTGCCTTGGAATCAAATGTTCTTTCCTTTATACTCTTCTGCCTTAGTAGAAAGGAAAGCTTGCAATTTCTGGACCAGCAGAGAGAGTATGCAAATGGACCAGTCCTTTTTCCTACACTGAAGGATAACTGAGTCAGAAGAGGCATGTATAAGGATTAAAATTAAGTAAATTATGCCTCCCATGAATCAAATTTATTCTCTGAGGACTTTCCTCTATAATATAAAATCATACTAGTAAAAGCCTATTAGAGTATCAACAAAACATACTGAGAGCTGGAAGGGCTTTTTAGTATCTATTTGCTTGAACACTTAAGGAAACTGAGACACAGAATGAAGTGACATGCCAAATGTCACACAGGTAGTAGTTAGCTGAGATACCAATTGAATCCAAGTCTTCTCATACAATAAAACATGAGTAAGCTGTCAAGGACAAATATAAATGGAATGTAATAACAGATGCAACTATGTCCAATGATCCTCTAATTATCAATATAAAGCAAAGCATAAAATAGAGAGGTGTGCACTTACGACAGACATTTGCCTCTGCCTTGAAGGACATCCAGAGCATCCTCTAGTCATTGTTTATGGATGGCATGATATTTATTGCGTCAAGTCTTGGAATATTGCGGGGTATTCTAAATAGATTCTTAATCACTCAAAACATTTTGGTCTAATTAGCTACATAGAAAGTGGATTAATAATACCTCATCTAGGCCATAACATGCCATTGGAACAGCCCACAGAGCTGGTCCAGTGATGCATGTATGTACATATAGATATAGATTAATATATATGTGTGTGTGTGTGTGTGTGTGTACACATATATTTGGCTACATATACAGAGAGAAGAAGATAAAGATACATGGACAGACAGACACTGGATGGACATTGCATGAACAATGAATGGGGCCCAGGGTTGAATAGGAAGAGAAGGAGCCTCTGGGAAATTGCATAGTGGTTTCACTTCTTCCCACCTTCTCCCTGAAGCCAAGTGCCACCCCTTTAACAGGAATATTCTTCTAGTGAATCTATATGTTTGGGTTCATAGATTAGCATAGTCTCAGAAGAATTTAAGTTGAAGATCACCCAAAGGGCAATGCGGATGCATATAATTAGTAAGAGTAGGTCAACCTAGAACTGCTTGAAAGAAGTTGAAGAAAGAGTATTGGAGAATTCAGTAAGTAAATAAACTGGGAAGCTTACAGGATGAAGCTGAGAGATTACCAGGGGATGGCCACATGCTCCACTGTTATGCCCAAAATGCCAAGAGGTTTAGAGGAAGTCCTTCAATATGTTGAGTGAACACCCATCCATGATGAATTTATGAAAGGATGTGGACCAGATTCACATGAAGTGAAAGAGCACAGTAACCACGATGAGATTACAAATTCTTTTAGTGCTGAACAACTGAGTCTTGAGCATCTTTGCATGGTTCATGATACTTTGCAAAGACTATAGTGCTGCAGTATTATTAAGTGAATGAAAATAAAATGAATAACTTCCCACCCTCCTGAACTCTGTACCCTTTTTACTTATTTAAATCCATGAAACATATCTTTATCTTCTCTAAACTTGACTTCTAGGCCCACAGTATATCCCTACCTATTAGCTGGATTATCGGTCTTGGGCAGCCATGCCCCACTGCTTCCTACAACATTCTAGGCAGGCTTTCAAACTACCCATCCCAATGAATATGCTTACATGTTCACCCTCACATGTTGATCAAATGCAATTTTGTACTCCAAATTAACTGCATCTGGGAAAACTGTATCTTCAAATATCTATTATGTGAAATTACCTGCTTGAAATCTAAGTTAGGTTTAAGTAGTCCAGAAACTAGCTCCCAAAAGTTGGCTAACTTCATGTGTAGTAAGCTGTGTATACCTGAAAGTAATCATCTATAGAGGATTATGTCTCTGAATTTTTGAATAAACCCTTTGGACATTTAACCTAAGAAAGTATCCAGCGCATCATATCTCAATCATGATTACATTTTACAAAAGGAAAAAGAAAGGCCAAACCTAAATCAAAGCAATGGAGAATGAACAGTGCCTCTTCATAGTAATCAGGGTATTTGTATAAGAAACTGGACAGTTTAAGAATTCTCTAACAGTTAGAGTTATCCAACAACAGGATAGGAGGCCTTCTGTAGTAGCAAGGTCTTATTCATTAAAATACTAAGCTCTTGGTGGATTGCTTGAGTCTGGGATTTCTGAGGTGCAGTAGAGCTAAAACTGGGTGTCTGCACCAAGTTTGGCACCAATACCATGATCCTAGTCAAGTGGAGGTCCAGTAGGCTACCTATAGACCAGCCCAGGTGGGAAAAATGGAGTATGCTAAATCTTGTGTGTTGATCACTTCAGGATTAGTCTACTTGTGGATTGGACAAGAAAAGGAGAATCAGTTTTAAAAAAAAAATGAAATTGAAGCCTGTCAGGAATATTATTATGAGGATTCCTTCATGCAGTATATATGTATGTGGAGGGGACAATGGGGTTTGGAGACTGTTCAACTAAGTGACCACTAAGATCCCTTACAACTTGAAGTTTCAATAATTTACTGTGGAAGTTAAATGTTAACTGAAATCAATTCATCTTACATGAAAGAGCATAGGACCAGACACATCGGATTCTGGTCTGTGTCTGCTGCTCATCCTGTGATGCTAGGCAAGTCCGTTTACTTATCTAGGTTAGTTTGCTCATTTTAAAAATTGACTTGATATTCTCTAAGACACCTTGTAACTCTCACATCCTATGTGCGGGTTGACCGAAGTTACACTCAGAGCCAAGTTATCTTTCTCACATCTTCTCAATGGTGACACTACCCTGCTCCCTGTCAAAATTCACCTGCCTCATTTATTCCATTCCTTTTAGGTAACAGTCCTCATTGGGACACACATTGCAGTCAGGCTTTGAATGCCCTACCTAGGCTCCTAAAATTAATAAATTTAATTAAAGTCAATCTGCTAAATTAATCCTTGCTAAAATGTTAACGAGAGATAATGGATTAAAATGTATTATTCTTAATGACATATTTACACTTGAAAAAGAAGGTACAGAGTTTTCTAGCCAAGTATGCGAAAAGTGAACAGTCCCTCTTGTCAAGGAGTTAGTCTAAAAGAGGAGAACACCACAAGTAGGGAAGTGGTAGCCTAGTCATAAGAACGTCATTTAGAAAATTGCAGGGAACTTATTACTAAAACGGCTGCCTGAAAGGATTCATGTATATTGTGTACTTAAGCCACTCTATTAATAGACCTTTCTACTTCTTAACCAGTATCATATCTTTTTGATGAATATTTCTTTGTAGTATGGGACAGTTAGGTGATGCTTCAGAGGACAAGAGTGAAGGGCCTAGAGTCAGGAAGACTCAACTTCCTGAGTTCAATTCTGGCCTCAGACACTTACTAGCTGTGTGACCCTAGGCAAGTCACTTAACTCTGCTTCAGTTTCTTCATCTGTAAAATGAGCTGGAGAAGGAAATGGTAAACCTCTCTAGGATCTCTTCCAAGAGAACCTCAGATGGGTCGCAAAGAGTCAGATACAACTGAAACAACTGGACAACAACACTTTGTAGTATAGCTTAAGATCTTTTACATTTAGGTCCTTGTTTTTATTTCCCCCTTTTTCCCATTACTTCCATTGAGGCTTGGATTCTTTTGCTCGCCACATGAATTCCATTATTTTTTCTATTTCTGCAGAATAATCTTTAGGGAACAAGTGGTATGACACTGAATAAATAAGTTACTGGAGGAAGCACTGCCATTTTGATTAAATTGGATCAACCTACCCATGAACAATTAATATTTCTCCAGTTGTTTAGTACTCCAATTCTGCACAAAGTGTTTTGTAATTGAATTCATATAGTTTCTGAGTGTGTCTTGATAGCTAGATTCCCAAGTATCTTATACATTCTGTAGATATTTTGATTGGAATGTCTTTCTATTTCTTCCTGCTGAGCTCTGTGAGTAATAGTCTAGAATGCTTACAATTTATGTAGGTTTATTTTTATATCCTGCAACTTTGCTGAATTTATTTATTATTTTAATTAGGTTTTTAGTAGATTTTTCTAAGTCACATCCACAAAATTGTTTCATTTTTGTTTATGTTTATTTTTAAAACTTCTCCTTTCTCACCTAATTGCTATAGCTGCCATTTCTATAATTATGTTAAAAAGTGGTTCTAATAAATGTTCACCTATACTTTGTACCTGAATTATTGGAAAGGCCTATAATTTTTTCCATTGCATATGCTTGCTCTCGGTTTCAGAGTCATTTATTCTTAACACTTGTGAAGTTATTACTTCCCATGGTGCTGCTCTGGTATCTGTTTGTGGCCAAGGTACAATGGTCAGGCTACCAAAGAATGACAAATGAAAGGGAGGGGTACTACTCATGACACTGAAAATGGATGGGAAATAAAGGGAAGGGAAAAGAAAGAAGAATTTATTAAGCACCAGACCCTGTGCTAAGGACTTTACAAATATTTTCTCATTATACCCTCACAATAACCCTAGAAGGTAGGCACTATTATTATAGTTAAGTGAGGCAGTTAAGTGACTTGCCCAGGGTCATATGGCCAGTATGAGTCTGAGGCTAGGTTTGAACTCGGCTCTTTTTGCCTCCAAGTCCAGCACTCTTTCCACTGTAATACCTAGCTGCCAAAGAGATGAAGAATTTTCTTTTTAATTTAACCCATGTACTTGCCCATGGTTCAGAGAGGTTGTGTCTAATAAGTGTTTAAAGAAGGATTCAACTCAAGTCTTCTGGTCTTTGTGTCAGGCACTCTGTTATTCTATGTGAAAAGTATAAAATGGGAAGTCAGTGGGGATGCCAAGATTGTCTTTAACATCAGGAAACAATTAATGCCTCTGTCAACTCTCAGACTAAATGCTGAGTTGACCTCTTCCCATGTGTCCCAGATGAAAGTGCTGAATCTCTTGCCTAGTAGGGCCAATCCTTTAAAGATGTTTTCATTGAGAAAACTCAAATCGGAACTTTTGATAAGAGGATGCAGCCTTCACTGATGACTCCCCATGGCTTCGAGGTGACCTTAGGTCACCAGAGGCTCAGCCAGTAGAGACTTAACCTTGACAGAGCAGGCCAATTCGGAAAACTTCATGGTGACAGATAACACTTCTTGTCAAAGAGTCAGACTTACTATGTTTGGAAAGACTTGGCACCAGACCAGCCAATGCACTGTGTGATTTTTTTTTTCATTGTAGCATGCAGTCTAGCAATATAGAAAGCAATGTAATCCAGCCAAGGACTCCTAACAATTCCCTATGATGCAACAGAAAGTCAACAATGGCACAGTGTTCAAATCATTGGATTTGAAGGTAGAGGACACTGTTCAGAACTAGATATTAGCCCTTGTGCAACTGTGGGCAAATTACTTCTCTCTGATCCTAGCCTTCCCTACCTACAAAATGAGGAGAAAGGATCAGACGATTTTTAAGGTCCCTTCCAGGTTGAAATCGAATCCTATGATCCAATATCTACAGCCTTCATGTGCACAAGAGCTGACAAAAACTAAACAAATTATACCTTCCCTGCTTATATTTTCTTCCTTTTGGTCTTACTTGCTATTTAGAATACAGAGTCTTTTTTCAAGTTCCAAATCAATTATTTGCATTTCATTGGCAGCCCCGGTTGCTGACTCAGCATTAATAGCATCAAGGTTTGCTCTGTAAAGTCCTTGCAAATTATAATTCTCCTAGGGAAACAAAAGTCTGCCTGTAAGTAATTCCCAGATGACTCTTTATGGGTAATTAAAAGAAAGGAAGATTGAATGCAATGGTGTCCTCATTTTCTGAGAACTATATTTGAAAAATCTTAATGCTACATATGTATATTGGACAACCTCTGACATTATATTCTGCATTGCTCTAATAATCAACATTATTAATATAATATAAATATAATTTTAATTATATAATTAATAATATAATTATTAATATAATACTTTATTTATTTAATATAATTGATATACTTTTTAATTATATAATTATTAATGTAATATTAATATAATTAATATAATTATAATAAACAGAAATAAAGATTAAGAAAATTCTCTGCTATTTTAACTAAAGGTCAATAATGCCTTTAGTTGTGTATTTATGGGTCCATCCCTGTTATTTCTTTGGCAGAAGAAATTTTTAGTGAGAAAACTATCCCTCTTCTATAATCAGTCTTCTTGTACCTGAATTTCTAATGTGCACTCTTCCATCCCATACTTCTGACCTCCTGGCTGTTCCATGAACAATATATTCCACATCTTAGCATCAAGCATTTTTTCCAGGTTTTTCCTCATCCCTGGAATACTCTCCCTCCTCCTCTCCAGCTTCCTTTAAGTCTCAATTAAAATCTTATCTTCTATAGGAAACCTTCTCAACACCTCTTAATTCTTGGATCTACCCCCCATAATTATTTCCTATTTATGCTGTATATAGGTTGCTTTGTATTAACATTTACATGTTGTCTCTCTCCCCACCACACACACCATATTGTAGATCTCTTGAAGAAATGGGGTGTCTTCTGTCTCTTTTTGTAACCCCAATGCTTAGAAGAGTGCCAGGCACACAGCAGGTACTTAATAAATGTTTATTGATCAATGGCTAATAGATATCAGTGACTACTCAGTAACACACAGACTTAGAGAATTACTTGGGAGTACTGAGAAGTTAAGGGATCTGACTGGAATCAAACCATATCAGAGGTGAGACCCAAACCCAGATCTTGCTGGTCATTTTATCCAGTGTGACATGATGTTCCCATTAGGATCCCAATAATGACAGAACTGATATTTGCAAAATAGGAAGTATCATCCTGAAAGAACTTTCAGGTCTTTGCTAAGAATTCAGTGTTAAGTAGCATCTTTCAATGATTTCTCATAAGGATATTTTTACATTTTTTTTTGTAAATAGTATCTCATTTTTTGCAATTACATGTAAAGATAGTTTTCAATATTTGTTTTTTGAAAGATTTTGAGTTCCAAGTCTTTTTCCCTCTCTCCTCTCCAAGACAGCAAACAATCAGATATACGTTATACGTGCACAATAGACATATTTCCCCATTAGTTGCATAGTGAAAGAAGAAACAGAAGGAGAAAAAAAACATGAAAAAATAAGAAAACCTGAAAATAGCATACTTTGATCTTCATTCAGACTTCATCAGTTCTTTCTTTGAATGTGGATAGCATTTTTTTTTATGAGTCTTTTAGAATTGTCTTGGATCATTGTATTGCTGAGAAGAGCTAAGTCAATCATAGTTAACCATCACCCAATGTTACTGCTACTGCATACAATGTTCTCCTGGTCCTACCTACTTCACTCAGCATTGGTTCATGTAAGTCTTTGCAGGTTCCTCTGAAATCCAGCTGCACATCATTTCTTATAGCTCAATACTGTTCCAATACATTCGTACACCATGACTTGTTTAGCCATTCCCCAATTGATGAGCATTCCCTCAATTTCCAATTCTTGGCTACCACAAAAAAAAAATGCTATAAATATTTTTGTACAGGCAGGTCCTTTTTCCCTTTTACATGAAAGCTTTGTGATATAGACCTAGTAGTTGTAATGGTGGATTAAAGGGCAGGCACAGTTTGATCGCTTTTTGAGCATAATTCCCAAATTGCTCTCCAGAATGGTTGGATCAGCTCACAACTCTACCAACAATGCATTAGTGTCCCTATTTTTCCACATCTTCCCCATGACAGTATTAACACAAGATCTACAGATGTCCCTAAGAATCACAGCTCTTATTGCACTGGGAAAGTCTCAAAGATATTCAAGATTTGTTATTTCTGGAGTCTATACCCAAGTAGTTCAACACTCTACTAGCCCTTTCTAGGCATGAGTCTAGGACTCCCATATTACTTTTCATGGAGGTTATTGGTCTTTCTGATATCAAACTCTTCCCCCTCATCTTCATCTTCCCCACAGGTAACAAATTCATATTTTTAAAACACAGATCTGGACATGACACTCCTAAACTCATTAAGCTTAGTGGTTAAATATAGTCTCCTCTGTTTATTATTTAAAACCCTTCCCAGTCTGGCTGTAAGCATTTCTAGACTGATTGTACATTATTTCCCCTCACAAATGCTATTTTAGCCAAACTGTCCTCACTTGCCATCCTGCTTATGCAATATCCCATTGCTCCCACCACCCCCACCTCAGGTACTCAGGCCTGGATAAGGGTGAAGTGATTGATTTCCTCAATCTCTCTCCACTTTATGAAAGTAATAGGATGCCACTCAATAAACCTCACTCATAAACTTTAAACTAAGTATTGAGACATACTCAGAACTATATAGACACATTGCACAAGAACTGTGCTTGATTCAAGCCAAGGAAATTTGGCCCTGCCCCAGGGGTCATCTATAAATTCCCAAGCTATTAAAAACTACATTCATTACAGAGGTAGAACAAGCATGGCTTTCCAACACACTCCTGAGTTTCATAATTACTACTACTACTACTCCTAGTTACTATTAATATAGCACCTACTATGTGCCAGGCATTGTACTAAATACTTTCAAATTATCTCATTCAGTCCTTACAACAATCTGGAAAGAAGGCACTTTGAGGAAACTAAGGCAAACAGAGGTGATGTGACTTGTCTAAAGTTACACAGCTACTTGAGTACCTGAAGTGGGATTTGAACTCAGGGTCTCCTGATTCCAGACCCAGTGCTCTGTCTACTGAGCCAGCTTGCTGTCCCTTAACTGAGAAAGGCAAGAATGAGCTGAAGCAGAGAAGGGCAATAATGAGAAGGGTTCTTGGCTCTACAGGTACCTTGGAGCAGAAGACTGGCCTAAGGGAATTTCTGTGCAAAGGTCGGCTCTCTCCTCAATTTATAATACTGGAGCCTGTTCACCTACTACGCTTTAATATCATCTGCTATTTTGTTACTCAAATGTTTCCAGTAAACTGAATTTAGTTCCACCCACAGAGAAGCCAGGGGTTAACTAAGGATAGATATAAATGTAATATTAGGCAGGAGCTCAGCCTCTGCCTAAATACTAATAATTTCTCCAAGGAAGGGAGGGAGTGAGGAGGGAGCTGGGCTTGCAGCAATTGTGGTTAAAGACATAATTTTTGATCTACACCTCCCTAAGGCTGAAGGAGAGGGAACCATGGGGATCTTAGAGTTCGTTATATTATTCCCTACTCTTAAAATGAACCAATTATGATAATCTGGTGTTATATCCAGAAGGCTCTCCCTTCTCACCTCTGCCTCCCAGAATCCCTAGCTTCCTTCCAAGCTTCTCCCACCACCCCCTAAAGATGATTTTTCCCCACAGTGGTTATGACCTCTTTTCCCCCAAATAATTTTGTGTATATTTTGGATTTTCTTATTTTTGTACATATTGTTACTCTCTCCTCTCTCCCCTCACCCCAATTAAAACATAAGCTCCCTAAAGGCAAGGATGGTTCCATTTTTGTTTTTAGCTTTCTTTTCTCCAGTGCTGAACTATGTTGGTATGCAGTAATTGCTCAATAAACATGGAGTGAACTGAATGAGGGAGAGTCTATATAAGTTAGCAGGGCCTTGGATGACTCCAAACTTCTCTTTTATTATTTGTAATATTGACCACCACCTTCTTCCTACCTCACAGGGTTATTGTGCAGATCCCAGTGAGATTATGGATGTGCTCTGTAACCTATACTCAAATAAAGGTATGATCCATCTATTACCACACTTAAGCTTTTGAGCTCTTTCCCTTGAGTAGAAACAGGAAAAGTGAAAATGGGGGATTAAAAAAAAATCCTGGAGCAGAAATTGTTGATGTTGATAAAGGGTCCTATTCTGAATGGAATGTCCATTTCTTAAGAAAAATGTGCATTAAAAAATCTAATTAAATGAAAATGATTTCTTCATTATAGTCCAAATGGCATTGTGCTACAGAAGGCAATCCTCTCAGGGCTAGATGAAGCCCCAAAGCTGGCTCATATCCTCCTTTTAATATTCTTCACACAATGAACTGCTTCCATTAATCCTTTCAGCTGATTCTATCTGCGTTTAAATACCATTGAAATTGAATTTCAACTAGCATTTTCATCAGTTACTTATTCCCTTAGCATTGTATGCATCTGTAGCACTGACATGTATGAATTATAAGACAAGCAATGCCGATTAGGAGAGGCAATAAGACACAAGGATGTCTTGTTTTCCTTTTTTCCCTTTCTGTTTTGGAATCAAAGTAACATCCTCAAATAAACTTACTTTGCATTCAAGGCTATCCACAAGCTGAAAGATGAGATGTGGGCCTACAGACAAGCTAGGGATGCAAACAACATACAGACTCTTCAGCTTCATGGCATTCTTGAGCTACAAAGAATTTCAAAGATCATCCCATCTTAATAAGTATGCTCACACAGCAAGCCATCAACAGAGCATGGATCAGACCTGAGGACTCCTACCTCCTGGTCCATGGGCTTTCCATTATGTCATAATTAAATGTCTTTTTCCCCAAACGAGAAAGTTTGATGAAATTTCTATGCCGGTATCTTTCAAATATCTATTTATCTAATGGAATGAAAAAGAAAACCAACTCCATAGTCATATGTGGCAGAGTAGAAAAAAAAATATGGGGAACGAAAAAGGGAGAGGGGGAAAAGGAATAACACAATGGAGAGATGGCTAATCTCAGAGTCTGGAAGACCTGCATTTAAATGCCGCCTTTGTACGTAACAGCTGGGAGACCTGTTGAACCTTTTAGGACAAGTGCCTAAGACGGTAAATTACAGTCGAGTTATTGCCGGGAGCTCTCTAAACCAATGAAATCACATGGTAATCCCATCTGAGTGTATACACACATCTATATACACAAAATAGAGATATACACACATAGTTGAGAAGGATAACAGGAGGACCACCTCTCAATAGGAGGTTTCTCCAGCAAGTTAAGGCTCAGTAGCCCCTATCGATAACCAAGGAAACAGGATGAGGATGAAGTTTGGCCACAAAAGACATGACACCAACTTTGTCAACAAAAAGCAGGCCTTGAAGGTTGCAACCAGTTATAGCGTCTGCTGCCATCCTCAGATACAGATTTCAAATATAAAGTTTACTTTGACAATATAGATGAAAAGCAAAAAAAAAAAAAATGCGGTATGCCTTTTTAAATTTTATGTGTAATATTATATATATATATATATAATCAGCGGGCCTGTTAGTAAAAGTATGGGGAAATCATTAGAAATATGGCCTTGGAGTCAGGAAAATCTAAGTTCAAATTCCACCTTTGATCTATGTGTGTGACCCTGGGTAAGTCACCTAACTTCTCAGTGCTAAACAGTTCTCTAACATTCTAAGATGAGGAGAGCATGCTCAACTGATAGACAAAGCTCGCTCAACAGGAGGGCTCTATTCCCAGTACAAAACCAGAGTACAGTTATTCCTTCCATATTACAAGGTTAGGGGAGCAGCACCCCCAAGATCTAGAAAATCCACATAAAATTTTTTGGCCCTCCCTTCATACTAGAGAAGAAGTTTGAATTTTTTTTCTTTTTTTCTTTTCATGGGGTATTTACAGTGTCTTATTGTAAAATTTGGGTTAAGTATTTGGACATAGGCTCTGTGTCATCTGCTGACCTTCAAATTCAGCATCTGCTGAACCATCTACAAGTTCTGCAAAACTCTAAAAAAAATTCTTATTTCATTTCTTATACCAACCCATGATATATCAAAATCACAATGGGAAAAGTGGCAATGTGGAAAGGATAATTGTAACTTATTTTCCCTCCAGTAAAATGACCTTTGTTTAGGCATTCCATAGACACATCCTCAGCAAAAAACAAGACTTGGTCTCTTAGCACAGTGTCCTAATACAGTATTTTGTAATATCTTTGCGCACATAGTGCTAGTAACCCCCTCCTCCCTACCTCACCCCAAGGTTACTGGGCTATCTGTGTCCCAAATATGGAATGAAAGCTACAAATCTAAGCCTGGGAATCCAAGACAAAAACAGTCATACTACTTGAGCTTGCTTTAATACCAAGCTGAACAAGAAGTCAGGAGACTTGAATCTGATCCCAGATTTTTCACTCAAGTCACCCATACTAGAACTAGGAAGGTAAAGTGAAAAGAGTAGAAAGAGTAGTGGATTGAAAATCTGGAATCTGGGTTCAAATTCTGACTCAACCATGTATTTGTTGTTGTGTGTTCATCTTTCTTTGCTGAAGAAGATCATGCTGTCAGAGAAATAATGACATGACTTGCACTTGACTTTGTTTTCAGTGAAGGAGGGCTGTGCAAGTCACTAGCCTCACTTCTCCTTCAAAACCATCTGAACCCAGTGGCCAGATATTCATCAGGATGACTGGAGATGACCCAGGATGAGACAATTGAGGTTAAGTGACTTGTCCAAGGTCACATAGCTAGTGAGTGTCAAGTGTCTGAGGTGAGATTTGAACTCAGGTCCTCCTGACTCCTGCACTGGTGCTTTATCCACTATACCACCTAACCACGTATTATATGACCTTAAAAAAGATACTCCTTGTCTTTACGCCCCTTTTTCCTTATTTGGTAAATGAAGTCATTGGACTAGATCAAAGGTTATTAACCCACTATCTGTGAACTTACTTTTAAAATATTTTGATAATTGTATTTCAACATAGTTAATTTCTTTTTTAGTCCCCTGTATTTTATTCTATGCATTTAAGATTTCACCAGAGCACCCAAAGGGGGTCAATGACACAAAAATGTTAGGAATATCTGGACAAGATGATCTTCAAAGTTCCTTCTAGTTCTACATTTATGATCTCAAATCCCCCACCCTGCTATGCTGAGGGGCTCAGTTTTCTCATCTGTGAGATGAGGTGAGTCAAACCAGGTCATTTCTAATGTCCTTTCCAACTCTAATTTTCTCCTGCGTCAGCATGTGTTTTCCCCTAATCAAAACGTTCAGGTGATTTTCCACTGCCAAAGCAGATAGCATTATTTGCCAACCACGAAAGAACAGAGAACAGGCATATTCTGAGGTTCACGTACACATAAACATGCACAATGAAGGCACACAACCTTCTACTCTTTCTGCAAATACCAGGCAGTTTTGCTAGCATGGGAATAGTCGTGGTGATGGAAGTGAAGGTGGCAGGTGAAAAAAAAATCAACCTTAGACTGATCTTTGCAAAAAGGCCCTTATTCATGCATTAGCTTTCCACTGGTCTGGAAGAGATAGATGACCAAATGTTTCTGAAGGTAAACATGAAAGGATTATAGTGATAGTCAGCTTGAGGAAATGTCAGGTCTTTTTATTAGTAAGTGAAATAGCTGTGGGTAATGGTGAGCTCTAGGTATGACCAGGCCTATGTGGGGTTGACACAGAGTGAAGGAAGAGTTCGTGACATTTAAAGAGACTCAATAACTCGGAGGTTATGGAATTGAAGAGGCAGGAAGATGGAAAAATGCATTCCTCGAGTATCAGAGCAGGAGAAAGGGTAGAGAGGAAGGTGTTGACTGAAGTGTTGAAGTCCTTAAAAAAGGAGAAGGACCCAAGGTCTGGAATACAATAGCCACCGTGGCTTAAATATAAAATAGACACAAACATGTAAGATTAAAAGCCATTATCCAATTAATAAGTGATTAAAGGCTCTGAATAAAAAAGTTGCAAAAATAAGAAATGCAAACTTTCAATGGTAATTCATCAAATTGCTAATAATTCAAGAATCACTTTGGACACAAAGCTTTTTCTGATCTCCCAATAGATCTCTCTAGGATTTCTCTAATGTTTTGGTGCAAGGGCACTGACTACTTTGTTCTTGTGATATATCTGTTATGGCTACACTTTTATATGTATATATCTCCCCTGAGAAAATGTCAATTCTTTGGGATTGTTTCATATTGTGTTTTGGTCTTCCCAGTGTCTGGCACTCTGCCTGGCACATACAAGCTACTTAATAGATGCTTGTTGATTCATTCATCAGAAAAATTCACACTATAACAACTGAGATTCTATCTCATGCTCAAATTGGAAAAGATGCTAGATAGAATTAGTCATTGTTGAAAGGACTGTGCAAAGAAAATCGCACAAATATAATGATAATGAAGCTGTGAATTGAACCATTCTTTCTAAAGAAATACTGGAATTTTAAGAGAAATGTGATTAAATTGTCTATGCCTTTTGACCTAGGATTACCCTTGCTGAGCATATATCCCAAAGAGGTCAAAGACAGGAGAGCAGAGTTACAACTAGGGCATGGCAATCAGGGCTTTACCCCAGGTATTGAATTTATAGGGTGCTAAGAGCCCTTGTAGTCCCTAAGCAATATAGACCATAAATAGAAGGGTAACAGATGATCCTTGCCCCTGCCAAGACTCCAGGTAAACACTCCTTAGGTCAACCATACCTTGCTTTCCCTAGCTACTCTTGAAATTTTTCCAGTAAGAGCCTTACTGGAATCCTAGCTTAAAAAGCTGATCTGTTTTGTTGTAGCTTGTCCTGAGCAAGATGTATGTTGCTTCAGGTGCAAAGAGTGCTAGTTACAGTTCTGAGGGAAAGGTGTTACATATGCCAACATCTTCCAAGCAGTATTTTTTGTGTCAACAAAAAACAGAAAACCAAAGTAGCTATCCATAGTATGAGAAATGGCTTAATATGCTAACAGTAGAATAAAAATGCAACAGTACAAAATGATACCATCAGAAATGACGAATGCAGAATTCAGAGAAGTCTGATAGCATAACTAGACAAAGTGCAGCAATTAGGTCCAAAAGAATATTAAATGAGGGCAAAAAACTCCATCAGAACTAGAGTTACCATAATGACTAATTTTGATCATAGAGAGATGATGAAACTGATCTCTATCCTTAGGGAAAAGATAGAAGACTGTGGATGTGGAATACTATATATGCTGTATAACTTTGATCTATGTCAGGAGGGAGGGTTCTGTCATTGGAAAGATTAAATCCAAAACCCCAGATGGGGTCACGAAGAATGGGACATGATGAAAATGACTGAACAACATCAAATCAAACAAGTTTTAGAAGACTTGGAGATGCCTTTCATAAGTATGTGTATAGGGAGAGTTCTTGATGAAACACGGTAGATGTGATCACAAAAGATAAAATGGAAAAATTTAATCATGCAATTTCTTTTCAATTGAATAAACAAAATCAATATGGTTAGAACTAGAAGTTAAACAGTGAAATAGGAAGAAGTGTTTGCAGAAAATTTTCCTGGTAAAGATTTGATATTGAAGAAATATAGGGAATTTATACAAATATGCCAGAACAAAAATCATTTCCCAAAGGATATGTATAGGCATTTTTCAAAAGACAAAAATGTAAGCTTGTCAACAACCATATGAAGATATTCTTCAAAACACTAAAAAACAAAAACTGCAATTTAAAGCAACCGACCTAATATCCGTCAGATTGGCAAAGATGACTAAAGAGGAAAATAACAATTCTTGGAGGGGTTGTGGGTTTTCTAATGAACTGTTGGCACAGAGTCCAATTTGATTCTAGGCATAGAATGAGTAAAACTATTCTGGAAAGCAGATCACTCAACTGTGTACACCCTTTAGCCCAGATTTGCCACTCCTAGGCATATTCCCCAAGGAAATCCATGATAAAAAGAAAGGCTAACATCAACAACTAACATTTATATAGTGTTTAATATGTGCCAAGCACTGTGCCAAGTGCTTTACAATTACTGTCTCATTTGATCCTCACAACTCTAGCAGGTAGTTACTATTAGTGTCTCTATTTTACAGATGAGGAAGCTGAGGCAAATAGGATTTAAGTCACTTGACTAGGATCATACAGCAAGTAAGTGTCTGAGGCCATATTTGAGCTCAGGTCTCCCTGATTCCAGGCCTGATCTGTCCACTGTGCCATCTATCTGCCCCATACATCCTGTATGATAAAATATAGCAGCATTTTTTGTACTAGCCAAGAACTGGAACCTTGAAACAATTTGTTGTATATGATAACAGATTTTGATTGCATTGTAAGAAATTATGAATATGATGAATTGAGATAAGCATGGGAAGAATTATATAAAATGAGGCAAAATAAAAATAAGCAGAACCAGAGAAAGAATTCACATAATGACAAAAAAGCATAAATAGAAAGAACAAGCAATCTAGTTACACTGTGTCCCCTTTCCCTTTCAGTTAATAGAATACAACCTACTTAACAGAGATTGTTTCTTTTTTGTCTTTGTACCTTCAACATCAAATGTAATGTCAAATAAATCAGTGAAAATTGCAGATCAAAAAAAAGGCACTGGAGAAGCCTATGGAGGTGTCAATAAACTGCAGCATCTTACCAATGAACAATTGTGCAGGGAAAGCTGTGTAAAACATTATCAGGGAAACATAAGACTGGAAAAGAGGATGGGCTGGTCATTACCAAGAGCAAGTGAAAGCCAATGGGCAGCTGGTATGTTCCATTGGTACCCATGAAATGTCATCCAGGGGAAAGTCTACAACATTTCAGGAAGATAAAGGCAACTGTCACACAGGATGAGAAGGGAAGGCTTGGGTGGAAGGAATACCTACATTCATGATTTACTGAAGCACGTCCAAAATGAGGGTTGTCAGAGATTCCTCTGCACCCTGCCCTTGTTGGATGATGTCTTGAGCATTCTGTTTAGGTCAAGACATCAAATTTTAGGAGGGAGCCTGGCAAAATGGAAGGGAGGAGAGAAGGGGCTACGCATTTATTAAATGCCTACTATGTGCCAGGTTCTGGGCTAAGTGCATCACAAATATTATCTCACTTGATCTTCCCCTGAGAGAGGCAACCAGAATGATGAAGAGATTATGCCACATAAGGTTCATCTGAAGGGACTTGGGATATTTCATTTGGAGAAAAGAAGGCAAGGGGGAGGGAAGGACATGAAAGGTATCTCTATACACCTGAAGGACTTCCCTGGGGAGAAAGGATCAGACTTGGTCTGTTTCACCACAGAAGCAGAACTGCTAGCAGTGGAAGTAAGTAACAGAGTCCACTTTGGGCTCATGAGTCCCCAGACAAATGAAATGATAGGCCCATTGAAGTCTTAAGCATTTCCATGTTGCTAAAATGAACGGCCTTCTTACTGTTCTTCATGTCTGCCATTCCGTCTCCTGTCTCCATGCTTTCCTTAGCTCTATGCCTGGAAGGTTCCTCCTCTTTACCTTTCTCTCTTGGAATCCCTAGCTTCCTCCATGGCTCAATTCAAGTACTGCCTCTTACACGATGCCTAGCCTGATTTCAGGTCTCCCACTCATGAGCATCCTCTCTCCTTGAAATGACTTTGGGTATGTTTATGCACATTTTGTTCCTTCTTGGTAGAATGTAAGCTCCTTGAGGACAGATGCTGTGTTTTTTTTGTCATGGTAGGCCAAGTACCTATGCACATAATAGGTCCTTCTCAAATGATTAAATGAATGGTCAGACTCACACAGGGTTCTAGGATCACTTGACTGAATCACCTTGCAGAAAAAGTAATGTCATTGGCATCACAATGCCAGAAAGCCTAGAGCCTAAGACTACCTCTCTATCAGACAGCAGCTGGCAAATCCACAACTGCCAGTTTACCCAGTTCAGGCTCAGGCTCTGAATACATAACATCATTACAAAAGCAGTTTGGAGGATACAATACATCTGAGGCCTTAACACAAGACAATTAAATGGACAGGGGAACTGTGGCTACCTTCTGAAGAGATTTAGGACCATATAGAAAGAATGTTGGCTTGGGAAGAGATCTTAGTGATTACTTTACCCTGTGACTTTCACAGATGAGGAAACTGAGGCCTAATATATCAAATAAATGGTTCAAGGTCATATAGGCAGAACCTTCCTACTAGAACTTAGGCCTGTGGAACCCATTCGGGCAAAGTTAGGCCTTTGAGCCAGACTCCCAAATAGGATACTATGTCTGGGGAATCACAAAGTCCAATGCATCCTGCCATCTGTTGGCAGGTAGACCAGTCCCATCAGTGCAAGTAGAAACATCACTGAAGTCAAAATAAGGATGCCTGAGAAGCCCTAACAGAGTCCAGTGACATTGTTCAATGCATTCCAGTTTCATTCAAAATGCTCATAAAGGGGAATGAGGGTTGGGCCCTTTAAAATTTCTGTCAGTAAAATGGCTCGTGTTGTGAAAATGCTATGAGATCACGGGGTCTATTCAAGGGTAATTTAAACATGCTCTGGAGAGTTGTTTGCTGCTGCTTCTTTGACTGATCAGGGCCTGGCCTGCAGCTGTTCATTTTGAGGCTCCGGCCTACTCTCTCTGGCCTCATCTAACCTCACCCCTCCCTTGCAGGATAAAATAAATGCTGAGGGCTAGGAGGCTGCAGTGAGATTCCACAGAGCTCGGGCTGCCAATTCAGCTGTGGGACAAGCTCCTTTGGAAGGTATACTTAGAACAGACCTATACCTGGGAACTCTCCACCATTAAGCATCAGCTCACCAAGATGCCTTTGGTTTCCTAAGACTCATTTAGGCCCCTGTGAGCCTAGAGCATGGCCCTCTATCTGCTCCAAAAGTGGATTCTTTGATTTTCAGATTCACCTTTATTTTTCTGAGTCTTCCAGTTTTCAAAACTGCTCTCAGGTCCTTTTCTAGAATTTAAAAGACATTTTATGAGTCTTATAATTACCTTTAATGTTAGGATTTGATCCTTTTTCTTTGCTTTTAGGTTTTGAGATTTCATCATTTAATTACTTTTTTGTGCTTTAAAATAAGGGGCCATGCCAAGATATATCCCTTCATAGCTTCCTCTGTACTCATTCTCCTGCCTGGCAAGGAGTCAGGAAAAACCAGGCAGGAACACAAAACAAGCAGCTGCAGCAAACTTGATCCTCCAGGCCCAAATGGGCACATCCTTTAGGGCTCTTCACTCCTCATGAAAAAACCTAAGAATGGACCATTCCCAGCATCAGTGAGATTGACCCATTCAGAGCATAGAAGACTCTCATTGTCAGAACTGGGAGGTCAGTGATCCAATCAAAGAAGGATGTTGCCAATATGGCCCCAGGTCATATTGATAATACTGAGGAAATTGATTCGAGCCTAACCTCTTGGGTGAGGAGGTGGAGAGTAAAGACAGTTCCATTTAGTGACTAATATGGTCAAATCAAAATGTGACAAGCCAGATAAAATTGCAAAAGAAATTAGATTGTGTTCTCTTAACCAGTAATGCAAACCAAGCCAGTTGTAGCCAAATATAAGCTATTTTGAGAAGAACATCCAGAATTTAGTGTTCATCTAATCCCCTTAGAGAACTTAATTCTTCAAGGAAAATTTTCCAAATCTAGCCCTGAGCCATAGTAACCTCTAGACCAAACCTGTTTGCTTCAATTATGGGGTGGTCAATCAAACTCTGCTAGGGCAGGGCATCAGTCAGTCACATATTCCTGTGTTAACCAAGAGTCCAGATCATAGGACAGGAGACTCATTTGCAGAGGATGATGAGATCAGAAAATGCTGCATTGAAAGGGACATCAGAGATCATCTAGCCCCATTCTCTCATTTTACAACTGAGTCTCAGACCAGGGAAGTCTGCCCAACTTGAGCTTGTGTTCTACTGGCAAAGCCTTTGGGAACCCAAAGTCATCTCTGCAGTGCTACTACAAGGCAGCAGAGAAAGACTTTAGTAGAGGCCTTTCCCAGTACTTCTTAAACTACAGATCACAGTCCCATACAGGAAAGGTTTGAGAAACCCTGGACTCTATACAACATGGCTGATTAGATGGTAGACTGAAACAGACATCTATTGGATTTGATTCAACAGTGAGTCTCCTGTACAAGGCCTTATTAAAGGGCATCAGGCAAATCTACAGCCCTCTCCCTTGACAAATACACATGTCAGAGCTACAGATCCCTAATCTGAGAAATAGAGGAATCTACTTCTGCTCCTTTGACAAACATTTGCTCAACACTTGGTGCCCTGTGACACTTTTCCTGGTGCTGTGGTGGACAGAAAAGCAGTATGGTAAATTAAGAACTAGATTTGGAGTCAAGAAGACCTGGGTTCAAATCTTGCCTCCAATACTGTGTGACCTTGGGCAAATCATTTCACTTTAATGAAATGAAACAGCAAAACTAAATGCAGTTTCTTCATCTGTAAAGCCAGAATAATAATGGCAGCAGTATTTAACTCCCAAGATTACCGAGAGATTCAAATAAGATCATTGTTCTTAGAAAAATTGAAAGCATTATATAAATGTCAGTTATTATTATTAAATAACTGATAATAATACAATTAAAAAGACCTATCTTCCACTAAACTGTACCTTTCCTGAGGGCAGGAACTAAGACATGTAAAAAACTATTCCTCTGAGACTGAGGTGATCTTTTTTCTAGGCTGCTCAAAGTGAATTTTCCCAGTTTTTAACGCTTAACTTTCTTATTGGCCACATGCTTGAAAGAATATCAATTAGTCACATTAATCCATCAATTACTGATGCACAAAAGGGCTTGACCCCCATCCCCTTCTTCAGTCTTCACCACAACTCTGTGAAGGAGGTGCTCTTCTTATTATCTTCTCATAGATGAGTAAACTCAAACTGACAAGGGTTCGCCCAGGGTCACACAGCTATCAAACAGCAGAGGTGACATTTGAGCTCAGGGCCTCCTAACTCCAAGGCAAGAGTTCTTTCCACTGGAATTCCAAATTTAGGGGCATATGGATCTTAGGGATCCTCTAAATTCTGCCTCACATAGGAAAAAAACCACAACTAAACCAACAAGCTTGTCAAGAGTCACATTTGTAGGGGGAAAAGCCAAGATGGAAGAATATAAAGACTGTCCTGTTCTAGCTCTCCCCCCACAGTCCATAAAATACATGTAAAAAATGACTAAACAAATTCTAGAGCAGCAAAAACCACAAAAAGACATAGTGAAAGAGATTTCCAACCCAAGACAGCCTAGAAGGCCAACAGGAAGGGTCTATCATACTGGGCTAGGAGCAAAGTCCAATTCAGCCTGGACCACAGCAAGGACAGGACTGTCACAGGCTTCAGGGAATTGAATTATGGCTAGCAGCTACGGTTCCCAGATTTCTCAACCCACAAACACCAAAGACAGCTTCAAAGGTCAGTAAGAAGGCTCTTTCACCTGGGTGACAGGGGAGTGCAGTCTGGCCCAAGCCCCGGTCCCAGTGTGGCAGCAGTCACTGCAGGAGCAGCATACAGTTTTGGAGCCGTTGGTCTAAAGACCCTGGGAAATCAAGCAGATGATCAGGACCTCAGCCCTGCATGGCTGCCCTGGGTTGCAGAGGAGCACTGGCATGGTGGAGCTGGTGGTGGCACTAGAGAGGGAATCCTACTTGCAGATCCTGAGCAGAAAAGAGTGCTTGTGGTTGTTCCCAGACCAAAGTGCATGCCAGGAGAGCAGAAAACTCCTCTCCCTTGATTGTGCCACCTTGTAGGAACTGAGAACTTACAGGTCCCAAGAGTATACCCTCCACTTGACAAATGACTCAAAAGTCAAGTAACTTTCTGGGAACATGCCCAAGAAAGGGAAAAAAAATAAAGACTACAGAAGGTTACTTTCTTGGAGAAAAGGTATTTTCTTCCACCCTTTCAGATGAGAAAGAACAAAGCATACTATCAGAGAAGACGTCAGAGTCAAAGCTTGTACATCCAAAACCTCCAAAAAATATTCAATAGTCTCAGGCCATGGAAAGGCTCAAAAAGGATTTTGAAAATCAAGTAAGAGAGGTGGAGGAAAAATTGGGAAGAGAAATGAGAGCAATGCAAGAAAATCATGAAAAGCGAGTCAACGTTTGCTAAAGGAAACCCAAAAAATATGCTGAAGAAAATAATGCTTTTAAAAATACACTAACCCAAATGGCAAAAGAGGTCCAAAAAGCCAATGAGGAGAAGAATGCTTTAAAAATCAGAATTAGCCAAATGGAAAAGGAGGCTCAAAAGCTCACTGAAGAAAATAATTCTTTAAAAATTAGAATGGAGCAGATGGAAGCTAATGACTTTATGAGAAACCAAGAAATTACAAAACCAAAAGAATAAAAAATAGAAGACAATGTGAAATATCTCATTGGAAAAACAATTGACCTGAAAAATAGATCCAGGAGAGATAATTTAAAATTTATTGGTCTTCCTGAAAACCATGATCAAAAAACGAGCCTAGACATCATCTTCCAAGAAATTATCAAGGAAAACTGCCCTGATATTCTAGAACCAGAAGGTAAAATAGAAATGAAAAGAATTCACCAATTCCCTCCTGAAAGAGATTCCAAACAGAAAATTCCTAAGAATACTGTAGCCAAATTCCAGAGTTCCCAGGTCAAGGAGAAAATATTACAAGCATCCAGAAAGAAACAATTCAAGTATTGTGGAAATACAATCAGGATAACACAGGATTTAGCAGCTTCTACACTAAGGGATTGAAGGACTTGGAATATGATATTCCAGAGGTCAAAGGAGATAGGGTTAAAACCAAGAATCCTGCTCAGCAAAACTGAGTATAAAAGGGGAAAAAATGGAATTTCAGTGAAATAGAGGACTTCCAAGCATTCTTGTTGAAAAGACCAGAGCTGAATAGAAAATTTGACTCTCAAATACAAGAATCAAGAGAAACATGAAAAGGGAAACAGAAAAGAGAAGCCTTAAGGAGCTCATTAAAGTTGAACTGTTTACATTCCTACTTAGAAAGATGTTATTTGTAACTCATGAGACCTTTTTTAGTATTAGAGTAGTTAGAGGGAATATGTGTGTGTGTGTATACACATTATGTGAGAGATGACTCACATAATGAATTAGGATGCCATACACACATACATATATATACACATACATATATGTGTGCATGTGCGTGTGTGTGTATATATATATATATGTATATATGTGTGTAGGTGTGCATGGGTATGTATGTGTATACTATGTATGTGTAGGTTTATATATGCACATGGGTGTGTTTATGGGTATGTATATATGCATATGTATATGTTTATATGTATATGTGTGTGTGTATACACACACACACACACAGAGGGCACAGGGTAAGCTGAATATAAAGGGAGAATACCCAAAAAAATAAAATTTACTGTTGAATGGAATGTACTAGGAGTAAGATAAAGGGGGAGGTAGAATGTAGAAAATCATCTCACATTAAAGAGGGAAGGAAGCTTTTACAATGGAGGGAAGAGGGGGAAGATGGAATGAAATAAGTGAACCTTACTCTCATGGAATTCAGCTTAAGGAGGGAATAATACACACTCAATTGGATATGGAAATCTATTTTACCCTGCAGGAAGGCAGGGGGAAAGGGGATAAGAGAGGGAAGATAATAGAAGGGACAGCAAATTACGGAAAGGGATAATCAGAAGCAAACACTATTGTGGGAGGACACGTCAAAGGAGAGATTGAAATAAATGGAGGGCACGATAGGACAGAAGGAAATGCGGCTAGTCTTTTACAACATAACTATTGTGGAAGTGTTTTGCATTGTTACACATGTATGACCTATATTGAATTGCTTGTTATCTCAATGAGGGTAGGTGGGGAGGGAGAGAATATGGAACTCAAAGCTTTAATAATGAATATTTAAAATTGTTTTAGCATGCAACTGGAAATTAAGATATATGGACAAAGGAGTATAGAAATCTGTTTTGCCCTACAGGAAAATAGAGGGGCAGAGGGATGAAAGAATTGTGGGCAATAGAAGGGAGGATAGACTGGAGAAAGGGGTGGATGGGGTGCATACTGAACTGGGGTGAGGGGTGTGGAGAGATGGGGAGAAAATTTTGAATTCAAATTCTTGTGGAAGTGAATGTTGAGAAGCAAAAAATTAATAAATTATATATTTTTTTAAAAAAAGGCACATTTGTAGAGAGAGCCCCAAGGAGGCTGCTGATCTGGATTATTCTCATATGACCAGGAGACAGGAAAAGTTGACCCCAAATCCTTAGGGGCCAGCCTGACTGTACAGCACCTTAGCATGCACATTTGTAAGACTGGCCTACTGTCTCTCAGAGCAATATTAGTATCCTTGCCTAGGCTAGGTCTGAGTAGCTTTATCATGACCATTCACTTCAGTAAGGGCCTACACTGCAATAAACTCTGGGACTCCAGAGATGAAAACAAAACATGGCCTGCTGGCAAGGTCCTGGCACAGTATATCATCAAGCACAAACTATAGACCAAATAAACACAAAGCAAAGGGGGTGGGGGGAGGTGTGAGTGGAAGGTGTCTAACACTTGAGCCAATCAGGAAAAGGAGCCATAAGGTAGAGGGGAGGAGTAAAATCAATTCAAGATGGGGATTACATCCAAATCTGCAAGCTGCTATTTTTTCAGGATTAGAGGGAGTCGTTGGGGGTATTTGTAAGGTGTGGCCAAGTTTCTTTAATATTTGGTGTTTCTAGGTTCATCAAATAGCTTACAGCTTGTCAAGGGCTCTCTCTTCTGACCCTCCTCCCCTCAGCTTCCAACAACTCTATCAGACGGGTAATAGTACATTTTTCAAATGAGCAAACTGAGGCTCAGAGAAGACTCTGATTTGCCCAAAGTAAGTTCAATGGTGGGCCATTACAACTCTAGAGCTTGGATCTTATGTCTTGCATTGCCAAGTCCTAGTTAGTCATTTTCTAGCTTGGTATCAAAATAATCTCATGAAGTAGAGGCAGCTAGGGAGCTTCATGATGGATAGTGTGCTTGGTCTGGAGTCAGGAAGACCTGAATTCGAACATAGCCTCAGACATGTACTAGCTGTGGGATCCTGGGAAAGTCACTGCACTTCTACCTGTCTCAGTTTCTTCATCTGTAAAATGAAGATAAAAATAGCATCTGCCTAGCACATAGTAGGTGTCACAGAAACCGTTCAGATTCTTGTACCAACTGAAACTTTGTCTTGATCACAAAAATACTTAGTAATCACAGAAGGATCATAGGTTGGAAGCCAGAAAGGCCTGACCTAGCATAACTCCTCTTTGTTGCAGAGATAAAGAAAAAATTAGTCCCTAAGAGGTTAAATGACTTGCCTAAGGTCACACAAGTGACAAGGGGAAGAGGGATGGGATTTGAACCCCTATCCCTGGACTCCAAATCCCATAGGCTCTTCATACTGCTTCCTTTACCATCCTCTTCTGCTAGGCTATGGGGATCAGTTTTCATGGTCATATTTCACCATCAATTTCCTGCTGTAAATAAAACTAAATTTCTCCAATTTCAAGCCCTTGATGCTTCTCTCTAGTTGTTTTAACACAGTGGCATCTGTGTAATGCTGGGATTTTAATTGTATATTTAGCATAGAAATTGGTAAGACAACTGGGGGGAAGGGAGAAGAGAGAGGAGGGAAAAAGAGATAAATTTCACAGAAATCCCTCCTGATTTTGCTAAGATTTGACAGTCTTCTGTGAAATTGAAAATTATGAAGATGTCGCCTAAGCCTCACTGATCTCAGGCAAAAGAATGCAAATGAGGCTCCAGCTCTAACCTATTCATCGAGATATACCATATTTCACCAAATGCTTTCACAACTGGATTAATATCAAAGTGCTAGATCATCAAAGGCCAGAGAATAAAATCTGCTCATGCATATCTTCCAAATAAAAAATGCAGTCACTTTACACTAGGGAAGAATTAGAGCAGCCGCATTGCCCCCTCCGCCTCCGCCTCCTCCCCCGTTCCCCCTACAACAGAGAGATGACTCACATAATGAATTAGGATGCTTTGAAAATCTCTGCCCAGAAAACGATCCTTGATGTCACATGGGAGACATGCGCATGTGTGCATGCTGGGAGTGCATGAGTGTACATGACTTTACCAGAAAGAACATTTTTGCCAGGAGAAAGCTAAAACATCAATGCAAAACAATCCCATTTCTAAAGCTGCTGTCGCAAGCAACCCCTGTACCTGAAGACATTTGAAAAGGTTTTTCCAAAGCCATCATTCAAAATCATTGCTTCATAAGAATGGATAACCCAAGCAATAGCAATAATGGTAATAAATAATAGTTGATAGGAAATCTGGCGGCACAACTATGGTTGTGTAATCAACAAGATCTCGCCATCAGCAAGCATCAAAGCTTAAGTGAACTGATGGACCTGTAACAGAGCAGACAGGCCCTGGATCTCACTGGGTACTACCTCTCTGGTCCTGAAGCTACAGTCTGTGAAACTGTTGAAATCAGTCAGAAAGAAGGTACCAAGCTGTAGAGAATAGAAAAGGAAAATAGGATGGGTCCTGCCCTTGGAGGGCTCCCAATCTAATTGGTTACACTTTGCTGCAGCTAATTAAAAGTTCCTAGGTCTCTTGGAGAAGTATGAAATGGAAATTCAGGCTTCTGCTTCCACTCACTTCAATTCAACATGTCTGTAATCTAATGGGGGAGGGAGAAAATGGTTACAAATAAGGAAACACAGACCAGATGCAGCTGGTGGTACAGTGGGTAGAAAGCTGGACCTGGAATAAGGGAGACCTGAGTTCAAATCTGAACTCATGCTTAGTAGCTCAGTAGCATGATCCTGGGCAAGTTACTTCACTGCTGACTCAGTTTCCCCATCTGTAAAATGGGTATAATAACAGTTCCTACCTTCCAGGGTCAATGTGAGGATCAAATGAGTTAACACTTTAAAAAGTGCTTAACAAAGTATCTGGCACATAATAGGCTCGATATAAATACATATTCTCTTCTCTTTACCACTATATATAAATAAATATAATATATATTATATATAAATATATAATATATAATGTAACATATTATATATAAATATATAATATATAATGTAACATATTATATATACTAAATTATATATTATAATATACAACTATATAATATATAATTAATATAATATATAATTACAATATATTATAAATATATCTATATATAAATTAATTGGGGGAGAGAATAATAGTAATTTGGAGTAAGGGATAGGGAAAGGTTTGGTAAAGGAGGTGGCCCTTGAGCTGAGCCACAAGGGGCACTAGGAGTTCCAAGAGGCAGAGGTAAAGAGAGAGAACATTCCAAGCATGGGAAATAGGAGATAATGCATCCTGCACAGGCAATAGGAAATAAGTCATTTTGGTTGGAATTTAGAGTGCATGAGGAAGAACAAAGTGAAAGCTGCCTAGAAAGACAAGTCGGAGTCAAATTGTGAAGGCCTCTAATGTCAAAGAGACAAGCTTGTATTTTATTTGACAGTTAATAAGGAGCCACTGAATTTTCTTGACAAAAGTAGTATATAAATACTCGATTCCCTACATGCAAATGTACATGTATTGCAGGTGACCAAGGTGGCCAGTGGTATACTAGAAAGAACATGTCAGTCATCTGCTCATGCATCCATTGGACTTCACCCTTACCCTGGGATCCTACATTCTAGATCCTGCCTTGAGGCCTTGGCCTTGTAAGTTGTTAAGAACTCACCCTATCTAGTCTGACTCAGACTCAACTATGTTATTTTCCAAAGCCCCTCCTCCATCCTTTCCACCTCTGCCTCTGGGAACAGTAATCAAACACATACTCCCATGTAACCTGGAAAGAATTGGCAATTATTCTGCACATCCAAGTGATATCTCTGTTACTTCCCAGACTGAAACACCCTTCCTTAGCTACTACCCCTTGTATGTGTTTCTTTTCTTACTGGAATATAAGCACCTTGAAGACAAGGACTGCTTGGATTTTTATATCTGGATTCCCAGGATTTAGTACAGTATCAGTCACACGGTAAATGCTTGACAAATGCTTTTTTCACTCATTTATCCATCCATCCATCCATCCATCCATTCTATGCAATCACCAGACATAGACCTAAAACAAAGGAAAGCAAGGAAATACAAGTTAAGTAACCAACATGTAAACCAAGTCTCACAACATATGTTGTATTTGACACCTCGTAGCCCTCCTCACAGCAAAGGAGGCAAAGAGATATATTCTCACATCTCTCCTTTGGGACTAAGAGTGTTCATTATGATGCATAATTACCCCTTCTTGCCCCTGAACACCCCAAAGTGATGGGAAAGGAGCAGATATCTGCCCCTCCAATACTGTTTCTTGCCATAAGAAAACCTCTGGCTCAAGTGTTTTCATATCTGCCCTAATCAGCCTCTTTCCTCCAGTGACTGTTCTTTGCTCTCCCTAACTACATATATAAAATTGTTTTATTGTGCCAGACACCTCATTACGTACTTACGGTGCAAAGTGTTATGGGCAGAAAAGCAAAGGGGCTCTGGAATAAACACAAATGATTTCCCCAGTGTTTGGGTCAGCAGACAGACCCCAGGGGCTAAAGCAGGTGGAAGAACAATGAGCTGACCCAGGAAACTTGAGTGCAGTCAATGCTCACTATATTCTGAGTCAGCCTACGGAGGAAGATGGGAGGGAGACAAAATAAAAGTTACAGAGAGTACTTCTAATAAGACTGTAATTCACCCCTAGACAGAATACAAGCCCACTTTGTTGTTCAATTGTGTCCAATGCTTGGTGACCCTATTTGGGGTATTTTTGGCAAAGATACTGGACTGGTTCGCCATTTACATCTCCAGATCATTTTATAGATCAGGAAATTGAGGTAAATAGGGTGAGGTGACTTGTCCAGAGTCCTACAGCTAGTAAGTGTCTGAGGCCAGGTCTTCTCTGGAATCAGGAGTGCTAAACTCAGTCCTGGAGCTCTATCCACTTCACCATCTGACTGCTCACAAGCCCAGTAGTGGGAGTGAAAAGAGGGATCTAGGGGAGAGAATGAACTGCTTGCCCTTACCCTGGGTCCCTCTGTCCTCTGGCACTAAACCCTATTCACTGCAAGTGAGCCACAAAACCATCAGAACACCAGAATTTGATTATACATGCAGAATTTTTCATTAATTAATTATATAGCATGACATTAATATAGCATGACACTCATGCAATATTATCTGTCTGGTCAAACCTCAACTGATGGGCATATGCTTTGTTTAGCACAGTGACGGGATTGGCCCTCTATCAACTCAGGTTGGAACCTGCTCTGTAGTACTGAAGCCCAGAGAGTTGCCTAGAGCACTGACAGATTAAATGACTTGCCCCTAGTCACATGGCGTAAAAGGAAAACCTGTGAATCCAGGTCCATCAGGACTCAAGGACAACTCTTTAGTTTCTATCTTATACCACACTGCCTTTCATTTGCTCAAAATATACACTCTTTTTTCCCTTAAAAACAAATCCAGAACTTTACAAATATCAAATAAATGACTGTTTCCATATAGAAAGAACAGAAAAATAATTATACAGGAAACAGCAAATCTCTATTACATATACATTTACTTTTAAAATATAAAGTGCAATTACATTATATATTGAAATGAAATTTTAGAGAACATATAATAACTTCAACAGGTAACTGTCAAAGCTAGCCTCTTGTCTGTTCTTTTTTCTGGCCTTCCTTCTGTTTTCTGTGTATTTCCAAAAATTCTCCAGTGTCCCCCTTTTCTTTTCCTTTTTTAAATTTTTGCTATCTTATCTCTAACTTCCCTCACTTTCTCACTCACCCAGTGGAAAAAGGAACCATTTATAATAAAAATACACAGTCAAGCAAAACAAATTCCCACATTCACTGTGTTGAAAAATAAATGTTTTACTCTGCATCTTGAGTCCATCACCACTTTGCATGAAGGAGAACAACATGCTCTATCATCAGTCTTCCGCTATTGTGGTTGGTCATTTCATTGCACAGTTTCAAAGTCTTTCTAAGTTGTTTTTCTTTATAATGTTGATGCTATTGAATCAATATTTCTCTTGGTACTCATATTACTCTGCATTAGCTAATGCAAATCTTCCCAGGTTTCTCTGAAACTGTCCCTGGAAGTCATTTTTTATGGTACAATAGTATTCTATTATATTCATATACCATAGTTTGTTTGGCCATTCTCCAATTGATGGACATCCCCTTAGTTTCTAGTTCTTTGATACAACAGAAAGAGATTCTAAAAAATGTTCATACATAACAAGTCATTTTCCCCTTCTTTTCTTCTTGAGGGGTGGGAGGGTGGGAGTTATAGGACTATTAACCTTATTGCTAGGTCAAAAGGCATCAGCTCTTCGGGGAATAATTCCAAATTGCTTTCCAGAATATCTGAATCAAGTCACAGTTCCCTCAATAGCAGCGTGTTAATGTGCCTATTTTCCCTCAGCCCTTCTAATAACCATCATTTTTCTTTTTTGTCATTTTTAACAAACTTATGAGTCTGATGTGAAACCTCAGAATTTCTTTAATTGTGGAGAAATTTCATATGGTTATTAAAAGCCTGGATTTCTTCCTTTTAAAACTTCCTTTTCACATCATTTAACTATACATCTATTGGGGAATGACTCTCACATGTATAAATTACAATCAGCTCCTTATGTATCTTGCTTATGATACTTTTATCAGAGAAGCTTGCAAAAATTTTTTCCATTTAACTGCTTCCCTTCTAATTTTTGCTGTATTGATTTTGTTAGTGCAAAATCTTTTCAATTGTATATTATTAATACTATATATTTTATCCTCTGTGACCTTCATTATCCCTTGTTTGGTCATGATCTCTTCCTCTGTCTATTGTGAAAGGTATTTTTCTCCTCATTCCTCTAATTTATCAACATGTAGACTTTTAATAGAATAGACACAACTTCAATACTTTAAGGATATAGGGATTTTGTAAGTGTGGAAAGCACATGTAGCTAAAGTGAGGGCTAACCAATAGTCATCCTATATGATTTCTTAATGGATAGCTAGGTGGTGCACTGGGTAAATTATTGGGCCTGGAGTTAAGAAAGCCTGGGTTCAAGCCGTGTGATGTAGGGTGAAGTCACTTAACCTCTGCTTACCTTGGTTTCCCCACCTGTAAAATAGAGGTAAAAACAGCACCTACTTCCCAGAGTTGTTTCAAGGATCAAATAATATTTGTACAGCACTTAACATAGCATCTTGGCACATAGTGGGTGCTATATAAATGCTCGCTATGATGATGATGTTGTAAAAAGAAGACGCCAAGCATGTTTTGCAGCGTCTCCCTGGCAAACTTATTGGAAGACATGGAAATGAAATGTACAACATGGGTAGGGATAGATGGGTTGTTGTCATTTTCAGTCATGTCTGACTCCAGCTCATTTTACAGATGAGGAAACTGAGGCAAAGAGGGTGAAGAGATTTGCCCAGGGCCACACAGCTAGGAAGTGTCTGAGGCCAGATTTGAACTCAGGAAGATTAGTCTTCTGACTCCAGGCCCAGTGCTCTATCCTCTGCATCACTGGCTGCCCTATAGATGGGTTATAATCTGCATTTTTGGAATGAATATCCAAATCAATGAGATTATAGCTGCAGTAATGAGTAATTCTCAGAGCTATCCATAGGAACATAGGAATTTTCTATTTCTAGATCAAGGAAGAATGTAGTGAGACAGTCAGAGTGGAAGTGTGTTAGCTGTTGTGTAGCCAATATTGTATGTAGGGGAGCTAAATATCCTTGGACTGCACTAAAATGCCTTCTAAACTTCAGCACCCTGGACAAAGCTCTAGTTGTCTGATCTTCCCTCCTCCAGTGACCCAGATGGCAACACCTTAGTAGATGACCTTCAAGAACTATTATGACTAAAAATATTCATTAACCCCTAAACAACCTAGTTTTGAGTCACCCTGCACTTCACTACAGTGGTTCTCAGACAACAGATATATGTTCTTAAACTATATTCTTAGAGAATACTATCTACTTTATATACTTAAAATATATATGTATATAATATACTATATACTTTATAGAGAAAGGGACTTTAAAGAGCATCTAGTCTAACCTACTCATTTTACAGAAGTGAAGTGACTTGTCCAAGGTCACACAGGAAATAAGGCAATTTGTCCTCTACCATTATTCCTACTTTAGAGATGAGAAAACTGAGACTAAGAGTGGTTAAACGACTTGCCTATAGTCACAAATCTAGTAGACTTTTGAGCTAGGATTCAATCTCAGGTCTTTCTAACTCCAAGTCTGGTGTTCTAGCCACTGCACTATCTGAAAAACTAATAATGCCATAATTTGTTATGCTGTAATATAAACTTATGGAAGTAATTACTCAATAGCTGAGATTGAATTAACTGGCAAAGAGCAGGAATGGTGTGTGCGGGAAATTTGCAAGACTAATAGGGCCCTAGAAATAGTTCTTGGATCAAATTCAAGCCATAGCCATTGAGAAAACAGGGTCACTTCTATCCCACAGTGAGGCATGAGAGGAGTTGTGAAGGTTTTTCAAAAGATTTCTTATTATATCATAGTGCTTTGTGAATGAATATTCTTAGCCCTTTTTTCACAGTGCATACCTGTAATTGGACATCTTGAATCCTAACAGTGGAAAAAATTCTATGTAAAAAGATGAATGACAAAGGAATGGTTTTTTTTTTCCATACTGCAGAAATTGTCTTCTGCTGAATGGGGAGCACACTAAAGATATATATTTTCTAGTTATTCATAAATAGCAGGTCAGCAAAGTTTCCACTTCAACTTCAGGTAGTAGGAACTACATTTTCCTGACACTGAAAGAATCATTTGTCTCTTGTGATCCTTTAATAAAAATGCAGTAAGCCAGCAGACAGACAATGCACACTGTGTGATTGGTTACACAGCCTGTCACATTAGGCAATGTGACATGACTTTATGAAGCTTAATGGAATGTAAATAGAGCTGTGTCACCTGCCCAGGAAAGAGAGAGATAACTCCATTTAACTCCAATCTATTTTGCAACAAAGAGATGCAATTTGAATGAAGAAAACTCAGCTGCCGTCAGCATGTCATTAAGTGAGTGTCAATGGGCATAAGATACTGAAAATGGGGAGAAGGATACGGAAGAAATCATAAACTCACTGAACAATGGACATCGATGGGGCCTTGGGGATCAACCAATAGACTCAAGCATCTCCATTTGCATTAATACATGTAGATCCCTGCAACAAACATGCTGAGTAAGTGCTTTTGTTATAGCCATTTTACAGATGAGGAAAGTGAGGCTGGAAAAGGTTATTAGATTTGCCCATGTTCACATAATCAGGCTATAATGTGGGGCTGTATGTGAATTCATGCCTTCCTGAATAAAAGTTCAGCTCTCTATTCACTAAACAACCTAGAAACCCTACCATGTTGTGACTTGTTTGCCTGTAATACTGAGTTATGAAAACATAACTTGCCAATGGTTGAGTTTTACCACCTTAATTGTCAGAGATCAGGAAAGGAGTCTGCAATACTCACAAGGCACTAAAAATAACTACTGAATCAAATGCAAATCCCTTAGTCTATCCTTCAGGTTACCTATCCCATACTTTCCCAGTAATTTTCCAACAGGGACTCCAGTGAAGCCAGTTCCTATGGGTTTTCCTGCCTCTGTGTCTTTGTTCATCTTGTTCCCAGACTTGTAATGGATCCCTTGACATTTTTATCCACAGAATAGTGTTTAAAACCCAATATTCATACAAACTTTGAAAGAGTACTGGTCTGAAGTCAGAATAGCTGGCTTTAAGTGCTGGCTCTGATGTAGCTGTATGATTGTGGGAAGTTGTCTTCTCTGTAAACTTCAGTATCTTCATCTATAAAAGGGGATAATAATCTGTGCATTCACATAAATATAAGCTACTATTACATACAGTAGGACTTTGGAATCAGGAAATTCTAGAGGCCAATCTTGCCTCACACACTTACTAGCTCTGTAACCTTAGGTAAATCCTCAGAAAAGATCCTAGGTAAGAACTGGAAAGGATTTAAGAAACCATCTTGTCCAGGTCTCTTATTTGACAAATGAGGAACCTGAGGCAGGATTTGAACTCAGGTCTTCCAGATTCCATGCCCCTCTCTATCCACTGCACCATCTAGTTGCCCTCACAGTAAAGCATGTCAACTACTAATTCCTGGATTATATCTCTCTCTGAATTCAACCTAAGGTCAACTTTGCTTTCTTGGCTGCTATGTCAAATATATAGTGAACTTTCAGTCCCCTAAAAATTCCTATGGACAGTCCAACAGAAAGTCAAGAAGGGAGGTGGGGAAAGCTAAGTGACTCAAGGGATAGAGCACTGGCTGTAAAGTCAGGAGGACCTGAGTTCAAATCTGGCTTCAAGACACCAATTGTGTGACTCTGGTCAAGTCACTTAAATAAATTCAATGAAGGAAGAGTAAAAGTACATCTAAGTTTCCCTTCTGGCTGTGAATCTGCTTTCCACCAACACAGATTTTCCCCTTCCAAGCCCTATGGAGATGAAGTTTAGGAGGTAGTGTGAGCTGCAGATCCAACTTCCTGGTAATGAGTCTCTCTGAACTTAGCTGGGCAGGTACTCAAAGGATGACCATAAAATTCTCTGCTGGGTCTACACTTGAAGTCTTTATAGATTAAGAAGACCTTCCAGAGCCTGTACTTTACAGGCAAAGACTCTGAGAATTCAGAATCACCTGTAGTCCTGATGAGGCAGCAGACTAAGACTTAAATAAAGACACGTGTTCACATAAACAAAGCAAAGCAAAATATGTTTCATCAGATGATATCTTCAATACTCTAATATTTTTTCCTCATTATCACATCCTAGCTTCTTCTCTTATGAACTTTGATCATCAGCTACCAAACTATAAGACACATAACACCTTTGGGGCTCACATCTTCTGCCATTGTCCCTCTGAGAGTTCACTTTTATGACATTCCTGACATAGACCCAGGCTTGCCTCACAGTTTCTCATTCACAAGTAAGATACATCTCTGCTCAATTGGAGCTGCCCATCACTGGTTGGTGTTCTTCCACCTCTAAGATACCTCATGGCAACTAGCATGTGTTAGGGATTCAGAAAACAGCAGTAAATTTGTTTTCACTTATTGATAATCAAAACGTCCTACTTATCCTTCAAATTTATTACTGAAATTTTTATATTAATTTTACATAGATTTTGGATCACAAATCCAATTGTGAATGGAAAGAGACCTTAGAAATTATATCATCCAGAAATTTTTAACCTGGGGTCCTGATAAGTGGATTTCAATATAATTGTTTTCTGATTAGGGTTACATAATCTTCACCACACTGCCTAAGGTATCTATGACGCAAAAAAGGTTAAGAACCCCTGGTCAAGTTCAACTAGAGTCATATTCCAGAGGGTATTTATCTTATGGCCTCCACTCCCAATCAGATATCCTTTCTCCTTAGCAAGATGCCTATGGAAACAATTTCCAATTTCCTCATTCATAAATGATGAAAAATGGATAAATGAAGGGGTGGGGTAGGAGATTCTCTCTGTTTCCCTTGTGGCTATAAATCCTAGGACCTCTGATTTGAATTTAACAGTTAAATGGAAACAAACTTTCCAGTCGAGTTCTGGTGCTTTGGCTTACCATGGTATGGAACTGTCTCTGGATTCTCTAGGGCTTTGAGTATGGCAATGGGGAGAGATTACAAACCTTTCACCTGATGACCAGCCTAGCTAAATTCACAGAAACTCATCAGAAAATGGGCAGCAGAAGGATGAATTTTTCATCCATTACAGTTCTCCAAGGTGATTTACTAGGTCATGGAAAGGGGAGTAATCTGTCTTGGCAGAGGAAGAGCCTATACTGATGAAAACACAAATTTCTGAAGTTTTGGGGTAAACAGAAGACCAGACCAGAAGGAACAAAGGCTACTTCCTAAACTTGGACAATATTTTTAGGTAGATACTGGTGATGTTATCTCAAAGGTGTGTTTCAAAAGGTGCCAACCTAGAAGCATCCACTGCTTGATACAAACCTCCTCTTACGGGAAAATAAAAGCAAGCATTTTAGAGTAAACATCCTTTAGTATACTTTGAAAAAACTATTGCTGCTACTGCTATTGTTGTTTAAACAAAACAAACCTGATAATGCACTGTCAACACAGCCTGGCCAACTGGATGCTCTAACACGGTCATTGTAAGCTCTGTTTGATTTCTCCTGCTTCTGAACTTTACCATCTGCCAACTAAATTCGGACAATTCCACATCCTGCCAAGGATGATTTAAATCACCAAGAGATGAATCATATTCCACTAACAATAAAGAGCAAGCAAAACCACTTTCTTACAATGGTCAACTTGGGGAAAAGCACACCATACAATGACCTTCTCTAGAAAGGAAGAATGAATTTCATAGGGCAAAAATAGGGAGGGTCATTACCCAGTATAACAAATGGAATTCACTTGAGTGTTGCAACTCTTTATGACTTCTCCCTCCCCTTTCCCCCAACTCCACCACTGGAACTCTAAAACTACTTTCTGAGGAGCCTAGGAAATAACATTTTCTTGGTTTATGTTTTTTTTCATATCCTCTCTCAAGCATGAGGAGGCAATATTTTAGAGAGAAACACTTGGGGAATTTGAGGGTCAGAGATTACTTTTCTTTGACATAGATGAAAGATGTCTGACCATCTGGAGGCCACAGTGATGAAACATGGAGGGTGAGACCCAGACTAGATATCTGTATGTGCACAGGGAGCAGTAGAGGTGGCAGTTCCTAGAAAAAAAGGGCAGAGCAGGGAAGTTGCTGGCCCCAATTTTTCTTTCATGCCCTATACAGAGAGAAGATAAATAATCTTAGGAAGTTTAGAGCTAAGAACTGCAAGCAATCTTGAAAATCAATAGTCAAAATCTCTCGTTTTATTTGTGAAGAAATGGAGGCCCAAAGAAATAGGATAGGAGACAGAAATACAGAATTTCAGAATTGGAAAACCATTATCAATAAAGATAAGAAAATATTTATAGCTATATAAAGTGAGCTATCAAAATTCTCTGACATTCAAAGCCCTTCATAATCTTGCCCATCCTGCCCTACCTTTCTGGTATTCTTATTTCTTACTCCTCAACACATACTATTCAGTCCAGTGACCTGGCTATTCCAAGAAAAAGATACTTCATCTCTCAGTTCTAGGCATTCTCTCTGGTTATACAGTGTTGTATAGTGATACACAATTAGCATGTACTAGTATAAGCAGTGACATGGCTTGGATAGAGTTCTGGGCCTGGAGTCAGGAACATGTGAGTTCAAATCCTGCCTCAGACACTTACTACCTGGGTGATCCTGGCAAGTCACTGAAATTCTTTCAGCCTCAGTTTTCTCACCTGTAAAATGGGAATAATAATTCTTATAGGTGCTATTGCATCTACATCACAAAGTTGTTGTGAAGCTATGGTAATATTTGTAAACTGATATCAGTAAATTTGGGGAGAAGAGATTCAGTTGAATGATGAGGCAGGCTAAGAGTTAAGAAGGAAGTAGAGGCATATGTAAGACTTTATGTTTATTCCTATTGAATTTCATTATTTAGCTATAGTCCAAATACTCAAATGCAGGGCTTCTTAAACTTTTTCCCCTGTCAACCCATTCTGCAACTCCATATGGGATCATATTTTAAGAAATGCTAGCCTGTCAAAATCTTTTCTTGATCCTGATTCTCTCTTCCTGTATGTTGGCTAACTCTCCCAGTTTTGACTCATCTATGGATTGGATTATTATGCCATCTATGCCTTTATCCAATAGTTGCTAGCAGGAGTAATAGTAGTAGTAGTGGCAGTAGTAGTCATCTCAGCGTAGTAATAGACACAACACTTGAACCCAGGTCTTTCTGACTCAAAGAGGAGCTCTCAATCCACTACTCCATATCTTTCACTTGAGACACAGAGGTCACTTAATGAACATCTACTGATATGAACGAAAGTGAAGGGCACTCAAGTCAATTCTTTCTGACTTTAGGCAGATAAAAATGTAGAACCAACTACCAAGTTGCCTTAGAGTGAATAGTCAAAGAAATTCCGGGAGGAGAAAAGTAAATCCCAGTTACCCTCACACTTTCCAAATGGATCAGTTCACTAAGAAGCAAAAACACTCTCCTCCTTCCTCAGAAATTTGCCATCACGTTAAAGGGTGACCAGTTCTGAAAGCAGCAGTATATTGTTCTGTTTTCTAATCAGTTTAACTCTCTCCAATTGTTTTTCTTCTTTCTCATCAATTTAAATCATTTACTTTTGCTTGTTTTTTCCTCCCTTTCAGGAAGCCTGACTCATTTCCACTTGAAGCGGCAATTGCATCTATTCCTAAACATTCCAAGTTTATCAACATTCCTAAAATGAGTTGGTGCTGTACAATTCAACAAGTTTCAATGAAAAGTAATCATTTCCTTCAGCGAAGGATCAAGACTGAAAAATAGTACCAGTCTTCGAGCTTTTCACACACTTAACTAAGTAACATCTTATCCAAATCCTTTCATTTTCTTCTATTATATTTTCATTGAGGTCTCTGATCATGGATATATTTCATTTAAATGTTTTATAAAATCCTGAAGTATAAGATTCCATGCTGTGGATTTTCAGACTTTAAAGCAATACTCGGCTACCACTTATTCCAATTTCATGCCGTATCAATTTAATGAACTAATATGACAATATTGTCAAGACTTCCAAGATGTGAATATTTCATATCTTGAAAAGTTGTATTAAATCAAATAGACAAAGGTATTTTTCCCCAAATCCTGGAGATCCGTAGAAGCTTTCATGGAAACACTTGAGGTTTCATGCTGCAATATACCTGCCACCTGACTTTCCTTAGCTTTAAGACATAAATATTTCTGAAAGTAAGAATAAATTCAAGAAGCTGCATTCTTATTACTAAATATTCCATTGTAAATATTAACATCTTTAAGATTTAGATGTCAAAGACCCTATTTTTAAAAAATTAAATTTAAAAAAAAGTTCTACTAAAGTTTTACTCCAATGTCTTCATCATGTAGCATGGAGGTCACTCTGGGCCATCAATGGCATCAGAGTACAAGGTCTGGTAGACACTCTATCAACATCCAAAAGGCTTCAAGTACAGGTCCAATGACATGCCTATCATTAGAAGTTCAGCTGGGTTAGTACATAAATGAATGAATGGATGAAAAAGTATTTACCAGGAGCTTACTATGTGCAAGACACTGTGTTACACTCCCAGTCCCTGAGGAGCCAAATGCAAAAGTGACAAAGTCCTTGGTCTGGTCTGTCCTCAAGCAACTTACACTAAAATGAGCAGGGGAGAGGATATAGGGAAGTAGATACTTAGAAAGCTGAAAGGTGTCCAGGAAGAGAAAATTTTGGACTGGAGAATCACAGGGATGGTGAATGAAACCACGGGGGAATCAACTGTCATGCTCTTTTCAGAATCAATACTAGTATTAGAATGTATGCTTAAAAAAATGAAAATGCAATTAAGGTAAGATGTTATAATCACAGAAAATGTAGGATTTGCTGTTACTGTTATAATAGAGACATTTAAGGAGACTGGAGAAAAATCAAATAAATAAAAGTAGTATCAGTTCTGATGACTTCCCAGAACAGAAGCTGGAAAGGGAATTGGGAGAGGTGTGCACACAGATGACAAGATGTCTGGGCTGGTTAACAGTGGGTTACAAGAGCTTGCACCTACTCATCAATGGTTCATCTCAGCCTTAGTTCCAGAGCTAAGTGGATCCCCCAGGGTAGGAAGCTAAGTGTAGCAAGGCTCCTAACCCAGATGGCTCCTGGATGGTGAATTTTCCAATCACAGAAGCTCATGGGGACCATCCACTAAAATGTGGTCTGCAATTGAGGAAGAATCCACTAACAAACTTATGACTTTTCAAAATATTAAAGTAGGGAGCATTGTTACTTAAAGACAAGAATCTTTAAGGCAAGGTCATCTACCAAGCAAGGGAATCTGGCCAATGGGGTTCATACTTTTAGAGGTGGAAGGAATCTTAAGAGCAATTGTCTCATAGATTTCAAGCTGGAAGAGACCTCAGAAGCCATCTAGTCTAGTTGAGGTGAGCAAGCTCGGTCCCAGAGAGAGAGTGGAAGCACCAGGATTTAAACACAGATCTTCTGATGGGAAGTCCAGTATGTTTTCCATTGTTGTAAGAAGACACAAGAAGGATCTGCATGCAAATCATGTTTTCTGCTGGAGTAATCTTCTAGAACCCAGGGTCACTTCCATACCATGAGAAGGCATCAGAAAAACGATCAAGGCAGTGACCAGTTATGATGAAGTATGTTACCCACTCATTAACATAATGATGTTGGACTAGACCGCAGAATGAGACACTGTCCAATATCACCCTTGTGAATTCTTTCATCTGGCTATTTTTATTTGTTGAGAGGGGAGGGCAAGAGTGCAGTAAATAGAGAAAGTGACATAAAACAAAAGAGATCATCAAGGAAACATTTTTAAAAACAGAAAAGGGCAAAAAAAGCATATAAGGATACACATACTAGCAGGGTGGGGTTAGTAGAAGTGAGTTAAACAACATATACTTTTAAAAGTTGTAATAGATTCACGATTTCTGTTCTTTGGATCTGGAAATACTCATCTTTGCTAGTATCTGATGATTTTTTAATAAAAAAGTGTTTTTTGAAAGAGGAGACTGAGGAATATAGCAGGAGACAGATAGCAGGAGAAGCAGGACAGAGCACTTCACAAAAACCCAGAAAGGAGAACGTGTGCAGCCGAAGATGGTCATCAATAATGCATAAAGGCGAGGTGAGATGAGGAATGAGAAGGAGCCAGTCTGTTAGATTTCCTCATTAAGAAATCATCAGTAAATTTGGAGACAGCAGTTTCAGTTGATATGGTAAGATTTGGATAGAATCCTGGAGAAGTCTAGCTCAAACCTAGCTCAGCTACAATCTATGTGACCCTGGGCAAGTCACTTGACTTCTTAGCCTCAGTATCCTCATCTGTGAAATGAAGGAGTTGGATTTGATGGTCACTCAGGCCTCTTCTAGCTCTAGAATCAGCAACTCCTTAATAGGTTCAAAAATATCACTAAAAGTAGAATCAGAAGACCCCTCTTCCTGAGGTCAAATCTGGTCTCAGATACTTACTGGCTGTGTGACCCTGGGCAAGTCATTTCACCCTGTTTGTCTCAGTTTCCTCATCTGTAAAATGAGCTAGGGAAGGAAATAGCAAATCACTCCAGTATCTCTGCCAAGAGAATCCAAAATGAGTCACAAAGAGTGAGACATGACTGAAACAACTCAGCAACAACACTGTATAAAACCAGATTTAAAAAAAAAGTTACTTTTTTTTTTATTTACTGGCTTTACTTGTATTTTTACAAATCCATCAAAGAGAACTAAGAGAGGAAAGCAAAATATTGATAAAGGTGAGCTCCTCCTGCCAGATTTCAAAATATACAATAAAGTCATAATTGTCTAAACCATCTGGTATGAGACTGAAAAATAAGAAAAGCCAGATCAATCATCAGAACAGCAAACACAGAAGCAGAACTTGTTCTAATAAACCCAACGTTACAAAACATTGGGAAAATAAAGCTTGTTCAAGAAAAAATGGTGGAAAAATTCAATAGTAAGTAAGAGTGGGTGACTGCGCCAGTGGGATTGAACATAGAAGCTCATACTTCTGGCTGAATCACTCATCAATCAAAGATGTAAACAAGCCCTTAACCAATTTGGGAAGGATAAAGTGTTTTGGATCCTGGATTAAAGCAGATAACATCACCCCACAAAGTTTGTGACTATCTGGAGACAATCAGTCATGATTTGTGGAACCCCATATTACTCAAGTCAGTTCAGTATCTGGGGGTGAAGATGGAGGGAATATGCTCAAGGAAACCTTCCACTCCCTTTTTCCTCCCCCTTCTCTCATCTCTGATCAGGTTTCAACATTATCAGCTTCCAAAGGTCTACATTCTATTGAGTAGACAATGACGATACTCAGGTTGGGAGCCAGGGAACCTAAGGTGATGGTTGGTACCTCTACACAGGAAGTGCAGTTCAGACCAGAGGCAGCTTTGGGGGAAAAGATAATTAAAGAATTAGTTCTGTTTTGGACATTGTGAGTTTGAGATATCCTTTATAGGCCATCCAGTTTAAGAAGTCCAAAAGACAATTGGTAATCCAAAACTGGACTTTAAGAGAGAATTTTAGAGAAACACTGGGTCTTAGGAATAATCTAGGTTAACCCCTTCATTTTACAGATGAAGAAACTGAGTCTCAGAGGAAGAAAAGTGATTGGCATAAGGTGACAATGAGTAAATAAGATGGAAATTTGAACCAAGGTTCATAATCACAAATCCAGCACTCTGACTTCTATACCATAACTTCAATACCCTCATTTTTCAGTTAAGAAAGTGAGGTACATCTATTTAGCAGCAGTGCCAGCACTGGAAGCTATGGTTCCTGCATATAATGAGCATCAGAATAACTGAGTTCAAATCCTGACTGCCTCACAGTTTTCTCCTATGTAAAATTAGGATACTGTCCTCGATATCATGTTCTAAGTCTTATGACTCTACTATCCATGCTTAAAATTGAGATGTAGAGTTACAATGTGGCCATGGACCTTATATGTCCCTAATTTTGGAGGAGGTTTATTACTATTACTTATCATTATGCTTTGGGGCTTAAGAAGTTAAAGCATCAAGTTGATTTTTGCTATTACCTACTCTTTTTATGGGCCAGTCACTTCCTGAGGAAAGGCTGCTCAAGTAATCATCAGACAACACTAAAGGCTAGAAATGAAGTGAGTTACAGATGCCATAGACAGAATCCCTGAGTGTTTCTCTGTAAGCAATTTTCAAGCGTGAAAAATATGGATACTCCCCTCCCCTTCCCCAGTAAATGTACTGTGAATAACTGAGAGAATTTTGACTGACTTTTCAAGAGCTGGAAATTTCTTTGCTACCACAACATTGCAAAACAAGGGAAAATGTCCAGTTAACAAAGGAGATCAACGATGAAGACGAACATGTAAATTAGGGTGGGAAAGAAGGTCCCCCCACGTAGACATTTGGGTGGGATTCTTCAGATCATGAGGATAAAGACTTCTGATCAAGGAGAAAGAATACTCATCTACAGCTTGACTATAGAAGATAACTGAGACAATCATCTCATTTGGGATGGGGCTTCCAGTTTTTCATTTTATAGATAGATGCCAGCCCAGTTTTTGTACAAACCAACCTAAAAATTAGAAGCATGCAAATTGCTATGATTTTTCTGGGTCACTATCAATTGCTGCTGTCCAATCTGTTGTACGTCAGTCCTTCAAATGCACCAAATCAACGATTGGCCACGCTGTAATGACATCAGACCTGGGAGAGCTGCATTTGACTTTCATCTGTGTACCCGAGCACAGAAATTTAGAAAACATATATACTGCTTCAACAAGTAAAAATAAGCAAGTATGGCAACTAATTAACAAGAATATTTATTTAAAATTGGAAGCTATCAGATGGCAGGATCCTTCCCACCTTCTCACATACAGACCCCAAAGTAAGCACTTCCCAGGCCCAGTCTTGCCCTTATCCCTCTCCTCACAGCAGTCTCTCCAGCAATAGGCTCTTGGTCTATGAACCCAAGCAATTGCCATTGTCGTTGCTCAGATGTTTCAGTCATGTCTGACTTTGCATGACCTCATTTTGCATGACCACACTGGAATGGTTTGCCATTGCCTTCTCCAGCTCATTTTACAGATGAGAAACTAAGACAAACAGGGTCACATAGCTAGTAAATGTTGGGGGTGGGATTTGAACTCAGGAAGTTAAGTCTTCCTGACTTCAGACCTGGTGCTCTATCCACTACAGCGCCATCAAGCTTCCCCAAGCAATTATAACAGGTATCAAAATGGCCAGTCACAGCTCTAATACTATAGGAAACTGAGGGAAATATTTAAGGAAACCAGGGCCTTAATTATATACTGTATCACCCTTAGAGAATGTGGAGTCCGAGATGAAAGTCTCTCCAATTTCTTTCCACACTCCAGTTATTTTCACTGTAATAGGTCCCATACCTATTTCAGGAGCCTGACTGGTTCCAAATTTGTAGGTGATGGTACCTGAGACTTGTTTTACTCTTGCCTCACCTTTGATCCTAAATATGCCTCATAAAGAGGAAACATAAGTATGTTGGAAAGAACACAGATCTGGGAGTCAGGAGACAAAGGTTCTACTACCTTTTAGCTGCATGACCTGGGACAAGTCTCTTCGCTTTTTTAAGTTTGAATTTCCTCATTTTTAAAACTAAAATAATAATACCTATTTTACCTACCTCTCAAGGCTATTATAAGGAACACACAGTTTACAAAATATTTTCTTCACAAGGATTGTATAAACTGAGCAGAATATATTAAATGATTCCTATTTTACTGAGGCTAATGGGACTGAAGTGGCTTACCCAACATCACATAGCTATTTGTAAGAGTGGTAGAACTGAAATTAGACTCAAGTCTTTTTGCTTTCAAGTTTTCTGTTCTTTCCACTTCACCATGAACCACTGTACTGAAAGAGTTAATCCATCTCTGAAAAATAAGCAATTATTCTTATTCAAGGAAAGAATCAGACTTAATTTGTAAATTTTATAGGAATAAATGACCTAAAATCATCTTTCACAGCACAGTGAAGTTATCCCCATGTGCCAAAGTCTCTTCTAAGGTTTTCATGGAATATTTAGATACTGTAATAATGAAAAATACTGTGTGTAGGGGTACGTATTCAGTTGAATTTTTAATGAAAGAAGAAAATGAGAATGTTTTAATGGGGATTCATTGTAATTAAGTTCCAAAATAGCTTCATAAATATCTCCATTTCCAGAATAGATTTTGGAAAAAGTAATAAATTAATGTACAGCAACATTTTTAAATGATTCTTTTAAACCTTTACCCTTTTGTACCCATCATAGGTCATATTTAGATACTTTTATAAATTATTTTATACTTCAACTTTTTTCTTGCAAAGTTCCTTTTGTCAAAATATCAACTGAATGAAGCCCTAGTTGATTTCAGATGAGTTTTCTGATAAGTATCTAAAAACCTCTTGGCTATTCAGAGAACCATAGAACCACAAGATTGCGCAGAATTTGAGCAAGTCCACTAAGCAATTTCCCTGCCTCTGAACAAATCAACCTAATTCTTCCTGAACCAAAATGATGGGGAGTGATCTTTTTCCAGGACAAGAGATTGTGATACCACCCTATACCTATCAAAGTAGTCACAGAGAAGATTCATTAAAAGTTATTCAACTCGGGGGAGGAGCCAAGATAGCGGAGTAGAAAGACTCATGTATGCTAGCTCTGAATCCACAGCCCATAAATATCCTGTAAAGAGAACTTCCCACAAATTCTGGAGTAGAGCAAGGGCGCACCAACGCAGTAGAAGAGATTTCCATTCCAGAGAGCCCTGGAGAGCCATCCCCAGGGGTCCGTAACACTGCGGACAGTGGAGCCCATCCCTGTGCTGCCCTAGCCATGGCTCCAGAGGAGCAGATCCGAGCAGGCTTCAGGGACAGAATCTCCAGTGGCCAGGAAGGTCCCTCCACCCACAGACACTTCAGGTCAGTGAGAGAGACTTCTGGGCTGGCTGAGAGGGGAGCAGGGTGTCTCCGTGACTCGGGCCCCCTCGGAAGGCAGTGGCAGAGGCAGTGGGGAGGCAGTAGCAGCCTGGGACTCCGCGAGCAGGCAGGAGATCCATTACTGAAGGTCTCTGCATAAACCCCCTGAGGGAACTGAGCCTGGGAGACGGCCCTGCCCCCACATGAGCACCAGAACTTAAGCTCACATTGAATAGCAGCCCCACCCACCACTGAAAGCTCTTAGGCTGGGGAGCAGCATTTGAATCTCAAACCTCAAGCACTAGCTGGGCAGATCTAGGCAGGGGTGGAGAGGAATCTCAGAAGTCAAGTAACTGGCTGGGAAAATGCCCAGAAAAAGGAAGCAAAATGAGACCATAGAGAGCTACTTTATTGGGGAAGAGATGTTCCTTCCTCCCTTCATTTCTGATGAAGAAGTACAAGCTTGCCATCAGGGAAGGAAGTGGAGGTCAGGGCCTCTCTATCCCAGACATCCGAGGTGGATGTCCGGTGGGCTCAGGCCATGGAAGAGCTCAGAAAGGATTTTGAAAATCAAGTTAGACAGGTGGAGGAAAAACTGGGAAGAGAAATGAGAAAGATGCAAGAAAAGCATGAAAAATGGGTCAATGCCTTGGTAAAGGAGACCCAAAAAAATGCTGAAGAAAATAACACCTTGAAAAATAGGCTAACCCAATTGGCAAAAGAGGTTCAAAAAGCCAATCAGGAGAAGAATGCTTTCAAAAGCAAAATTAGCCAAATGGAAAAAGAGGTTCAAAAGCTCACTGAAGAAAATAGTTCTCTCAAGATTAGAATGGAACAGATGGAGTCTAATGACCTTCTGAGAAACCAAGAAATCATAAAACAAAACCAAAAGAATGAAAAAATGGAAGAGAATGTGAAATATCTCATTGGAAAAAGAACTGACCTGGAAAATAGATCCAGGAGAGACAATTTAAAAATTATGGGACTACCTGAAAGCCATGATCAAAAAAAGAGCCTAGACATCATCTTTCATGAAATTGTCAAGGAAAACTGCCCTGAGATTCTAGAACCAGAGGGCAAAATAAGTATTCAAGGAATCCATCGATCACCACCTGAAAGAGATCCAAAAAGAGAAACTCCTAGGAACATTGTGGCCAAATTCCAGAGTTCTCAGGTCAAGGAGAAAATATTGCAAGCAGCTAGAAAGAAACAATTCCAGTATTGTGGAAATAAAATCAGGATAACTCAAGATCTAGCAGCTTCTACATTAAGGGATCGAAGGGTGTGGAATAGGATATTCCAGAAGTCAAAGGAACTAGGACTCAAACCAAGAATCACCTACCCAGAAAAACTGAGTGTGATACTTCAGGAGAAAATATGGTCTTTCAATGAAACAGAGGACTTTCAAGCATTCTTGATGAAAAGGCCAGAGCTGAAAAGAAAATTTGACTTTCAAACACAAGAATGAGAAGAAGCATGAAAAAATAAACAGCAAAGAGAAGTCATATAAGGGACTTACCAAAGGTGAACTGTTTACATTCCTACATGGAAAGACAATATTTGTAACTCTTAAAATGTTTCAGTATCTGGGTAGTTAGTGGGACCACACACAGACGTACACACACATACATGCACACACACACATGTACATGCGTGCATGCACACATACATACACACATGCACACACACACAGAGACAGAGAGCACAGAGTGAATTGAATAGGATGGGACCATATCTTAAAAGAAATTAAGGTAAATGGTGAGAGAGAAAGGTGGTGGGAGGAGAGAGGGTGAAATGGAATGGGGTAAATTATATCTCATTCAGGAGTCAAGCAGGAGACTTTTTAGTGGAGGGAAAAAGAGGAGAGTTGAGAAAAAAACATGAAGTTTACCCTCATCACATTCGACTAAAGGAAGGAGTAAAATGCACACTCATTTTGGTATGAAAACCTATCTTACAGTACAGGAAAGTGGGGGAGAAGGAGATAAGCAGGGAGGGAGGGATGATGGAAGGGAGGGCAATGGGAGAAGGGAGCAATTTGAATTCAACACGCAGGGAGGGACAGGATCAAAAGACAATAGAAACAATGGGGGGCAGGATAGGATGGAGGGAAATATGGAGGGAAATACAGTTTGTCTTACACAACACGACTATTATCGAAGTCATTTGCAAAACTACACAGATATGGCCTATATTGAATTGCCTTTCTTCCCAAAGGGAACAGGTGGGGAGGGAGGGATGGGGAGAAGTTGGAACTCAAAGTTTTAGGAACAACTGTTGAATATTGTTGTTGCTACTAGGAAATAAGAAATACAGTTAATGGGGAATAGAAAGTCATCTGGCCCTACAGGACAAAAGAGAAGATGGGGAGAAGAGAAGGGAGGGATGATAGAAGAGAGGGCAGATTGGTGATAGGGGAAATTAGAATGCCCGGTGTATTGGGGTGGGGGGAGGGTATAAATGGGGAGAAAATTTGGAACCCAAAATTGTGTGAAAATGAATGTAAAAAGTTAAATAAATAAATTTATATTTAAAAAAAAGAAAAAAAGTTATTCAACTCTGTCTATTTGATGGCTACTGAATGGGGAGGATACAGGGGGGCTTATGAGCCATACTATTACAAGTCTCAATCTCTCAGGGTTCTCCATAAGTCAGTTCCTGATAGCAATAGTAGTCAACCACCTAACGGGGACCCAACCTGCCAATGTGAGCAAAAGATTGAGTGAGTCTACAGGGAGTGCAATAGTATTATCTAATTAACCCCAATTTAATCATATTATTTTAATGATCACCAGCTTTCCTCATACCCTAATTGAGACAGCCTATGACCTTGAACCCAAGAGCCTTGGGAAGAGCTTCCCAAAGAATGTTTCTATCCCTATAACCTCAGTCATTATCCTGGAATGGAACCCCTGCACTGGTATAGCCAGTCAGCAGCTCCCACGGGACCTGCATGTTCAGCTAAAGAAGACCCAGAAAAGTAAGTTCTTGCCACCAAGGTCTTTGCCACTATCAAATGGTTCACCATCAGAAATGGACATGATGTTATAAATGGAATGACATTAAAGTTGAGGCATTATTAATATTGGCTTTGCCACTGTTACCCTAAGGACCATGGGACTTTTTTCCATCTGAGGGGCAGCTGCAACTTTCTCTAGGTGTTGTAACCTCATTAGAATATGAGCTCCTTGAGAGTAGGGACTCTGACTTCTCTGTTTGAATCCTCAGCACCTAGCATCATGCTTTGCACATAGAAAGGGTCTAATAATTCACTCCTATCACCAATTAATCATATTTTTCTTATTCCAGCTACATTCTGTCACCAGAAATGTGTGTTTATGTGGATATTTATAATCCTGAGGGATAACTTGCTCAATTTTACATATACATATACAGAAATTGGTTTATATACATATAACCAAAATACAATTTCTTTATGCACCTTTTTAATGTGGATTTTTAGCACTTCTGTTCACAAGTGTCTAAAATGTTTAGCTGTAGGGGGCAAGAAAAATGTTACTCTAAGGCAGATCTTAAAACCTGAAAAAAATAATTTTATTTCTCTTTAATTAAAGGTTAATAAATAATCTGATAACATGCAAATTTAACATTGATAAAAGTTGCCTCCTCACTATTAGCTGACATAGTTTTAGAGATTCTTACAATAGCACTAAGATAAGAAAATGAAATTACAGGGATAAACACTAAATTATCATATTTGGAGATGAAGTGATGGCTTAGTGAATGCCAGGGAATAAGGGAAGGAATTGATTACAATGAATCACAGCTTTAATACATGCTATTGAAATTGTCCATGAAAATTCCTCGGTATTTCTATGAAGTACTAACAAAGCCAGGAGGAAATAAAAGAAATTTGATTCAGAATAACCACTGTTGTTGTCATTCAGTTATTTTTTAGCTGTGCCCTATTCTCTGTGACCCCATTTGGGTTTTTCTTGGCAAAGATACTGGAGTGGTTCGCCATGTCCTTCTCTACTTCATTTTATAGATGTGGAAACTGAGGCAAACAGGCTTAAGTGAATTTTTCCAGGGTCACATGGCTAGGAAGAGTATCTGAGGCTGGATTTGAATGCAGGAAGATGAGTCTTTCTGATCCAAGCTTGGCACTCTATCCACTGTGCCACTTAGCTCCCCCTGCCAAGACACACATAGGTCTCATATAAATACAACTACTAAATACTCTTTACAGAAATAATAGAAAATTTCAATAATTGAAGAGACATTCAGTGTTGATGGTTAGGACATGTCAACACAACACAAATTCTAATATTACTTAAATTAATTGACAGATTTAATGTTATATCAATCAAATTACCAAGGGGATGGCCATCATCAATCATCTAGACTTTTATTTTGCCACTGGACTCTGATGACTGTGGAGGATAAAGTGAGGCTGGTAACTTTGCACAGCCCTGCCTCACTTAAATCCAACCCACTTGCAAATTAAGACATCATCTTCCTGACGTCATTGGTCCCCTTTGAGAACAGAGCCTGTAGAACAAATAACAACCACCACCACAAAGGGGATACTTTATAGAGCTAAGAAAACCAAGAAAATTCAATTGGAGAAACAATGTCTAGAGTCTCAAGCAATGACAAATTTGATTTTTTCAGTCAAGAAGACATGAGCTCAAAATCCTTTAAGTTATTTCAACTCTTTTAACCTCAGTTTCCTCTAAGGTCTTTTCTAATTCTAAATCTATGATCTCCTACTCAGTAAACTTCAGTAACTCCCTATCACCTCTTGGATAAAAATATAAACTCCTAGTTGACACTTAAAGCCCTTCACAACTTTACTCTAATCTGTCCTATAGTTTCATTAAATGTCACTCCAGCTCCTATATTTTTGGTCTAGCCAAACCAACCCTCTTTCTGCTCCACACATGGCACTCTATCTTCCATCTCTATACTTTTGCCCTGGTAGCCACGCGCCCCCCATGGAATGCCCTCTTCACCTAGACCTCACAGTCTCAAGACACAGATTAAGCATGATAACTTTCTTCATTTCAATTGCTATTGGCTTCCCTTACTAACTACCCAAAATTTAGGGATAGAGATGGAGACTAGACATGTGGTTTCATCAATATAGGAAGTTCCAACGTGAGGAAACTCCCTTTTTTAAGGCAAATTAGCACATTCTCTGCCACTCATGGTCTTACAGAGTTACCTGAGGAATGAGGAACCCTAGTCACTTGACCAGGGTCACACAGTCAGTATACAATGGAGGCAGAACTTGAACCCAGAGCTTTCTTGTTTCAAGTCTGGCACTCTACCCACCATCCCACACTACCTCACATACCTCATATTTGGCTATCTTTTATTTCTATTTCCTTCAGTTTGCATGTATTTATATACATACTAATATAATACTGATTGATAGAAAATAAGTTTCTCAAGAGTAGGGCTTTTTTTCCTCCCTTTGTATCCCCAATACTTACTATAGTACCTGACTCACAGTAGGTGCTTAATGAATGATGTGTTAATTGACTGGCAATGCTTGCTGAATTGACTTCAATTACTTTGGAGCAAGTTCCAAGCTCATCTGTTTACATGCCTTAATGGTTGGGTTCTCTCCCTCCCTGCTTAGCCTTTCAGCCAGCCACAGGAGGGTTTGGCATTGCCAGTACACATGGGAAAAAGAATGATGTTTGCCCTGTGTAAAAAGGGGGTGTATGGGGACAACAGGAGAGGAGGGAGTTGCCAAAGCAAAATGCCAAGTTAAGTGGGCATTTAATGGTTCTCTTTAAAACTAAACCAATACAAGTTCTGATGGAAGTGAAGTGAAGAAGTCTAGAGAAATGGTGGGCAGGCAACTCTTAGGCCACAAGTGAAAGGTTTTCTTGAAGATGAAAAAGAGAATGAACAAGAAAGATAGTTGGGGAGTTCAGTTAATTGTAACCGATAACTGTTTCATTTGAGGGAAACAGCTGGGTCACAGGCCAAGAGCAGTTCAAGTCATTTTTCTCACAAAATTCCAGATGGTTTTCCGGAAGACTGGCCTGCTTCATAGCTCCATCAGCAGTGAATCCAGGTTTCTGTCTTCCCAAAGCTGACTTTAAAAAAAAGCCATCTTTGCCAATTTGTAGAGGATGAAGAAAGGTACCTTTACTCTGCTTTTTTAATCTTGCTATAAACTGTATTATGGCAAATTTCTACAATAAGGGAGTCATTAGACATTATTAACAAAATATACTGTCATTTTAATAAAGGGTTCTATTTTTCAACAAAAGGTATTTCTTATTGGATCATCTACTATTCTTGCCTTTCATTATTCATGCCAGAGAAGATTCAATCTGTTCAATTTTGTGCCCAGAGAACTTGGAGGCAATGCTGCCTGCTGCTATTAACTATCTGCTCAAAGTTTTAGCTTGCAAATTTCAAACTCGGCCTCTGTCAAAGGCCTAATCTGATGCCTCATTATGATGTTGAAGGGATTCTGGGTTCTCAAAGTCCATGTCAGCAGAATATAAGTTGATCATTTTAGAGTGGCTGTAAATTTTCAGCACCATAGGTTCTATCAAAGTGAAATGTACGGAGGACAGGTCTGGTGAGAGTCTCTGATCTGTCATTCAAAGACCAGCCCAGTTAAGTCAGCTTGTCAATAAAATATTTATTAAGAACTTATTATGTGCCAGGCACCATGCTAAGCACTAGGGGGACAAAGTAAAAAAATTACATGGTCGCTGTTCTCAAGAAGCTTATATTTTAATAGAGGAGACAAAACTCATTATCAGAAGTTTATTCGCAAAGTGATGGATTTTCTGACCTGCGGCTATAGTGTTTGCAATAGCAACTCATGAAAACAACCATCTATTATGACATGGAGTTGTGATCCCTACTTGTGAAGGAGAGACCCTTAAAATAAGGTAACATGGTATAATGGAGTCAAAGAACATGGGTTTACTTTCCCCATCTGTACAATAGAGGGTAGGGTGGTTGAGTGATTAAGTAATCTCTAGATCATGAGAGGGGTCGTTTCTTGTTTTGGTTTGGTTTTGTGAGCAAAATAGAACCATTAGTTTAGAGGTACTTTTAGAGATTAATAAAAATAAATTTGGGGTTGGGGCACAGAGGATTGTACCATGTAGGCCTTCCAGAAATAACCTACACTGATCCTCACTGCCTCATCAAAGGCAGCTAGGATAGAGCCTGGAAGCAGAAAGACCTGAGTTCAAATCTGCCCTCAGATACCTAGTACTTAAGTGACCCTGGTCAAATCATCTCACCTCTGTCTGCCTCAGTTTTCTCATCTATAGTGGGAGAAATAGTAGCATCTACCATCCAGGGTTGTTTGGAGGATCAAAGGAGATAGTATTTGCAAAGGGCTAAGCATGGTTCCTGCTACATGATAGGTACTTAATACAGGCTTATTTCCCTCTTTGTTTTTTTTTTTTTATTTATTCTATAACAATAAGAAATGCACAAATTACTTTCCTTTTTCAAATATGACCCATCCCAGATGTTAGTGTGGGACTGGATTCAGATGAGAAACCATCCTCAACCATTTGAGGTTAGTGGATATAGAAATACAAAAAAAAGATTGCCAACTATGGTCAATTCATGAGACCTGAGTAAGTTTGCTAGCTTGATTCCTATAAGCAGCTCCATTCTGCTTGGTGCCAATTACACTGAACACATTTGGACTTCAAATCCAATGATTTCACTTTTAATGACCTACCTAGCTGCCTTTAGCAGGCTACTTCACTTCTGATTCGATTTAGCTATATCTATTTTAACGCCATTTCCTTTACCGATCACTTAAAAGTAGCTGGAAATTCTTGACAACATAATCTGCTAGTTTAAGAAGGTTCACAGTCTATAGAAAAAGCCAGGTTGTAAAGAGCCTCACTCAGGGAAAGAAGGAGGTGGAATGGATTGCCATTTGCTCTGACATTGACTTCTTACACATCTATGGAGCCTGCTGGCAATCACAGAGCACGTTTGTGTCCATTCTCCGAAAATCAAGTAAAGATGGAAGGTGGACTCATGTTATTTCAAAGCTTTCCAAAGAATCAGAGTGGTGTCTTTCCATTAGAAATGTGTGGTTTCCATCTCAAAAGGTGCATGCTCTAGTTATACATCACTTGGTGAATCCTCCATCAGAGCCATCCCAGGCTGTGGAGAGATTTCTGGGCTGGAGGCCCCACAAAGGAGGTTCCCATTGAGGTCAGGCTCCAAGGAGATTCTTTCTACCTAGAGGTTTTCATGCAGAAACTGGGAGGCCACTAGAGAGGGACATTCTAGAAAGATTGCCCATGTGGGCATGAGTTGGATTCAATGACATCTGAGGTCCTTTCTAACTGAAATTCTGTGGTTTTAAACTAGTCAGGGGCCAGTTGGGACCTGTCTGCCCAAACTGCACTTTCCAAAGAGATCAGGCTGGGAACTTGATAGTGATTGATAAGAAGCCAAAATAGATTTATGTAAACTTAGGATCTGTGGGGTTTTTAGAATCAAGGAGACCCTCATTCTAGTCTTGGGTCTCTTTCTAGCTTTCTCTCTGACTGTGAGCATATCAAGGCCAAAGTCAGTGTTTATGGACTGACTATCACTTGGTCTCAGGATTCTCATCTGTAAAACCAGGGGTTAGAACTAGATCATCTCTAAGGTTTCTTTTACTTACAATAGTCTTTTATTCCTTTCCAAATGAAAACAAGAGTTTTTGGCTGTGTTTGACCAAAAAGAAAGCATGAGGGCATAAGGAAAAAGGCCTTACTTCAAGTTCTAATTGATAAGGGACCTTAAACCCAGGTTTCCTCATTTCAATATCTGTTATCTTTCCATAATCAGCTCCTTTGTTAAAGCCACTCTGATATCAGCACAGAAAAGAGGGGAAAAAGGAGGCTCTTTGTCAAACCAAGCAACATTCTATTTTGTATATGTACATGTTTTTAATAAGGGCATCTCCTTTTCCTTTGGAAGATTATAATTATTTGATCTAAGCATTCAGACCTACTCAACATTTGTTCAACAGCAACAGGCAATGAAATAAAATAGCAATAATTGTCAGTAAGGTTTAACGGGCACTTCTACTGCAGATGTGAGCCTCCATGTCCAATCTGTGCTGTCATTACCATTGTAGACATAATAAGTAAATGAGCACTGTCCTCAACTCAGACAATGCATCAATTAAAGGAAGCCACCTAGCTCACATCTGCCAATTTCTAACTGAACTACGGGCCAACAACAGTAACAATGCATGCTAGTTTTGTAGACTAGAACAGACACAATGGAGAAATCTCTTGGATAATTAGTGATAATAATCTCTCCTGTACAAGAGAGCTTTCTTTCAAATAGTATTTTTCTGATTAAAGCACCTGTGCTTTAATTAAACCAGCCATATTTAGAAAATCTTGGAGAAGTCAGCAAGAGCAGTTATTGTTCTCATCGGATTCAACTTGGCCATTTTGTGAGTACCTACCACAAGTAAAATGTTGTGCTATATGGTGCATGGTAGGGTGGGGGAGAGGAGAGAGAGGCTGAAAGATGAGAGAGGGGTCTTGTTGTAGCAGAAATTATAATCCCATAGAATATGTGAGTATGCATTCATCCTTTGTTGCCAAAGAAGACCATGCCATCAGAAAAATGATGGCATGACTTGCACTTGACTTTGAATGAGGGAGGGCCGTGCAGGTCACCAGTCTCACTTCTTCTCCAGAGCCATCTGAATCCAGTGACCAGATATTCATCAGCATGACTGGAGATGACCTAGGATGAGGCAATTGGGCTTAAGTGTCTTGGCCAAGGTCACACAGCTAGTATCAAGTGTCTAAGGTGAGATTTGAACTCAGGTCCTCTTGACTCCTGCACTGGTGCTCTATCCACTGCCTCACCTAGCTGCCCCAATCCCATAGAGGAGAAAAGGCCGAGATATACAGATAAATCTAATCTAAGAAGGACTGTGTAGAGGAGAGCTATAACAAAGCTTGTAGAGTACTACCCACTTGGCAGTTGAGTAAGCTATAACTAGTTAATTCAGTAGATTATAAGCTCCTTGATGACAGGGAGCAGGGTTTTTTTTCTTTTCATCTGCAGTGCATAAGATATGGAAGCTCGTTGAATTGAGTTGAATTCTGGCATCCAAGGCAAGCAGTAGAAAGGGTAACCTCAAATGAACATTTTAACACAAACTCATTTGAGCAAGATGGTGAAGGCAAACCTTGAATCTCAGGACCCAATATCCAGCTGGAGGAGATGCTCTGGAAATCTGGTTCAAGGGGAAGAGACAGAGGTCCATGGAAGACATGATGCAACCACCAAAGAAGGGAGCAGGACAGGAGGCACCGGGTCAGGGAAGATATGGGATACAGCCACCAGGGGGAGGAAGTATGCCACCTTTTAACTTCTTTTTTAAATGAAATATTCTTCCTAACTAAGTGATAAAAAGGGGTACGTTCTGCCTGTGATGGAGTACAAGAGTTTTCAGGCCTTCTAAATTCTGGGGTAAAGCTATGGTTGCTCTACCCTGGCTACGTAGGTAAAAATTCACATGATCCAAGAATTTCAAGGCAGAAGATATCTTGATATCCATGTAGTCTAACCAGGTCTAATAATAGAGCATTCTAGATATGGAATGAGGGAAAGCAAAGATAGGGAGGGAAGACAGTTGGGAACCTGTGTGAGGACGTTTCAGTAAATCTGTGATCTCCTCAGTGCAGGTGTTGCTTCTCATTGGGCAGGTTCTAGCTTCTTGTCCATGCCTTTCCCTAAATCTTCTGGTTCTTCTACTGTTTCACCAGAATGGTGTACCAGAGCAGGCTGCTAATTTGTTGTCTCTTTACCTTGCTGCATTAAGAGTTCACTTTCTTTTTCTCTCAGTATTATCCTCAAACCCTTGCTCTGCCTCACCCCACATATCGAATTGGTTGCCAAATTCTGTCATTTCTACTCATATGGCCTCTCTTGACTCTAACTCTTTCCCCTCACACAGTCACCACCTTACATTAGGTGCTCATCACCTCTCACCTCTTAATTTATCCTTCTTGCCTTAAGTCTCTCCCTACTGAAGTTCTTCCTACTGATGTCATTTTTCTAAAGCACAGATCTGCCTGTGTGCTTCTCACCAATTCAATCAATTCCAGAGGTTCCCTATTGCCACTGTGATCTTGTTTGACTTTTAAAGTCCTTCACAACCTGTTTCCAACTTGCCTTTCCAGAGTCAATGGATGTTATCCCCCTCCTGTTCTGTGCAATCCAGTCAAACTGGACTTCTGCTCCTCACACATTCCCATCTGCCTGCCTTAGCATTGGCCATTCTCCATGACTAGAACACATTCCCTTCTTACCTCCACCTCATAGAATTTCTTTTCTTTCTCAAGATTAAGCTCAAAAATTGGAAAATGAGAGGATGCCTATCAATTGGGGAATGGCTAAACAAGTTGTGGTATATGATTGTGATGGAATACTATTGTGTAATAAGAAATGACAAGCAAGATGCACTTAGAAAAACATGGAAAGACTTACATGAACTGATCCAAAGTGAAGTAAACAAAACCAGGAAGAGCATGGTACAAAGTAGCAGCAACATTGTATAATGATCAACAGTGAATAACCTAGCTCTTCTCAGCAGTACAATGATCTAAGACAATTCCAAAGGAATCATGAGGAATAATTATTCATATCCAGAGAAAGAACTGATGGAATATGGATGCAGATTAAGGAATACTATTTTCACTTTCTTTATTTTTATATGGCTTTCTTCTTATGGTACGTTTCTTCTTTCACAACACTACTAATATGGAAATATGTTTTACATGAATGCACATAAATATCAAATAGTGTACTGTTTTAGGGAAAGGAGAAGGGAGGGAAGAAAAGGAGGAAGGGAGAAAATTTAGAAATCAAAATACTTTTTAAATGAATGTAAAATATTGTCTTTACATGTAACTGGAAATAATAAAATACTACTTTAAAAAAAGACAGCTCAAGCATTTCCTTTTGCATGAGGTCGTTCCCAATTGCCTCAACTTCCAGTGCCCCCATCCCAAACTACCTTGTTTTTAATTACTTTGTATATACTTGTATTTATTCACTTTGCAATCAGTTATTTCTACTTATATATGCACTTCTCTTCCACATTACAAGTAACCATGATTTCATTCTTTCTCCATGCCTTTCAAGCACCAGTTCCTGAAACATGGCACATGTTTAATACCTGCTTGCTGACTGAATGATGCTTCTTGTACCACTTTTTATATCAAGTCACTGTTGAAGCAATGCCTTACATCCACCATGCAACTCTTCATTGCCTTCTGACTCATCTGGAATTTCAATGTTTCAGAGATCATGTCATCCTCTGATCAGCAGTTATATACTGTCACTGGGAGAATACTGGAGTTATGAAGAAGGTGCCTTATATCAGAGAATAGCCTGAGATCATTTGAAACACAATACAGTGTCCTAAATGAAATTCATCCAATACTCCTCTTCCTCTTCAGTTCTGGGCCTAGGGCCTTGTCCACCAGGAGGGCCTGTCCAAATACATGAACGAGTGATAAAATGCTCGTTAAGTGATGGACAGATTTATTGGGTTTTCCATCCAAGTGCACATTACCATCTGTGTATTATAAGTAGCAGGACTGGCAAAAGCATAATGGGGAGTAACTTGTAAATAAGCCTAGAAAAGCAGGCTTTAGCTAAAGGGGAAAGAGAGCTAAATGTCAAATCTAGGAATCTGTATTTGATACTACAGGCAACAGGGAGCTCTCTGAGCAGGAGAGAGATGTGGTCAGATCTAAGCTTTAGGAAAATCACCTTGGCAGCACTGTGGGAAACAGCTAGGAATGGAAAAACATTTAAGGCAGGGAGATCAATTAGGAACCTAGGACAATACTTCAGGTGAGCAGTAATAAAGACCTGAACTCCGGTAGAGGTCATGTGAGCAAACAGAAGAGGATAAATGTCAGAGATATGATAAAGGTTGACTCAAAAAGATTTACAAATTGATTGGATATGGGGGTGAGTGGGTGAAAGAGACTAAATAGACAAGTAGAACTCCTATGTTGTGAACCTGGATGCCTAGGAAAATAGTCGGGCCCTCAAAAGAAAAGGGGAGGGTCAATGAGGGGTGGGTTTAGGGGGAAATATATAATGAGTTCTGTTCTGGACATGCTGAATTTGGGATACAAACTGGATATGCAACCCAAAATATCCAACTGGTAATTGGGGGTATAGGACTGGAGTTCAGGAGAAAGATGAGAGCTGGATATAGTGATCTGGACACTGCACATGATCATCAAACTCACAGGAATTGTATGGAGAAAAAAGGGTCCAGGATAAGTCTTCAGGGAAACCCACAGTTTAGGAAGAGAGAGATAACTAATGATCCAACAAAAAAGACTGAGAAGTACCCATACATGGAGGAGAATCAAGAGAAAAAACCAGAAACTATACAATATAGGAGGAAGGTCTACAGTGGCAAGATTCACAGAGATATCAAGAAGGATGAGGATGGAGCAAAGGTCATTAGATTTGGCAATTTGAGTTCATTGGTATTTTAGGAAAAATCCATTTCCGTTGAATAATGAAGCAGGAAGCCAAAATGTAAAACTGGGAAGTGAGAGAGAGAAGAAAGGCAGCTCTTTCCAAGAGTTTGTTATAAGGAAAAGAGGTAGATAATGATAATTTATGGAGGTGAGTGTCATGAGAGGGTTTGTTTTCAAAGGAATAAGGGGCAACTTGGGCATCTGTGTAGGCAGTAGGGTAGGAATCAGTAAATAGGGGAGAAAGTGATGAGAGAGTAGGAGAATGATAGTGGAGTCAATTTGTCAGAAGACATGGGTGAAGATAGGATTCAAGGCTCAAGGCAAGAGGTTTACCTTGACCAAGAGAGCCAAATTTTTAATCCAAAAAGTTATAGAAAATGACTGAGAGTTTATGAGCAGGGGAGTGAAACAGTCGGATGGTGCCTCAGGGGCATCTGGGTAGTAGAGTCTCATGATAAGAACTGAGGAAATATAGGCACATAACCCAGTAGCTGCTGCCTTCCTGGTGGCTTATTTTTCTTTGTAACAATGTCATTCATCATATTGCTTGGGAAACAGAAAAGAGTCCAATTTGGCAGAAGTCAAGAACATGCAAAGGTGAATAGTAGAAGGAAAATCTGGTGAGTAAATTGGAGTCAGATTGTAGAGGGCCTTGAACATCAACTAAGGAATTTAACTTTATTCAGTAAATGGTTAGGAGCTATGGAAAGGTTTTTCTATTTATTTGTTTCTCAGATAAGCAGAAGAATGACGAGAGTTGTGAATTAAGAGGATGACTTTGGCAATGATGTGGCAAATGGATTTGGATGGAGGTAAAGAGGGAAGGATGAGAGGCAAAAAAGTTAGGCATCCATTATACTGGTTCCACAAAATGGTGATGAGAGCATGAGGAAGGGTAGCAGTGGAGAGGAAGGGGCAGATGGGAGAAATCTGCTTCTTTGAATATGCTTCACCATTTACAATAAACAAGGGACTTGGCCAAGGTCCCACACTAATATGATGACAGTATGCAAATGGGACAATCATTCAATTTCAAATGAGTGCCCTCTAGGATTTTATTACAACTTGCCATTTGAGAATGACATACCCATTTTTAAGCAGATATGATGTTCATAGTATCAAGTACAAAGCTATTAATCATGTCTGACATTCAAAATGCACTTTGTTTTACTAAAATGCTAAAAAAAAAATTTAAATCATGATAACACCTCTTCCCCTTCTCTCCAAGTTGCTCAAAATTAAGTTTTCCGTTAACGTTTGAAGCCATTGAGATCATGGACCAGTTCTTTGCCTCAATTAATCAGATTTAGCTCCAAAATCTGAACTTGAACTGGAATGATACCTAAGGGCTAAGTGCCTCTTTTCCAAAAGACTCATCAGACGCATATTAAGTAGTCTTTATGAAAGAACATTTTGATTAAGGATAAACAGATCGGAAACACCAATCGAATTTCCTTTATAGAATTTGTCAGGCTCCAAATTAAAGGAAGAGACCTTATCAAAATGCAGTTTGTTTTGGCCAAGGACAAAATGAAGAAGAATTATCCCAGAGGTTCATTAAACCTCAAATTTTACCTGGTTTGAAAATACCTTTATAATCAACAACATGAACAAAGTAGAAAATTCGATGGAAAAAAATGGGCATGAAAACAGATAATTCTACATGCATGATGGCCATTTTGATCTTTTCCTACTGTGCAGTTCTATGATACTCATTTGGCACTGACCTAAGACCCCAATAGATACTTTTTTTGCCCCAGCAATTGAAGGTATCCACTGATATCCCGACATGTGACAGCAATGCAGATACATTAATAATTTCTCTAACATCCTCACCCCTCACTGCTAACTGAATAGGCAGAAAATATTTCCTCTGGTTATCTGATTTGTGGGGTAGAAAGAAAGGTCCCTCTAAGATCTAATAGAATGACAAAATAGAGGAATAAGGAAAAGATATGTGACACAGTATACTTTTGTTCCAGAATTGGTAGAGACCTTCTTGGAAAACCATCCTTCCAAATCAGGACTTGAAGATCTGGGGAAAAGGGATATAATGAAGGGACGGTATTCTGGCCTATGAGTCAGGGTGGAGAGTTGAGTCAGAACAGGCAGGGTGGGCCTGTAGCCCTGTGTTCCTCTGTGCACTCTCTCCACTGGGACAGATCTTACAGGACCTTTATGGATGGCAAGGGGGCTTCCTCATTCTGGGGGCCATGCTGCTGAACTGTTGTGTATGTGGGGCTTTGATGAGGCCTCTGGATGGTCCCAAGAAGCTTGAAGGATCTAAGGTAGCATGAAAGAAAAGAAGGCAAAGAAGCTTCTGGACTTCAGTGTCTTCAAGGACTGTGGTTTTCTGGTCTACACTGTTGCAGTTTTGAGTAATCATGAAATCTATGGCGCTCCCTTCATTTGGCTTCTGAATGCTATATAAACTTTCAATTCCCTGATCATCAACTAGTTCGTTCATTTATCTCAACCTCCTTAATGTCCCTTTGACTCATGTCCCTAACCCCTCCTAGAGAATCATCCCTTATAACAAAGAACTTTTTTAAAAAGAGGAAGAAAAAATCAGCAAAACCAATCAGCACAGTGAAAAATATCTGATGTTCTAGTCAATATCTCACATCCATGGACCCCAAACTCTATAAAGGAACCCAGCAAGGGGTTTTCTCATAGCTCTTCTTTGGGACCAAGCCTGATGTGGTGCTTGAAGGAAGCTAAGAGGCTGAGATGAGAAGGGAGTGAATTCCGGGCCTGGGCAGCCACTTGTGCAAAGGCTCCAAAGTGGGAGATGCTTTGTGACTGAAGCAGCCTATACTACCTTAGTCTAAATCTCATCTATCACAGACCAAAAAAAAGCGTAGTATTGCCAACCCATTCTAGTAAGCCTTTTCCTTCTCTGGGAAGCTAGGTGATACAGTGGACAGAGTATTCAGCACATAGATATTTTCAAAATGCCTGCTCCCTTCCCCTTTCTCCACTCAGACAATATACTCCATCTATATTATATCATCAGCATGGCACACTCCAAGATTCTGAACTTTAAATGTGATAAATTAGTCCTTTTCAGTTAATATGACAGAGCTGAGTCCCAGGTGTAAGTCAAACAAGGAAAAAGAGAAATAGCCACTTAAAACAGGACTTTCAGAAGTACTAGGAAGTTATGAAAATGGAAACTTAATGAAATCAGACCATGTAAAACAATATATTAAACCTGACATGATAGAATTTCCTTTTATGTTGGTGTTCCTTCAAGTCAAATTCCTAATCAAGTTAAGGTGATTTTTTTCCTGAAGACTATGTTACAATGCATGAAGAAAAAAGCACAATGTCAGTTATTGAAATATAGATTTGACCCAAAAGCATGCCAAATTTCTTGTTATCAAGTGTAACTAACACCTAATGTCCCAAATTTCAGTGGATTTGCTTCTCAAGTGTAGAGATGCTGTGTGAATATAAATAAATGTCTTCACCAGCTAGGGAAAAGAAAGAGCATAGACTACCGAGAGTGAATGACACTGATACTTTCTGACTAGGATGGTGTGGGCATGCTCCCTCTCAGTCAGGCTACCGAGCAATATTGTCAAACATATGTCCCCAGAAGAGCAATATGGTCTAAGTCATAGCATGCCACCATGGATGTGATCCATGCAACATATTATACATATGGTGGTCCAGAGAATACCCTTAGATTCAGTGTTCAAATTAGTGATGGAAAGGACCTAAGGCCATCTAGTCCAACTCTCTCATTTCACAGAGAAGGAAATGAAAGTCCTGGGAGGGATTTGCCCAAAGCCACACATGCAGTATGTGAGGGAGGATTTAGATCCCTGACTTCTGTTTGCTCTTTCCACTATTCCACACTGCCTCCCCTGTTAACTGGGACATCTTGGGCAAGTCACTTAACTTCTCTGGGCCTCAGTATCCTTCATTGTAAAATAAGTGGATTGGTCTAGATTACCTTCAATGTCCTTTCTAGCTCTAAATCAAACCCAGGTCTTTTGACTCTAAAATCAATGGCCTCTTCACTTAAGCATGCTGGCTCCCTACTCTACCCTCTAGGAGCTATCTGGGGGGATGTTTAGTCTTCCAGAGCTCTAGATGCCATTAAATTGTCTGTTCTTTAGTATCCGTAGAGTAGGTTCAGCTGTTTAGAGAAACACAGAGAAAATCACTCACTCTCTGACAGTACATCATATTGGTCAGAGTGGATGGTGTTCTTTTATTTCACTTCCCAACACTAGTAGAATGAAACAAGGTTTAACCCTGAGTGTCAGACTTAGAGAGGATATCAAATTGTTTGGTCCAACTCATCTGATTGAGAAGCTATTCCACAACATAATCTACATGTGGACAGCTAAGTACCATTTGAAGACCTCCAGTAAAGGAGAATTTGTTACCTGCAACATCAGTTTATTCTATTTTGGGAATCATCAGCAAGCTTTTCCTCATCTCAAACCAAAGTCTGCTTCTTTGCAACTTCTACCCTATTAATCCTAGTTCATAGACTCATAGATGATAGCATTATAGAATTAAAACTTAAAAGAATTTTGAAATCCAACTAATCTGACTCTCCTCATTTTATAACGGAAGAAACTGTGGCCCAGAGTGGTTTAAATGATTGACCCAAGGTCACACAGTTCCTTCTTTGAAAAACTTGAAGGCAGCTGTCATCTCCCTAAAGTCTTCTCTTCTCTAGGTTAAACATATCCACTTCCTTCAGCTTGCTCTCCAGGATGTCAAAGAGAAAGCATTCCTGCTTATTCACCCTCTTTTAGGAGTCCAGCTGAAAGATGCCACAACGAATTGGGAAGCTGGTGCCAAGTTTCTCCTGGAAATGCTTCCAACCCAATAGACCTTGACATCATTAAGAGTCTTTGAGCAATCATCTAAGAGCTTCTTTGTGCTGATCACTGAGTTCTGTAAAAGCATCCATAGGGGGAATCCTGGGAAGAATGAGCAATAAAAAATAATCCAGGACCAAGTTCCCCTTCTATGTGCTGAATAAACATGAACAGTACCCTCCAATTGTGCAAAAAAAAAATCTACTACATACAAGACAAAAATTAAAGGAAGCTTTTCAACCCATTGCTCCTGGTGCTGCAAATCTCAACACCCTCATCATCCTCTAATGATTACTTACAAGCCTTATGACAGCTACAATTTTAACACGAGCTTTTGGAATTTACCACTTGGCAGTGTGCCAATGGGGATCCCTACTCTCCCCAAGCAGGTTGAGGTTGATTCATCAGATAAGCCTGGGACTCAAGGCTCTGAAAGTTAAGGAGGTGGTCTTGAGAGGAGAATGGAACACAGAGAAGAAGATTGTGATAGAAGAAGGAGCCCAGAGGAACAGCCCTGGTTACAATCTTTTACCACAGAGGAGCCATAAACCATAGAACTTCGCAGGCAGAAAGAGGCCCCTTCACAGGTCCCCTATGCCTGGAACACAATCCTACCTCACTTCTAACTCAGAATCTATAGTTTACTTCAAAGTTCACTTCAAGTACCAACTCCTACTCTTGCGTCCCCTCCCAACTGATAATGCCTTTCTCCAAATTCCCTTCTGTGTTTATATACATATATGTTTATATGTCATTTCTGTCAATAGGATGCAAGCAACTTGAGGGTGGAAACAGTTTCATCTTTTTTTTTTTTGGCCTTTGTATACCTAGTGCTTAACTTGGCATATAATAGACGACTGATGCATGCTTCACGACGGATCTAAGATATATAGTGAATTAAAAATCTATATAACATCAAGAGACATTATTGAAAAGATAATGGGACAGAGGGTAGCAACAATTTTCAAAAATATTGCAAACTGTGAAGTAGGATCACATGCTTTAAATCACCAACGATAAGACAAAAAAATTATAACAACTTTGACGTTTCTCCCCCTTACCCTACAAATTAGAAAAAAAAAAAATAGAAAAGGGAAAGAGACAACATTGCAGCAGCCCTTTAAAGACAGGAATTCTAATATACTGTGGGTGGGGCTATGAACTAGCATAACTATTTTGAATATTAACTTAAAATTAGTTAAGAAAAGTGATTTAAGTGTTCCCTTCCCTTTGACCCAGTGGTTGCAGTATTAGGCATAAACCCCAAAGAAATAAAAGACTCAAACAAAGGAATGACGGGGTAGATAGATAGATAAATAAATATACAGACTGATAGACAGAAAGACTACATACTCCAATTTTTGGGATATCCTGTAAATATACATTATATATATGCATATATATATACATTTATGTATGTATTTATGGATATATACAAAAGATGCGCAAAAACTATAATAAAGTGAAAAGACAACTAAAAGAAAGTTAAATAGTGAAGAACCAAATAAAAATGGCACAAAGCAAAACAATGATGGTGCTGGAAACAATAATGGAACTGTTCAGTGCAGAGAGGCAAGTGATTACTAGGGAATAATGTATACATTGTCAGATGAAGTCATTGCCCTGGCTATTTCTGGCTTATTTTTCTGTTTTACAAAGGAAGATTCAATCTGCAGGTGACAGGGAGTGATCTCCCCCACCTAAAAATGTCTGTGATATAATGACAGAAGTCATCCATATAATGTGTTTTTTGAAAGGGGCAAAGCTTTAAGAGAGGTCCCACATACTTTCCCAGAGTCATCCCAGTGCATCAGATTGATAGGCCTGAGAAAGATGTATATTCCATCTGCACCTGTGAAATGTTACAGATATGAAAGTTCATTTTAGGTCACATAAAATGAAAAACTGTTACCAAATTTTATGTTTTAGCTAGGGATGAGCTAGTTGGCAAATTCTATGTGGGTATATATAGATATACACACACAGACATACATATATACTCACAGTTTATGTGTGTGTGAGTGTGTGTACGCTGGGAAAGCATTTCTTTCAGTGGTTTGGAATGAATCTTTTCTATTTTATCATGCTGATGGTTCTCAGGTAAAATGCTGCACCACTGACCATCTTAATGACCGATTCATCTAAGCCTATTCAATTTGATCAATGCTTCACTATAGAGACCATTGCTGATCGCTGGAACCAAAATAAACCCACTAGCCAATGGTGACTTTCAGGTGCATCACGTGTTACTGCAGCAAACATCGAACCATGAATTGTCTCCCAAGCAACAGTGGCGTCCAAGCATCTTTCGAGCTATGAAACACATCAGCTGTGGTTTTTCAAAAGCAGATTCCACATTATTTTTTTCACTGGGAAACAGCAGTGCACTGGTAGCCAGAGGCACTGGTGCTCTTTTGGGACCATTTCCTTTCTCTAAAACTCACTTTCTTTTTCTGTAAAATAATGGGTTAAGAATAAATGATTTTTAAAAAAGAATAAATGATTTCTAAGATTCCTTCAAGCTTCATAATTTTGTGAACTAAGGGAAACAGCAAGATCATATCCTCATCAACCTAGGCCAGCAACTTTGCTAGTTTACTAGTATCAGAAAGATTTATGAGATGCTGTCTCCATGACCTTGACTGAAATCCTCTATACAGGCCTAGCTCAGAAGAGCACAGATTGCAGCAGGCTGTCCAAGCAGCTCCCCAGATAGTGAACTCAGGTATAACAACTGCAGGAAAGAGGATTGAATGTGACTCAATAAATGTTTATTAATTAAACCCTTTGTCTGACCAAGGCAGAGAGGCATTATGGGAGAAAAGAGTGAGGGTCTGCCTTGGAGTCAGGAAGACTTGGGTTCTAAGATTGCTTCTGATATTTAGTGACTGCGTGACCACAGACAGGTCAGTAACACTCCCAGCAGCCTCGGGGAACTTCTCTCAAACAGGAAATTACAGAGGGGATGGTGATGAGTATTATTAGCACAAAGAGTTTCATCACAGTTTCCTGCACATAACAAAATCAAAAGGCCTGACCAAATGAAAAAAATGTCCAAAGTACTACGTTAGTTACTGGAGGATGTACAAAGTTGAAAAAAAATGGCAGTCTCTAGGCTCAAGGAGCTTATAAAGATGTTAATATATATAATAAAACTGAGAATATGATCATGTTTATAAAGAGACCAGAGAGAGACAGGAGATTTCCCTAAGAACAAATGGTCTGAAGACTGGACTGAGGAATGCTTTCATTATTTTTTATAAAACCAAATAAATTCAGTGCAGCAGTATGAGACTGATGAAAAATGGTTGCACTTGGATTCACTTGGTTTGCTATCCCTGTAAGCTTGGGCACAGCACTTTTCCTTTCCTAGGCCTCAATTTCTTTATCTGTAAAGTGAGGAAGTTGCACAAGATACTCTCTAAGGTACCTTTCAGCTTTAAATCTACAATCGATAATTAGAACAGATATTGCATATAATTGGGGCAGGGAGATAAATGAACATCACTATCCCAAGCACAAACTGGAAAAGAGGATCAGGATAGCACAGCAAATTAAATAGTGGAGTACAAAGATGAGGGGGTAGGGGTTCATTATCAGCTCTACTACCTACTAAGTGAGTGATCTTGGACATGGAGAGTACCTCTCTAAGCTTCAGTTCCCTCACCTCTAAAATGGTGACACCATGGAAAAAGAGATATTATGAGGCAATACTATTATTTTTCGAATGATAACACAAGACACATTGACTGTTTTTAACAATTGAATCACATTACAAATCGTCAAGTGCTGTCCTAGGAAAAAGGATTCTTGTTAATATTAGCTACTGAATCTTGGCAGTCAGAATCTTGAGTTGAAAGGGACCTTGTCCATCATTGAGTTTAACCACAACTACAGAGAAATCCCTTCCACAACATCCCTGAGGAGTCAGCCAACATTTGCTGGAAGACCTCTAGTGAGAAGGAAATCTATTACAATGAAGGAAATCTATTACACTTTTGACCACTCATTATTAGAAAGGTCCTTTATGAGGAATCAAAATTTGCTTCTCAGCAATGTCTACCCATTGCTCTTTGCCCTGCACTCCAGGGCCAAGCACAACAACTCTTTATCTTCCACACAATAGCCAACAGTTGCCTTCAAGGAGATAAAGGACTGTGATGTGTCCCCTACAGTCTTATCCAGGTCAAGCATCTCCAAGTTCCTTTAAAAGATTCTTAATGGTCTCTAGACCCTACACCATCATAATCATCCTCCTTTGAACATGTTCCAGCTAATCTAAATCCTCCATCAAATGCAGTGTCCATATCTGAGGACAACATTTCAAAGGTGATCTGATAGGGACTGAGGACATTAAGCTTATCACCTGCCTTAATCTGTACACCATATTCATATGACTACCTGTTCCTAAGAGGTATGCAATGTAACCCTGACTATTCAGAACTTACAATTCCATCCACTCCACTGCCCAAGATAAATCAAATCCAAGAACATTTCCCTCTTGTTTATATATATGAACCACTTTGTTGTACATATTAATTATGAGAATGAAGGAATTGGGGAAATTAGTACAAAGAATGGTAGTGGGAATTGTGTGGATCATACTGACTCCATCTTGTGACTTAATTCTGGAACTAGTTCAGTTCCCTTTCTATTCAATTATGGGTCTAGTCTATGGTCCTTTGTTTCCTTAGTCATTTCATTTTTCCCCTGCCTCAAGACTTTTCTCACAGAAAATTGCTGCAAAGGTTCTTTTTTTCCCCCTAATAAACTGATTTTCCTTCCCAACTTGAATTCCATCAGCTTGGTTCATGTGAACATTTTTCAATTTTATGAAATCAAAATTGTCCATTTTCTCTCTTGTGATTCTCCCTATCCCTTGTTTGGTTAAGGCCTCTTCCCCTATGTGTAGTTGTAAAAACTATCTATTTCCTTCCATGGTTTTCTAATTTGTTAATGATGTGACCTTTTATAGCTAGGTCCACAGGCTCTCTCTGGAGTCTATGTATATGGTGGGAGATGCTGTTCTAAATCTGAACCAAATTTCTACCAATCCACTTTCCAATTATCACAATGGTTTTTCACTAATAGTGATTCCTTACACCAGTAGCTAGGGTCTTTGGGTTTTTAAAATATGAGTTTCCTGGTTTTGTTTGGTTCTGCGGGTTGTAGACCTAATCTGTCCCACTTATCAACTTTAAAAAATTAACCATTACCAAATAATTTTGATGATAACTAGGTAGCTAGGTGGTACAATGGATAGACTATCGGGCTCAGAGGCAGTAAGAATTGGGTACAAATTAGGTATCAGATACTAATTAGCTATATAATCCTGGGCAAGTTACTCAACTTCCACCAGCCTCGGTTTCATCATGTGTAAAATGGGGGCAATAATAGCATCTGCCTTCCTATAGCACCTTGTGAGAATCAATATCTCAAAAATGAGGTCATATTTGGAAAGTATTTTACAAACTTTAAAGGGTTATATAAATGTTAGCTATTATTACTGTTGCAATTATTCTTACATTATCATTATTACCATTACTGCTATACTTTGAGATCTGGTTCTCCTGGCCTGTTCCTTTCCATATTTTTTTCATTATTCCCTTGAGGTTTTTTTTTACTTCTTCAGATATTTAGTTATTTTGCTTCTAACTCTATAAAGTAACCGTTTGGCAGTATGATTGGAATGGCATAGAAATACGAAATTAATTTACTTGGTTGCCATTTTTTATTATATTGGCATGGACCAACTATGGTCAATTAGTAGTTCTCCAATTATTTAAGTATATCTATATCTCAACAAAGAATATTTTGTATTCATATAGGAGTTATCTATTTCTTGGTAGAAGTAAACCCAAATATTTTATATATTCTGTAGTTATTATGAAGGACACTGATGACTTTTGTTTTTATATCAGAGTTTTTTTCCCCATATACACACCCCAGTTTCACATGCACACACTCATACCCTAAACTTTCATTGCCTTCTCTTGCAATGAAAAATAAACAGTTAAGCTAAACCACTTGATGAGGTGATCATGTCTTACAAAATATACACCATTCTGGTCTAATAGTGCTCCACGTCTTTGCTGAGAGCAATGAAGTGTGTTTTAGTATCTATTCCCAAGGACCATTATCAGTTTTACAATGACACAGAATTTGGCTTCCTTTTAAAGTTTTTTTTTTTTTTTTAATATATTGTTTTCCTTACTACGTACCTTTTCATGGTTCTGCATATTTTGCTTTACATCAGTTCAGGCAAATATCCCAGTGCTCCTATGAATTCTTCATATTCATCATTTCCTAGATCATCATAATATTCTATTTTAATTCATGTCATAGCTTTTTTTAGTCATTCCTCAATGATGGCCAACTACTTTGTTTCTCGTTCTTGGCTAGCACAGAAGTACTCCTAGAAATATTTTGGTGTACGTGGGACCTATGAAAACGTTTAATATTCTTGAGGTATATAACAAAGTGTGGGCCACATAAGGAGTTAAACAAAAGCCGGAAGGGTCACCAAATCAGCAGTTTCCAGCTGGAAGGGAGTTTCTCTCTGCATCTCCATTTTCTAGGTGGGAGACAATTATTGCAAAGATCTGCAGTTTCATCAGTGAGGTATTCTCTCCACTGATGGAGAATACAATCCCTCTAAATATTAGTAGTCTTTTAGAGTTGCCATATATCTAATATGTAAATGTTTTATGTGACTTCACATGTGCAATTGATATGATATTGTCTGTCTTCTCAATTGGTGGGGGAGGGTAGGGGGGAGAGAATTGGAAACCAAAATTTTGTAAAAAAAAAAAAAATAGATGGATGGATAGATACAATTAAAGCATAAAATGAGTTGCCACATGGCTGAAAATGTCAGCAAAGAAAGTCAATTACAGAGGCTAGAATCAAAGCCTTTATAACTCTACAGCATTCACATGCTTATAGATGTAGGGTTAGACAGGCCTTATAGGTCATCTGATCTAAGCCCAAGATTTTACAGATGATGAAACTGAGGCCCAGAGAGGTGGAGTGATTTTCCAAAAGTTCCACAGCTAGTAAGTGGTATGTGAGACCAGTTCCTCTGATTCTAAACTCAGTACTCCTTCCATGACACCTTGCCATCTCCCAAGGATCTGCCACAGCTGGTGTTCTTCTGGAACCCAGTGTCATTCCCATAACATACGAAGGCACTGGAGGAAGTCATCAGTGGAGAAAAGAAGTTTAATGAAGCTCAGAGTGGCTCCATTTTGACTTTTAAAATGGAAATGTGCTTTCTTTCCCTTTATGCATTCTGGGCAACAGTAATCTCTGAGCACAGTTGATATGACATCCAGCATGGTGTTTTACAAATTACCTGAGTGGCTGGCAGCTAGGAATTATTTTGTACTTGAGCACAAGTAAATACATTTTCAAATGATGAATAGACATATCAAGAAGGGAAGTATCACAGACTACTTACCATATTTCCCAGAAAGTTCTCCTCCATTTTTGAACATGTATTTTGCCAAAATAGAAGTAATATGAAATCCCCTCCATTTTTCTAAGATGATAATCCAAAGGAGAACATGCATAGTCTATTTCTCCTCCACAAGTGCTGCTGAGGGCTTAATCAGAACAATGAACAGTGGCTGAATATTACATTTCCTTTCTGGAAATAGGGTGACGTCTCTTAAACTGCTCTGACCAGGCCTTCAGAGAGGCTCTGATAAGTATTGTTGACCAGTAGGTGGATAAATATGGGGAGAAAAAATATTTCATATTTCATCCTCGAAGTTGGGAATAGGAAGAAGGGAGAAAGTCAAGAAGGAAAACCTCAAATAAACATGATACGTTAAAATTTTATGGTACATGAAGATTTTGAAGTCGTATAGACCCTAGAACCCAGAAAAGCAGGCCACTGAATATAAGAATAAGGACCACAAGGGCAATAGACAAACAATAATATTTTACTCATCCAGCTCCAACATCCTTGGATATTCTGTCTGGGCTCATTCTCCAATGGTGAGCACAGCAAATACCCTCAAATCTCTTAAGCTCCCACTCCCTGGGATACAGAATTCTCAACTGCCAAAGAGGTATTCGGGTTCCCCTTGCCCACTCTGTCACCTCCATCCCCCTCAACTCTATCTCCACAACATTTCTGTGTACAATTGCCTGCCCCTTTCCCTGGAATTTCCTCTCCATAATTCACAAACTTCCCTTCATTACAGACCTCTTTTTCTCATGGTCTTCCATCTTCTGGCTCTCGCTGACACCTGACTTCTCCTGGATAGCACAACATCTCTGATATTCCTTCTCAGTATTCTGACCTCCTTTTGTACCCCCTGACTTAGTGATCTTGGGAGCAGAATAGAAATACTACATTTGTTACATCAAATCATGTATTGCCTTACTTACGAGACATTTAAATGACATGTTTCAATATTTCTAAAACTTAACTCAAGGTCTTTCGCTCCAAACCCACTCTTCTTCAAAACTCCCCTACTGCCATTCAAATTTTCCAATGTCAAAATAACTTTCTAAGGAACAGGTCTGACCATGAAGACTTCCTGTTTAAAAAACCTTCCAGTTCATATTGTAAATGCTTTAAAAAGAAATATCACCGGATAAAAAAAAAAAGAAAAAAAGAAAAAGTAAAAAGAAAAAGAAAAAAAAAATCTTCAGTGGTTTCCACGGCATCTGTAATAACATACAGTATTTTTAGCCTGCCATTAGTGGACTTCTAAAATCTGGGTATGTGGAGCTCATTTCACAGTATTCCCCTTTACAAACTATGTCCTAGTTAAATACAGGAGAGAATAAGCATTCATTTGGTGCTTACTAAATCTGGCCTCAGATACTTACTAGCTGTGTGACCCTGAGCAAGTCACTTCACCCTGCTTATCTCAGTTTTCTCATCTGTAAAAGGAGCTGGAGAAGAAAATGGCAAAACCCCAAAAGGGTCACAGAGTCAGACATGACTGAAATGAGTAAAGAATAACAAAAGGGTGGTAGTGATTTGATGTGACTGGCATACACCGCCTCCTGTGTCGACCTCGGGGCCATGTTACTTTAGCTAGGCTGATTTGTCTGCAGCAGTTGGTTGGCATTGATAGGAATGCCTGGTTCCTTGTCTCCAAGACATGCCTCCCTACACGATGATTGTGAGTGAACTCCAAGTGAGTTATAAGGTTACTGATACACAGCTGGAAGGTACCTTGGAGGTCAACCCCTTCATTTTTATACATGAAAAAAAACTGAGGCACAGAAAAATTGAGTGACCTGCTCAAAGTCACTCACTGATAACACCTAGATTTGAACCCGGGTACCCTGAGCCCAAACACAGCACTTTCCACTGCACCACAATGCCTTCCTATCATTTAATTACAAGGTGCATGAGCTTCCTGACTTTGCCAAGCTACCTCTCCTCATATATTTCTATTTCTATTATCTACATTGCATTTTGAGAGATTAATAGCACACAAAAGAGTCTCATGATTTTAGAACCTTTTTCACCTAAGAATTCAGGCAAAACACATCCCACAAACCTTTCGTGCCACCAGAATAAAATGGCCCCCAGAGGTGGTCAAAGCCAACAGCTTCCCAGTTATTCATCCCACAAGCGTTCTCTCTGGTCCATGGGTGAAGGGGATACAATTCCATTGACATGCGGTACCTTCTTTTGCTATGATAGCCTGACTCATTGGAACTTTGCCCAAGGAGATACATGAACCAATCTGAGACTACCATTTACTCTAGCATCTGAGAAAACCCTTCTCACTCATTTTCCAAGCAATCCCATGTTTACTACAGAAGCATGACATTCTTTTCTTCTTGAGCAGTATCTTTCAATGCCGTCACATTGCAGGAGTAACTCATACCTAAAGTATTTGTCTCATCTTTGGTTAAAGTATAGGTTCATAGGATCGTAGATTGAGAGCTGGAAAGGGCCCCAAAAGTCATTGAGTCCAATCTTCCCATTTTATAGATGAGTAAACTGAGGCTCAGAGGGGTTAAGTGACTTGCCCAGAGTCACACCACCCGTGAAGCCACATTTGAACCCAAATCTTCCCAACTCCAAGTCCAGTGGCCTATCCTATACACCACATCAATAAACTCACTGTCCTTCTTGCTCTGATTACATTTTGAAATGACGAAGCTTTCTTTATCCCACTGACAGTCATTTAATTGTTGATGTCCTTAGCCTGTTATTAATCAAGCCTGTTTGTAGTCAGGAAAGGCAAGCTTGTTAAGTATTACTTTGGGGCCGTAATTCTTATGCAGAGAGTTTTTTTTATTATGGTGAGCCTGTCATCTTCAAAAGACAATTTCCAAAGCTCACAATTCTCACTGTCAAAAGCTACACTGGTGCCCATATTTTCTAGGGTTTTGTTTTTCTTTTTTAAAGCATGCCAATATTTTAATGGCATCAAATATACTCTGTGTTTATATAAGCTTTGGACTCGGGGCTCCAAGAACACAAAGTTTGTTGTTTCTTGAAAACAGGCTTAACAATAATACATGAATAAATTAGGAAATCACATTTCTCTTCAATTTCTATCATGGGGATTATAAATATGGATATTAGAGAAGCCAAGGCAGTGTGTGGTAATAGACTGAGGTCCAGCCTTGGAGTTCAGAAGACATACCTTGGACACATACTGGTTTTGTGACCTTGGAAAAGTCATTTAAACTCTCAGTGCTCCAAAGCCTCAAAGTGGCAGATGAGCTGACAAATTTATATTTATATATAAAATTATAATAATAGCTAACATTGATATAGCACCTACTATGTGACAGCCACTGTGATGAGCACTTTACAGTTACTATCTCATTGGATTCTCACAACAAACCTGGAAGGCAGATGTTATTATTAAGCCCAATTTACAGATAAGGAAACTGAGGTAAATAGAGACTAAGCAACTTGCCCAGAGTCATACATATAGTCTGAGGCCAGAGTTGAAGCAAAGACTGTCTACTGTGCCACCTGGCTGCCTTCATACACACAGATATACATGTATGTATGTATGTATATATAATGTATATATGTATGTGTATTATACATATATATATAGACACACAGGCAAATACATACACATTTGTATTGTTATTTCTCAGGTTTTATGCTGCTTTAAAAATCCACACACACACACATATACAAACAGACCTACATAAATATGCACACATATCAATACATTTATACATATATGTATATACATGCACACATACATAAAAAGTGTTTCAAATGACTCTGGAGTTTTAAGCTACTAAAGATTAAAACTGGCATGCATGTGCACACATGAGTATATGAACATATATACACATTCACATGCCTACCACATATAGGAGAGAACATTAACATGGGACTCAGCAGCCTTGACGTATGGTCTTAGCTCTCCTGCTAATGAACCATTAGGTTGGATGAAGGGTGAGGAACCTAAGGCCTTCTAGGTTCTTGGGTGTGGTCTTTTTACTGAGTCCGAGTTTTATAGAACAAATCCTTTTATTAAGGGGATTTGTTCTATGAAGTATGGATTCCATCAAAGGGCTGCACTTGAGGATCTAGAGAATCACATATGACCTTAAGGATGCAGGTTCCCCACTCTGTTGGAGCATGGTCAAGTGACTTGATGTCACAATGACCTTGGTTGTCCCTTCCGTGGGACCAGTCAACTTCTCAGCTCCCATGCTGCTTTTCCAACCCATGAAGTCTTGATTCATAGCTGAGCTCTGCTTGGAGGACAGTAACTATACCAGTGCTTACTGAGGAATTAGCCCAAAACCAGTATCAGAAACCTTTACTTCACCACAGCTACCCCCTGGAAAGTCCCTAGAGTCTTGGCCCATAGAGAACAAGTCAGAGCAGAGAGCTGTAACTAAGAACTATGAGAGCAGGATAGACTTTCATTCTCTGGAGACATTTCCAGAGAAGGCTCGGAGGAACAATTACAATGAAATTCCAGTGTAGGCCAAAGAGATGAGGAAATGGATCTCCCTGCTTTTCTTGGAAAGATGGAGGTTTATGAAGGTCAAAGGTTGCATACATATCACAGTTGCTATTGGTTTGGCTTATCATGTGGAAAAACTTAATGAAAGAAAGAAGGGAGGAAACATCTGTATAGTAAAAACAAAAGGCACCATGAAAACTTTTTAAAAATTCCACTAGATTAATTCATTTTTATCAGTCAATGTAGGCAGATCATTTGCTAGTTTTTAAAATACAGCTATATCCAGGGTCCCTCTGGTCTCAGCTTGGCTTTCATTATTGAAGCCCATATGCAACAAAGCCATCCTTGGCCTTTTTGCAGAAGACTGTTGACTTCTCTACCTAGAGAAATCTAAAATTAGCTGTAGGCTCTGTGGCTTCATTTGAGAACTGTTTCCTCTCTAGAGCTCTCACATTTTGAAAAGCTGCATTTGCCAGCCTCAAATTGTCTGGGGAAAACACACAAACAAAAAACACCTCACTCTCTGGAGATTGCAGGGACCAGAGCACTAGGAGTTTTAGGAATATGGGTGGGTAGCTGGGTAGGTGGGTAGGTGGTACTCCTTTTATGATATATCGAGGAACTGAAGAAGGTCCTCTTTGCTAAAAGTTGCAGAGTTTCTTCCACACACTGTGACCTCTCCTGTAAGGGAAGATAAAAAAGACTTCATATTGAAATCAGGTTGGTGATGGGTTAGCCTGGGGGACTTGCCTCATGCCAATGGACACAGACTTAAATTTTGGATTGTGTGACAGAAATAATCCAACCTCTCAGCTGCAAATGAATTTCTTGTTGGTGAACAATGCACAAGGAGTTTAAATAAAAGTGACAGCGCATGCATCTTAGCCTTGCTCCCAAGGATCAACTTGGGCCTGCAGGGCCTGATTCAGTCTTTAGCCATCTAGCACTGATCCTGAAAGCCACAGACCACTCTCCTCATACTGAAAAGAGAGAATGTATGCAATTTATACATTAGAAATTCAACATATATCAATGGAATCCTGAAATACTGGGCCTGTGACTCTATGTGTGACTAGTGGCCTTGTATAAGGTGCATCCTCCATCCTCACTACTCTTTCCCATTAGCACAGGGCAGGAAAAACAACTTTGAAAACAACCAGAAAACAGCTACATGCTGCCTCTCCAATGCCATTTCCTCCTCATCACAAAAGATTTTAGTATAGAAATACATTAAACTGAACAGGGAAACAAGTGGAGAAATGGAGGGGGAAGGGAGGTCTCAAAAGAGAAGGGGTGATTGGTCAAGTATTAGTTATATGCAGGACACACTTAAAAGGTTACTTGAGAAGAGAGTGAGGGAAAGAGAAGAGATAGCGAAAAGAAAAAAAAAGAATGTTTCAATTATACAACAGTCTTGTGAAGCTAGGCAGGACAATAGATAGAGACAATAGATGGAGTCAGGAAGATCTGAGTTCAAATCCAACCTCAGACACTAACTGTGCAATCCTGGGCAAGTCACAACCTCTGGCTGCCTCAAGTTTCCTGATCTGTAAAATGATGATGATAATAATAGCAATTCTCACCTCAAGTTGTTGTGAGAATCAAATGAGTTGACATTTATAAGGCACTTGGTAAACTTTAAAGCACTGATTAATACTAGTTATTATTAAAAATAACAATAAGTCTATGTTTCTATCATCACTTTCTCATTCTTTGCAAGGAATGGGTCAGAGGGCAAAGAGAGGAAAAAAGGGCATGAGAGGATGGGATTAAGGAGGAGAAGACAGTTAACAGTCATGACCATCAACTTCAATGGGATGAACTCAGCCATAAAAGGAAAGAAGACTGCAGAATGAATTAGAAAGGAGAACAATACATTGTTTACAAGAAACATACATAAACCATAAAGATTCATACAAAATTAAAATAAGGGGTTGGAGTAAGATCTATTCTTGTTCAATTAACTTAAAAAAGGGAAGAGTAAGAATCATTTTAAGACTTTTGAATTTATATTTAACTGCTTAAATCTTCAAACAATTATCTATAACTGTTTTGAGTTGTTACAATTTTTTAAGTTGCAGGGTTTAAAAAAAAACTAGTTCATTATATTGTGCTTCCAAAAATGAATGATGTTTTGGGATCAAATACATTTTCCTAACAAGGGAAAAGAATGAGAAACTTCAGGAGATAGGGAAATTGAGGAATTACCAGCCTAGGCTCTGTCCCTCTTGTGAGTTCAGTGAAACAGCACCTTCCTAGATATAATTCAAGGTCCCAGAGTTTTGTGCTAGCTCCTTCACTGTTACTGATGCCATAGCAAGATGGAAGTCTATAGGATTTGATGGAGAAGCTTTCCAGGGTCTTCCTTCCCCAAGACTTTTCTCCTATTCACCTCTCTTGCTTCCAGTTTTGGAGAGGCTTCTAGGGGGTAGGGATAGCTACCTAGCTACTCAGTTAACCTGTCACTCAAAGTCCAGAGATGTCAAGGTTAGGGTTGAGTCAACTCCCTGGGGAGAGGGGGGAAAGGTGGTTGATATTCCTGCCTGAACCAGCAGGAGGCATCCCTTCCCAGCATCTACACCACCTTAAAGTCAAGGGTCACTCACTGCACAAAGATGAAAAACATGGCAGTCCCAGCCCTGAAAGAGCTATGTTAATGCACCAATAAAAGCAAATAGTAACCATAGCGAAACATTCACATGGAACTCCATCTGCTTCCTTCATTTTCTTTGGCCTCAGACTTTGGGGCAATATGTGAAAAGATTTTCACTCTATTAATGACTTGGCTAGGATCACAGTTAAATCACAAACTGATGACTGTTCCCCATTAATGAACATTTTGGGGGCATGACAGAAAAGACTGAGAAACGCCCCTAGGCTAACTTCCAAGGCAAAAATCCCTTTATGAAACGACACCCCAGCCAACCTGTGCTCCCCTTCTGTTTTCCCATGTGCCTAGGACATGGTACTGCTCTGGCTGGGTAGGCCCAGCCTATAGAGTCCAACAGAACAGGGAGCTGAACTTTCACACAAATGTTGACAGCTGTCACCTCCATCATTTGCCAGAAGCAGCAGCTTATCAACAAGATGGTAAAGTTCTCTTTAGCTGCAATTTTCTAAAAGTGATGCTTTACTATCTCATTTGTAGATAATCTACTGACAGGGTGTCAGGAGTAGACATTTCTAGGCAAAGGAAGACTTAGAAATAGATTTCCAGTAGATGGCTTTAGAGGTAAAATAAAAGATTACTGGGAATCCAGGAGTTCGATGTGGTGGAGCACCAAGTGATTATCACTCAATCTTCCTTTGGTGATACCAAGTTCAGCACCAAGAGTTAAGTATTCCTAGATCATAACATTACCTACTACACTGAAAAGATACAGCCTGGTGAAATCTCCTAAATGAAAGTTTACTACCTGAGTCAAAGTAAAATAAATCGAGGTGAAAATGGCCTTTGGAAAATAACTGGAAGTCAATGGTGTCAATTTATTCAAGGGAGGCTCAAGCCCTGAATAAAACTTTCAGACTCTCAAGTTTCAGGTAACTCTGAAATTAAAGAGCCCTCTAAATTATCTCAGAATGGTCACTTCTACATGAATAGAGCTCGTGAAATGTCTATCTGGATTTAGAAATAGAAATTTCTCATATAGAATGTAGTAGAGTTTGTTCGAGTTGGAATGATATAAACTAAATTTCCCATTCTACATAGTTTTCAAAAGACTTGGAAGTTCAGCTGTGGGCTCCATTCCTACTTCTTCTTATAAAAGATACTTTATGAAAATAACAGAATTGAAGAGTTGGTTGGGCCTCAGGCCATCTAGCCAAAACCACTACTGACAAGTGGTCATGTGGCCTCTGCTTGAAGACCTCCAGTGATGGAAAATCTACCACCTCTTCAGGTAACCCAGGTGGGACAGCTCTTATCAGGACCAAGTAACATAAAGCCTAACTTGGCTCATTACACACCTAGCACTTCTCTCCAAAGAGAATAAGGCTTTCTTCCACATACCAAACCTTACAATACTTGAACCGGAGATATCTTATCCTTAGACTCAGACCTCTCTTGTCAGGGCCTAGCTCCTTCAGCTTAATTTCAAAGGACAGGGCCTCAAAACTCTTCAATATTCTGGATGCTCCACATTGAATGTTTTCCAGCTTATCAAGGTCCTTCCTAAAAAGGAGTGGCTGAAATGGACCCCCAACTCCAGCTCTGGTCTGAGCAAGGCAGAAGGCACAGAATGCCATTCAGTAACACCTTCTTGCTCCTGAAAGCTTGGCTTCTCTTCATGCAACCCAAGATCACGTGAGTATTTTTGGGTACCACATCTCCCTGCTGACTCACGTTGATCTCAGAGTTCTTCAAAATGCAGAAATACAGGCGCAAAGTCAGGTTAACAAAACATTCATCTTGGCCCATTTTATAAATGAAGAACTCTGAGTAATTTTGAAAAATTTAAATTATGACATGCTATATATTATTTGGCCTAATTCTCATCTTGTTTTCCCCTCTGACCTCATCAAATTAACTGTTCTCCATTTTATTGTTTGCCATTCATCTTTCGGCTCCCCTCTCTCCATAAAAGGTTTGACAGAGGAGATATGAAAGAAAGAAACAAGCCCATAATTTTTAAAATACAAAGTTGGATGAAATTCAGAATACACATTCCCTTAAGAGCAATACAAGACACAGATAACTCCAAAGTATGTGAATATATTTTAACTGAAAACAAAGATCATTCTCTGAACTGAATTCCTGATACTATAACCCTCTCCCAGGCTTGGGCCTCCTGTCCTATCTCTTATATGCATGTTATAGCCAATTCATTCATATCTTAGCACCTTCCTTCAGTTCATAGAATTGGAATTAGATGGACCCTCAGTAACTATCTAGTTCAATTTATCTACAAAAGCAACATCTGCTTCAACCTAATTGAGGCATACTCATCCAAAATACTACTTTCTCTTTGCCTTGTATTGTTCCTACCTTGAGTTTACTCTAAGAAATCTCTGAATATAGCCTGTGTCTAGGCTTCCAGGAAGATGGATAATAGACTCAAGATCCTATACAAGCACCCAAGGTAACAAATACATTTGTCAGACCCAAAACAGCTGTTATTCCATTCCACAGAAAATGGAAGAGATGTGACATCTGAAACATCTGTACTTTGTCCATGAAGACAGTACCTCATCAGATGAACTGTTTCCTCCAAAAACTTGTTAAAAGAAGAAAGTCTTTAAAATTATAATCTTTCCAAACATGATATTAAAGCCAAAGAAAGAACACTTGGAAATGAAACAGTTATTTACCTGAGAAGGGACATAAAGACTATTCCTAAAATTCCCTAACACCATCTTGCTTTATTATTGCCATAGAAGCTTTCTCAGAAGCTTTCAATACACATCACAGCTTCATCTATGGGCAGCTGCTTTCTTTCAGAGCCTCTCCAAAATTGTAAGAGTCAGTTTCATTGCCAGTATACCAGCTGGCTTTTTGTGTACACACATTGATCAGATGGCTTGAATGCTGAGAATACCCTCAAGTACAGAGATGTTATAATTAAGAATTTCAAATGGAAGAATTCAAAAAGCACTGAGCCTTCCCCATGCCAAGACTCCACTGCCACTCTGCTCTGTGCTCTCCAGATCCTACCCCAAAGAGCCTATTCAGGCTGTCAGTGTCATAGCAAAGCTGTTTTTTTTTTTCTATAGGTGTTCTTTGATTTTCCAAGAGCCCCAATTAAGGGATAAATACACACATGTAACTTAGTCATGGTGCCCAAGCCCAAATGAAGTGCAAGAGCAGGTGGGTAGACCCTCAGGTTTGCACATAGCATGTACCTTAACTGAACTGAATACTCGACTGCTGTGAATGTCAGACAATATTCTAAAAACTTGTTGGTGGAATACTTGTAGGATGATAGATATCAAGAGAAGAATCTTAAATATTCCTTATATTTTACTTATGAAGAGAGAGAGGCCCAAGAGAAGTGACTTGCTTAAAGTCACACATCAGAAAGTGACAGAGCAAGGACTTGAACTCACATCCTTTGAGTCAGATTCCAACTCTTTGCACTGCTCACTGGTTGCCTTCTGAGTAAATGAAGATGAAAACAGACACTTTTCTCCTCACTCACTGATACCCTGACGGATTTGTGATCCTGGTGCTGTGAGAACTTCTGCCATTATATAGATCCCAACTCATCCATGCCTTCTGGTGAGGCAGGGATGCAGCAGAAACAACCTTAGATTTAGAGTTAAAGGGCCCAGGTTCAAATCCCAGTTCCCCTGTTTAGTTAGGGTTAGAGTAAAATGGAAAGTGAAAGTGTTGACTAAATGAACTCTGAGGTCTCTAGTTTCTAAATCTCCTATTCTGTTATATTGTAAGGCTTCTCCCCCCATATCCTTCCTCTCGGTGTCATATTCAAACTACTCCAAAGGATTCTGGATATCACTGATATGGGTGCCCCCTTCAAGAATTCAGGTCACAACCCATTCACTCCCGACCACCCTACATGTTTTGTGCCCATTTCCCTTTTTCTACATAGTCTATGAAAAGACAGGGAACTCAAAATAGAAGGGTTCTAACTTGTCAGATGTTGTCTATCAAAACAAAACACATTTTTAATGAAAATGATGAAATTCCATTGGCTAATGATAGAAGCAGAATAACTGTGGTCTCTTTGGAAGAAGGCAAGGAAGAAGGTTTCATTGCAACTCTGGCTGTGTGCCCACTGACTTTGCTTCCAAGCCTCACTAAAGGGTCAGATTTGGTTGGCCAGTTACCTCCCAAATATTTTACTTCTAACTTCATCACTCCTGAAAGTTAGAGTAGCCTCACTGGCACCATCTGAAAGTGAAAAGGCTGCTATCCAAAGATGTTAAGCAGCATCATGAAGATTAGGTCACCTGGAATTGTGAACTGGTGAGTTCTCAAATTTGTCTCCTAAACTGAGAAGTTCAGGAAAACAGGCTGAGAATACCCAGTCTCTCCTCTGTCACTGTATGGTCAACCTGCAAAGTTTTGCCTAGGGTTGCCTCTGCCCTCCCTTCAATCCCAACGACTACCATAACCTGAAAACTGCCTCATGTCTACTGGGTTTGGAGGTGGTAATGATGAGGCATTTGGATGCTAGTCTACATTCACAACAAGACAAAATTATTATTAAAACTTAAAAGGCAGCTCAAAGACTTTCAGCTGGATTTAGAGGGACCCTTTCTCAGTGACAATTATAAATTCATTTAAAATTCATGTCAGCAGTCAATTCAATCTAGCACCCACCTCTACAACATGGAGATCTCCTCTGGGTCCCCCTTCTCTTAATAAAGCAGGCTCCAGAGCTCTTGAACTGAACAGATGAAGTGGAAGGTCTTGGCATGGCCCCTGCTCAATTAGGGAAAGGAAGCTCAGCTTTCCTGTTTCAGGTTAATCAGTTTTTCCACTAATTCCCTGAAAAGTAAATCCCTGAAAGTAATCTAATTTTAAGAAACACACATTTGAGGAGGTTCAGATGACCTCCTAATTCCTCAACTGTAAAATCCACAGAAAATGGCCTCAACTTCCAAACACCTGAGATCTGCTAAGTTTTCTTTCTGCTCACTGCTCCGTGGTTTCCAATCAGATCCTACAGGTGGACCTTACTGATATCAGGCACAGCTCTGAATCTAGTAGAACTCCACTACACAGCTACCTAGTATTCTGGGTATTTACATTTCCACCTGGTGGCGTTGGAGGAGCGGGTGCCTGTGATCAGAGATGCCACACACATGAATTTGTTCCAGTATTACTACAGTTCCCACTTTCCTTCCATAGCTTATAAACAATATATCAGTGAGATCATCCCCACTCCATTAAAGAAACACCTGTGTGGAATCATTTTGCCTGATTCCCAGGTATAAGTCTCCTTGTCTACACTACAACATTAAAAATATCTCATTTCTTAAGAGAGAAGATATCAGCAGATTGCTCTGCTGGGTGAAGAAAACCTGGAAGTTAATTCCAGTCTTTCAGAACATTTGGTGCAGAACACTGCCAAAGGGGTACAAACAGCACTAGCTCATTTTGTGGATATGTTCAAAAAACACACACACTTTAAATGATATAGAGGAAGTGATGCCTATTAATTCACAGATGAAAAGACCAAGGAACTGGGCCCGGAAAAATACTAATGGGCCATCTATCAAAACAAAATAGAAGCAACAAAGTAAAGTTGAAATTTTCATAGAATTACAGATTTAGAAGTGGAAAATTCCTCAGCTCAGAGAATTTGAACAGCTTGCCTAAGGTCACAAAGCAACCAAGATCTTCTAACTAAATCCAATGCCTTGGCCATGGGGCCTCTCCTCTCTCTTCCCTCTTCTTTCCTCTTACCCTCTCTACTCTGTCCTAAGTGTCACTGAGACTTGGTAGAATTTAACTCATGATGTTTAATAAAACTAAGGAAAGGGGACATCTAGTTTAATGGAAAGGATGGGGCAGTAGCTCTCATTTTATGTTACTAATACATATACACGGTCCTGTGCTGATAAAACAAGCAGCTCCTCCCCAAAAAAGGGCACAGGGCACACTTTTAAATTGAATCTACTCTTTCTTACATCTAGGCAATCAATCAAACAGTAAATCAAGTATGACATGTAACATTTGCTGATTTTCAAGGTATGAATGCTACCCCTAAAATCTTAACTTCCAGCTCTCAGCAGTCAATTAGAGCTGGCTCCAACACACCCCTTTGTTGTCTGGAAATTCAGGAACCTGAGAAAGGATACATCGTAGAAAGCATCTGGCTAAAGAGAGAGAGCACAATACAAATATTTTGCCATGTGAATATGATACAGCCTTTCCAACTAGAGAGGTCAGTTAGGTGGCCCAGAAGATAGAGCACCAGGTCTAGAGTCAGGAAGACTCATCTTTCTGAGTTCAAATTCGGCCTCAAACACTTACTAGCTGTGTGATACTTCACTCTGTTTGCCTCTGTTTCCTTATCTGTAAAATGAGCCAAAGAATCGCCACGAAAACCCCAAATGGGGTCACAAAGAGTCAGACACAATTGAAAAATGACTGAATGAAAACAACGGTCCAATTAGATAAAGGATGTGCTTTGGTAAAGCAGATCCCCAAACCTGAACACAAGTAAGACATAGTCATGGGAAGCTTTCTTTGAGGCTCTCACTGTCTTCAGCCATTCTCTTTCTGATAGAGGCATAATATTTACTAAATTCTTGACTTGCTGAGCTGACAATTCTCTCTCTACAAATTGAAGAGATAAATATATGCACACTTTTCAGCTTACCCTTGACCAAGAAGCAAGAAATCTTTCATGATGTGGAATGGATAGGAACCATGAGGGAATATGGAGTTCATCATAGCAAAGGGATGGGATATGAAGCACATCCATTTGTGGACATTAAGAATTTTGTTTCCCAAAAAATTCAGAAAAAAAATTGATATGATTCCATAGATAAACTCTGCAAAGGAATATGGCTTATAACAGGCAGGAAAAATAATACACTAATAACATAATCTCGAACTACACAAATGATAAAGAAAAAGCACCATGGGGCAGGAGAAAGAGAGAAAGATTTGGAGTAAAAGGACCTAGACTCAAATTCCAATTCTGATACTTACTACCTTTGTGACCTTGGGCACATCACTTCAGCTCTCTGGGCCTCAGTTTTCTCACTTGTAAAGTGGGAGAAGGTAGACTTTACGGCCTTAAAAATCTCTTCCAGCTCTAAAACTATGATTATATATAGGCCCAATCATTCAAACTTTTTTGGTCTAACACCATCGGTGAAAAGCAGTTTTTAGCACGCCATCCAATATGTACATACTTACTTGTTTATAAATTATATAGTTGTACCACTATATTAACGCTGATATACATTATAAAACATGCAAAAATTTAGAAGCATGACATAAAGATGAAATAATTTTTGATCTTGGTGTCTGTCAACAAGGAGTCAGGGAATTTATTGAGAAAGAGAGGGACATGATCAGACACACAAGTCAACCCCCCCCTCCCATATTCCAAGGGGTGTTGGGAGTCCCTTCTTTGGAGAACTCTAGGAGTTTACAGTCTAGGACAATATTATAAGTAAGGGTAAATAAAGAGAATACAGATGACAATATAATATAAGCAGTTGACATACATATTTAGAGAATAAAAGGGCATTATTATAGGATTCTACAGTTAGAGGTGGAAAGGAACTTAGAGTTCATCTAAGTGAACCCCTTTATTTTAAAGAAGAGGCAACTGAGGCCCAGAGACATCAGGGAGTGGATCAAAAAGTGGTAGAATAATGACTTGACCTCCAGATATCCATCACTCCAAATCTAGTCTTCTTTCCACCAAACCATGCTGCTTATGGGAAGGAAACACTGAAGTAGGAAGAGGCGGGGATAGAGAGAATGGGAGACAGAGACAGGGAGACAGAGAAACAGAAAGAGAGAGAGAAAGAGAGAGAGAAGGGAAGGAGGGAGACAGAGAAGAAGGAAGGAAGGAAGAGAGAAAGAGAGGGAGGGAGGGAGGAAGGGAAAGAAAGAAAAGGAATGAGAAAAAAGAGAGGCTTCCCACTTTAAGAAAATGTAAATTCATAAAATCATTGAAATTTTGAGGGATCTCAGTGTCCTCCTAAGCCAACCCATACCTGAAAAGGAATCCTTCCCATAACATATCTCCCAACTTGTCATCCAGCTTCTGAGTGAATACCTCAAATGGAGGGAAGCCCACTACTTCTCTAGGTTGTTCATTCTAGAACATATGGCTGCTGAGAAGAGAAATGACTGTATTTTGAAAATGTACATTAACCCAATGTTTGAAAATATGGGATGGTTCTAGAAATGCCTAATTTCTAAAGCAAATTAGATCAAGTATTTCAATCTACCACCAAAACTGTAACAAGTGTGCCATTTCTCTCTGCATTTACTTTTAACACATTTTAAAGGGATCAAAATAAGTTTCCAATATCCAACTAATCTACTTTAAGAGTACACAGAAGCCACATAAAGAATGAGATAAAAAAGGGATTACTCACAAGAGGTAGATAATACAAATCTAGTTTTTGCGAGTGGCTACGTTTACCAGAAGCTGGGAACCCATTTTTGTGGAATAGGTGGTGGTACTGTTGATCACTTATCCCTCTGCCTGTATTTAAAAAATCATTAGCATTGTAACCTTCATTAAGAGTCAGTGTTAGTACTAGCGCAAATGATTAACAAGCACCACAAATCTATAATTATTTTTAAAATGCTGTATTTACCAACTGTCATTTGCAAAGTAATTGCAAGGCACTGTTTGCAAGGTCCAACTTTAATTTTGGTTTCCTAGTGAAAAAAAGCAGGTTTATCAGAGCCAAGCAGATGTTCTTCCTATATTATCTCCCCTTTCCCCAGCTAGAAGACCATGGCAATTGGATAACTCCATTCCTGAGACAGGTAACCCTGCTATGAAATTCCAGCCTCTGGATTTGGTGTTACCTCAGGTGGAACTCAGTTCAGAGCACCACATCTGGGAATCTTTCAAATAACAAGGTTTGAGGAGGGAGATGAGGGGCATCTTTTCCCTCTTGATTGGCTTTAGATCACAGTCTCATCAGAAAGAAAATGAATAAAAAATTAGCAAGGTGAGCTTCACATTCTGAGGTCCAACCTTTTTATAAAGAAAGATTTTCTATTTAGGCCTTCTTTTTATTGAATGTTGATTCAATTAGAAATATGATAGTCTGCACATTTTTTCAAGAGCTGTAATCATTGAGTTGTACAGGATTTAATAAATGGACTTAGAATGGTGAGACACTTGAAAAATGTAATAGCAATGATTTCCGGAATCTCCCTACCACGACTGGTCAAATTAATTGAAACAACTGCTTGATACTATCTTGAGCTCAACCACATCACAAAGTATATACCGGAAGGCAGTTCAATTTAAGTCTGCTCAGTTTTATCAGTCTGACTGAACTTCTGGTAGTCAGCAGGGCCAGGAGGGATAGCACACTGCATATGAAGCTGTCTTTTGCAGATGAAGCAGGAAGATAGGAAAATAAAATGACATGCCCTAAGAGAGGTGAATAATATCCATTCTTTATAACTAAAAACTCAAGCACGGACCTCATCTCCGTACTGCTAAGACAGGAGAAAGGGAAACATCCTTCATTAAACCAGGGAGACATTTTGTTCAAAGGACAGTGAAACCCTCACTTTGTGTTTCTCTGTTCTCAGTTCTCAGTCTGCCTCTTGGTAGGGATCAAAGGTCAAGGGAGGCTTTGGATGGTGCTTTCTTGATGCCCTCAACTTTAAGAGAGGCTCTACTCCTCTCGTCACTAGATGAGTGGTGGAGAATATACCAGCCTTCTTCCCTGAGGTCTCTTGACTGGTGCAGACACCAGAATTTCTCATGTGAGAAATGTTATCAGCAGAGGGAAAAGCAAAAAAAAAATGATTTCCATCATGGTTCTTGAAGTATATAGACAAAAGAACTGTCAATAACCAACCAACTGAGGTAATTCCATGAGTCTTTACAGACTCTTACAAAGTTTTTCTTTGAACATCAGAAAAAAACCTAAGATCCAAATGCTATTTATCAGTCCATACTTCCCTGCCAACCTTGCCTCCCCATTAAAAATAGTATTTGAATCTCTGAATGCATCTTCAAAGGGAATTTTTTTTGAATTTATAACTACAGACTCGCTTTACACTACTCCCCCTCAAGTATTCTATGTTCCAGTCAAACTGGCCAGCTGGCTGTTTCTCATAAACAACATTGTATTTTCTCCCTCTGTACCACTGCACAGGTTATCTGTTCTCCTTCCATCCACATAAAGCATTTCTAAATATTCCCAGTTGTTCGCCATTTTCACTATCCCCAAATGACTTAAGATATAACTTGTATATACTTTATATTTCCTGGTTTGCCATGAAATTCCAATAGTCCAGTGTTCTCTCTGTGATATATGGTAGTAAGTCAAGGAGCACTATAGTTTCTAAGGAACTGAAAGGGTAAAGAAAGGGTATACAGCAGGTATGAATAGGCTGCTACATGTTTCAAATAAGATACTATGAAGGAGAAATGGATGCAATCAAAGAAATGTAAGAGTGAAAAAGAAGGGGAGCTAATCACCCAACAAGAGAACGAGGTGAGCAAATGGACCGTCCACACACTCCACTGGTATTCTCATGACACCCAAGAAAAAGAGGGAGGCCCTCTAGTATGTTGGGTGTGCTCTCTGTGGCAAATTTATGGGAGCTTATGGACAAGAGTGACCCTAGATGGACACGTAAGGATAAAACATGACCTGTATCATCAGAAGAAACACATCATCGAGATCCCAAATCGACTACAACTCATTTTCTATGTAATTACCATGGTGCATGTGCAGATGTGTGGGGATATGTGTGTGGGAATGTGTGGATGTATGTTGACATGTGTGGATGTGTATGGATGTGTGTGGAAATGTGATTTCCCTCTAGTAGAATGTAAGCTCCTTGAAGGTCTCTGTATCTATAGTGCCTAGCACAGTGCCGGGCCCATCATAGGTACTTAATATATGTTTGCAAATTTGAACTGATTCTTTTACCATACCTACAAGAAGGAAGGAAAGGAAACAAGCATTTATGGAGCCCCTCCTACGTACCAGACCCTGTACTAAATGTTGCATAAATATTACCACATTTGATCTTTTCAACAACCCTGGGAGGTAAGTGCTATTATTATCCCCATATTACAGATGAGAAAACAGAGACAAACAGAGGCAAATCAAATTTCCTAGAGTCCCACAGCTAGTATGTGTCTGAGGTTGGTTTGAATTCAGGGCTGCCTATAGCCAATAGTGCTGTGTCCTCATGTGCCCAAATCCAAATTTGTAAAACAAACAAAATAGGAAGTAGTACAGTAGAATGAACATTGGATATGGATCAAGAAAAAAAATCAATTTAAATCAATTCAGCAAGCATTTATTAAATACCTACTATGTGCCAGGTATTGAGCTAGGTACCAAAGACCATCAGGTTATATGACTCCAGTGAAAACTACATCAAACAACTACTTCAGAAAAATGAAAACTTTCTCCAGTGTTATCAACAGATTATTTAATGTTTTGCCTGATTTCACATGTATAATTAATATATTGTTTGCCTTCTCAATGGGTGGGGAAGGGGCCAAAGGGAAGGAGAGACTCTGGAACTCCAAATTTAAAAAAAAAGAAGAATGCTATGAAGAAATAATAAATACATTATTTAGAATCAGTAAATGGAAAATTGTTAATATATGCCATGGATAAATAGAGACCAAAGGCTTTGAGCTTGAATCTGGAGGTCAAATGGTACTGATGTGTGAGGAGGATACTTAAAAATACCTTGGTCTTCTCTGGGCTACATTAAGATTCATTAAGCAGGAGAAAGCTGAGACTGTGGCCAAAGGTCATTGCCTGAAATAAGATGGAATAGAAATGGGAGTATGTAATTGATTAGTCAGAAGCATAGTCAACATAATGAATTAACCTCAAATGTGCAAGGACAAATTCAAATGAATGCTTTTTCAAAGTTACCAAGGATAGGCTAACTGTAGAGTCTTGAAAGACCATCCCTGGGCTATAGCAAATCACAGTCATTATAAACTCTTAGAGTTGGAAGGGACATCAGAGATAATTTAGTCCCATCTGTGCCTAATCAGGAATGTCTACTTCAATATCTCCAACAAATAATCATCCAGCTGTTGCTTAGGAACCTCCAGCAATGGGCAACCTGCTTCCTTGGTCCACTCTGGGACCACTTTAATGATGAGGATGATTCTCTGGGCTTCTAAGCTAAATCAGCCTTTCTGCAGTCGTGCTCCTGTACTCTAGGGCCTGAGAGAACTATGGTCATCTGTCTTCCATGGGCCAGACCTGCAAATACATGATCAAAGCTCTCATGTGTCCACAAAGTTTTCTCTTTTGCAGACTAAATGTCTCCAAGTCCTTCAACAGATGGGCATGTTAAGTTCTTTAGTGCTCACTATTGACTCTCCTCAAGTTACTTTGGATTCATTACAACTTGGAAATGCCATCTTAAAATGTGGTGCCTACAACTGAACAGAGCACTATAACTCTAGTTTGATTAGGCTGAAGCATGGTAGGATTATTACCTCCCCTGTTCTGAACGCTAGGTCTCTCTCTTTTTAAAAATTTCATTTATTTTTTTACATTTTAAGTTCCTACCTCTCACCTTTTGTCCCTCCCCTGCTCCCCTGCATTAGAGAAGGCTACCATTTCACACACACACACACATATGTCTGTGTGTATATATATGTATATGTATATATATATATATCAATAATCAATATCTATATCTATATAAAACCATACTATACATACTTCTATTTGTCAATTCTTTCTCTGGAAGAGGATAGCATCTTCCTTCATAGGTCCTTTGTAATTGATCTGGGTAGTTACAATATTTAAAACAACTTCTCCATTATAATTGTTCCTCTAACAATACTACTCTTACTGTACACAATATCCTCTTGGTTCTGCCCTCTTAAAATAGCTCCTCCAAAATTAATTAATTAAAAATACATTTTAAAAAAATAAGCATAAAAATAAAATAGCCCAAGGTAAGTTTTTTTTTTGGCTGCCACAGAACACTGTTGACTCATAATCAACCTGTAGTCCACAAAATATTTTCCAGGACACAAACTTCTTTCACATCATACTTCCCCCATATTGCATTAGGATAGTTTTTTTTTTTTTTTTTTAACTTACATGAAGGAGTTTACATTTATCACTAGCCAATTTCATGTTATTGGAACTGACTCATCTTTTGAGCCTTTTTTTCTCTTTGGGATACAGATGTAATTATCATACTACTGAGTCAAAAGACATATAGTTTTATGACAATTTGGGCATAGTTCCAAGATGCTTTCCAAAATATTTAGATCGGTTTACAATTTTACCAAGTGTGCTTTAGTGTCCCAATTTTTCCATGTTTCCTCCAAATTTGTCATTTTCTTTTTCTGTCATATCACCAATCTTAGAGTACCTCCGAGTTGTTTTAATTTGCATTTCTCTAACAGTAATTTAGTGTATTTTTTCATATGCCTATAGGTAGCTTTGATTTCTTCTTCTGAAACTGCCTGTTCATATCCTCTGACCATTTACCAATTGGGGAATGACTCATATTCTTATAGAGTGGACTCATCTCTCTCTATATATATATTTAAGAAAGGAGGACTTTATCAGAGATATTTGCTGTAAAAATCTTTTTCCAGTCTCCTGCTTTCCTTCTGATTTTGGCTGCACTGATTTTATTTGTGCAAAAGTATTTTTTTAATTTAATGTAACATCCATTTTACATCCTGCAATGCTCTTGATCTCTAGTTTAGTCATAAATCATTCCCTTATTGGTCAGTTTATTCTAACCCCAATTAGTTCCTCCAGCTCATTGAAAAAATAAACATTGGAGCAATGTTCAGAATTCCAGCTGAATTTCTGTTTTTATCCATTAGCAATTGTTCTAAAAGCAGAAGCAATTCCCATACATAACTTTAGTGCTGGAAAAGTGGTCAAATAATACCCTTCTACCATTATATCAGGTATGTAAACATATGATGGCTGATTAAGACCAGTGAGATGCCTTCTGTCCTGGTACACAGGAGTCTGATAGGCAACAAAGAGAAAAGAAAGCTACTGCATGGGACATCCTTATCACACAAGTCTGGTCAGGAGAGCTAGTCATCAAGCACTGGAGAACCAAGAAAAACTTCAAGGTGAAAAGGAGGCAAGGAGCTGAGGCCATGCACCTGGGTCATGCTCTCACCAGCTGAAACAATTCCATCCCAATGACCCCACAGGAAGGCAACTGACCAAAAGAAGAAGCAACAGAGATACCCTGGTGATGGTCATCTGAGTCTGGTCACTCATAGGAAGTGCAGAGAAATGGGTAAGTAGGGAAATTCTTCTGCCTACTCTGTATTGGGATCTCATCCTCTGATTCTTGGTGTGCATTTACATGCCTTCTTCCTCTCTTCTCACTTTGGATTACCCGGAGAGATGAGTTCGGTCTGTTGTTCCTGGGTACTTCCCTGAGTCTTCAGTCCTTTGTGGATAAATGAAAGTAACCAGGAAGTGTCCATGAGCAGATCAGATCACTAGAGAGATTGCAATGGATGGGAACCCTACTCTAGTCTAAGAGACCAGCTCTAGACAATCCTTTGTCTCCCTTCTCCAGAAATGACACCTGAGAAAGAAGGCAGCTCCCTGAGGCACAGTCCTTCTTAGATAATCCCTTGTGATTTCTCCCCCATCCCTACCCCTCAGTGGAGTGGCGTAGATTAATTCTAACACTCATTTCTATCACTCATCAGGCATCAGTATTAGTTGAGCAGAAGGAGCACCATTCCTGACCCTTACAAAAACATGGGACATAGAAAATGCAGTTTTACTAGATACAAATCAATGTCTAACAGCCCTATTTCTCCTGCATCCATTCTGCTAGCATAAATTCTAGTTCAATAAAATGGAGACTGTTGAGCAAATGAGAGAACAACAGTCCTATGGAGAACCCATAAATTGTTAGCTCACCTTCCCAACTGCATTTTAATCTCAAGCTCTGGCTATTTCTTTCCTTATCTATCGGAAATAAATACAACCCGCGAATACTAGGTGGTAAAGTATTCAGGGAGAAGATGTTTCTTTCATTCTTTCTTTATTGATGAATACCATGAATGTCACTTAATCATTTTCTTTTCCTTTTTGTCCTGTCTCCCTAGGCCTCAACATTTAGCAGAGAGAAAGGAAGTTGCTTTGACAAGATCCATTACAAGATTTTGCCAAGTTCCTTTAGGTCCACTTCCTGATGCCCCATAAACTGTCAAAAATCATTACAAAATCCCAGACTTGGAAGAGGCCATGGGCAGATGCCCTCCATAGTACTTTGACTGAGAATCCTTTCTACAACATACCTAACAGGCTGACAGTCATTGCACAAAGATCTCCACTGATATACACAGAGATCACCTTCCAAGGCAACTCATTCCACTTTGGTCCAGTTCTCATTGTTGAGGATTGTTTTTTTCTTGCATAAACCCCAAATATGCTCCTTTGTGACTTCCAGTTCTACCTTCTGGTACAAAGGCAGTGACCAAGCAAGGGAGTACATTCTCATCAGCTTGGGCCCTTGCTCCTCAAAGGGGAGCCATAGCAAGCAACAACTACTGAGTCAGTTAAGTAAAGTCCTTGATAGCAGGAATGTTGGTGTAAACCAGACCTTGGGTTTATCTTCATGTAACCTACTCATGATTGGTGTGTTCAAAAGTGGTGGGGTCAGTTTACCCTTGCCTGGAATATCTCTCCTTGCTTACAATCTCACTATCCCTAACAGCCTCATGTTACTAAGGATTGCCCACAAAGTTGTGGATGGTTCTGGTTGCTTGGGACTATTATCATACAAGCTTCTTGATCTCTCTAAAGGAAAATACCTATATAGGTAAATAATTTTAAAAATAAAGAAATAATAAAGAAAATTAAGTTCAGCTGCTTGGTGAGAGTCTGTCTGTGTTCCTTTATTCTCAAAGTAGACCATGACATCAGAAAAATAATGACATGACTTGTACTTGACTTTGTTTTGAGTAAGGGAGGGTTGTTTATGATCAGATATTCGTCAGGATGACTGGAGAAGAAGGCCCAGGATGCAATGGGAGACTTTGGCCTACTCAGGTACTCAGAGTGAGGTTTAGCCCACTCAGTGAATAGGCCCCTTTAAGAAGTAAACAGGGAATGGCCCCTTCAATGAGCAAAAGAAAAAGATAAGGAAATCCAGCTGGGAGGGAAAGAATAATTGTTACTATTGAAGCCAGGAGGGTCCTGAAAACAGTCATTAAGTGGAGTTTGGGCAGGGATCTATTGTTGTGCAATGTTTGACTTCACTGGGTTGGAAGGAAGGAAGGAAGGAAGGAAGGAAGGAAGGAAGGAATCTGGCCCATAAACCATAAGTTAACTGGGCATCCTCTGGTGAGAGCAAGAGGCTTGGGGAAAGGAGAGACATGGCCAAAAAGCTGCTCATTTGAAAAAGATCTGGAGGTTTTAGTGGGCTGCCAGCTCAATCTGGGTCAATAGTGAGATGTGGTAGGCAAGAAAGAGAATGAAACTTAGGACACATGAATAAAGGTACAGTGGCTAGAATTAGAGAGAAGATCATTGCACTGCTGACTGTCCTGAACAGATCATCTCTAGATTAATTAGTTTTACTTGATCATTGTACAGCTAAGGGAGCTGGGTTCCAGAGGGATGAATTAACTTGCTATATAGTTAGTTAGCAGCAGGGCAAAACCCAGAATCCAGGCTTCCTGATTTTCTGTCCCTAATTTTTCCATGACCCAGGCATCCTTTTCCTTTTTAAATATCGTAGAATGGTTTTGTATAAATGCTATTTTGTAGTGTAAGTGGCAAAGGGCAAGCCCTGGCATGAGAGAATGATTCCAACCTATGATAACCCAGGTCAATCAGTTCATCACAAATCCATGAAACCTAATCCTTGCTCTTTAACAAGGAACCAAGGGGCATGTTCCAGGTGATGTCCCCCAATCCTCTCAGTGGGTATATCACTGGATATACCATGTATGTCCTCTTCCAGGTAGTTAACCATCACCCTATAAACTCATCAAGTTCATCAAGGAAACCCCTGAAACTCCCCTATACTAATTAAATCAACCCATTTTATTACCATTAAGTTAACAAGTTTGGGAGGGGCAAACACACCTTGTCATTCACTGCCAAGATCCAATCAAACCCTCCTTTACAATGCACCCTGGGAACTGGAGGAAAATGTCACATGTAGTAAGAAGGCACAAACTCAAGAGAAGGAACACTTAAGTCAAGTATTTTTATCAATAATAATACAAGTTGCAAATAAAATGGAGTCATTCTTGACTTTCCTCATTCTAGGCACTAAAAGAGCCTTCCCAAAAGACAGATGAGATGTCCTTCCTCCAAAGAGATCACAGACCAGAAGAGTCTAGTAATATGGGGTATTTATCAGCATAGTACATGTAACTCTCTTCCTATGAGATTAGTATGGGAATGCTGAGCATCTCTGAAGAGACTGAAAGGATTTGTCTGCAGTTTTTTTTAATAGCTATGTGCATCTGTGTCTTTTCTCCCCTACTAATCCATGAGCCCTTTGAGAGCAGTAGTCCTGTCTTGTGTCTTTACATCCTAAAGCACCGAGCATAGTGCTTTGCACATTGGAGGCCTTCCATACTTAATTTGGTCAACGCCTGTGGAATAGCTCCTGTGAGCCTGTGACTGGAGAAGGGCCTAGTCTCACCACCAGCAAAAAGGGTGTTTAGCAGACAATTATGGAGATATAAGGGCAAACTGTGGGAAATGAGGTCCAAATTAAGGCAGCTCAGCCTTAGCAATATTGGAAAGTTGCACATTGTTAGGAAATGTAAATTCCTGAATACAGAAATTTAGAGTGGAAGGGACCTTAGAAATGCATAAGTCCAATTAGCTCATTTTACAGAAGAGACCAAGAGAAGTCAAATGACATCAAAGTCCCCAGGTAGCAGATACAGTGCTTGGATGCAAGTCTCCAAGCAGCCTAGCTCTCTTTCCATCATACCCTAATGGAGATCTTCACTGTTTCAGCTTACGTGGTAATGAACAATTTGCGACTGATCAACATCCCCATAATAGCTTTTGAGTTCTTGCCCTTTCGGGTCCTCTAGCGAAATTTCACCATTCATCTCTTCATTGAATTCAGAAACACAGCAATTGTTGGAGATGACAAAATGGTATTGAGGTCCAATTAAGTGACCTGCCAACTGCTGGCTCATCTCAGATCCCTTTATGGATTAAACAAATTTGAAAAAAGTTAAGAAATTCCTGGGTTCTTAAGCACCCTAAATATTCGGCGTTGCTAGATTGTTTTTTTAGGAGGGGGTATTCAGTCATTTTATTTGTGCATGAAACTCCTCCTACAAATGCAAACAGACTTTTATTCTGCTCTGTTCTTAGCTTTTGACATATGTACAAATTATTAACACAAATAAATATGAAGAGAAATATTAAGGAAGAAAATCACTTCTCGGAGAGAGAATTAGGTTCGTTGTAGCACGAATCTACACATCACTGATTTAGAATGGAGTAACACAGTAAGCACTCCACTATGTAGTCGGGAAGTCGCCTCTTCAGATCCTGTCTCTTGACACTGACTAGCTCTGTGCCCATAGGAGAGTCTCTTCAACTCACTAAGCCTCAGTCTTCTCATCTGTAAAAGGGGGATAATCATAGCAGTAGCACCTCACAGGGTTGTTGTACAACTCAAATAAAACAAGTGAATACTTTGATACCCTTAGAAAGTGCTGACTTGTGTTCCCTGACATTTTGTGATCAGTAAAGTGGCCTCCACATTCCCCAGAGACTTGTCCGCTTTTGCCTCGCCCGCCGATCACCAACATGCCATGACTTGCGTTCAGCGCTGCTGGGCATGGGCCTGAACCAGAATCGAGGGCAGCCGAAGCGAAACCTGCCTCCAGGCGGCAGCCTGTGGCCCACGGTGGGCACCGCAGCGCCTCCCCCCAGGCCTCCTCTGGACCGTCGGCCCTCCAGGGGGCCTCAGCACACTTCTTCGACGCCAGCTTCCGTGTCCTCAGGTTCGGCCGCTGTGGGACCCAAATGGGTCCGAGCCCTGGTGGGCCCAAAGGCCTCCCGGAGGACACCCGAAGCCACCGCACCGGGGAGCCCCGAGGGGGTCGGCAGCACCCCTCGCCGTACCGCCGCCCTACCATCAGAGCCCCTCACCCAGCGGGCCCGATGGCCGTGGCAAAGAGAAGATCTTGAGCTCGGAGGACTTTAAAGCATTTTTGTCTCTGTGGAGGAGGCCTGGCGAGAAGACTTATACCCAGCGGTGTAGGTTATTTGTTGGAAATCTGCCCGCTGATATTACAGATGAAGACTTTGAAAGATTATTTGCTAAATATGGAGAACCTGGTGAAAGACATTATTAATAAGGGCAAAGGATTCGGTTTCATCAAACTGGAATCTAGAGCCCTGGCAGAAATGGCAAAAGCAGAACTTGATAATACACCCATGAGAGGGCGACAGCTTGGTGTTCGTTTTTCCACACATGCAGCCTCCCTCTCTGTAAGAAAGCTTTCATCCTTTGTTTCCAATGAATCATTGGAAAGAGCATTCAGTCAATCTGGACCTACTGACAGGGCTGTCCTAATTGTGGATGATCGAGGAAAAGGCATCGTGTTGAATTGACTTCTAAACCAGCTGCAAGGAAAGCATTTGAACGATAGTGCTTTTGTTGTTTAGACACCGATCTTTTTTAATTCTTGCATTTTAGTAAGATAGTAGTAACATTTGAAGTAACATTTTTATGGATAGAAATTTATCGACCTAATATTTGTAAATGGTCTGTTACATAAAATTATATAATGCAGTGTTTCAAAAAAGGAGAAAATCTAGCTTTTTTTTGATGTATAACGTCCATAAAAATGTACCATGTTTTTTTACTGTGCTTCAAATAAATAGAAAAAAACTAGCTATAAAAAAAGCAAGAAAGCACCATACAAATTTCAGTTACTATATGCCAACAAAACTGACAAATGAGATGGACAAACTCAATGAAAATCCAGATTAATAGAATAAGAAATAACAATTTTAAATAACTATCAAAAAAGTCAAAAAGTCATAAATATACTTCTTCAGAAAAATGACCCAACATCAAAAAGTTAAAAACAGAAAGAGAAATTTCACTGAAAATAGCTGCCAATATGCATACAATATTTTGCAGTCAGTTTAGTAAAACATACAGTACTTTTATAGATTCAACTGCAAAGTATTATATAAAGATATAAAGAAAAACTTGAATAGCTGTAGAAATACTCATTGTTCATGGTTGGGCCATGCCAAAATAATAAACATAATAATATTGCCAAAGTAACAGTTTTAATGTTATACCAATCACCTATCAAAGGGATACATTATAGAATCTGATAGACTAACAACAAAATTTGTTTGAAAAAAAATAAAAGATCTAGAATATCAAGGGAAATCATGAAAATAAGTAGAACACAGGAAGAATAGCAGTTTCAAGTCTCATATTATGAAGCAACAGTCATCACAGTTATTTGATACCAGTAAAATAATTGAGTAGATCATTAGAGCAGATTAGAAAAGAGAGATTCATTCAGTATTCAGTAGATTCCCCAAAATAAATAATTTAGGAAGGATCTCCTAATCTGATTAAAACCCAGAAGCAGTCTAACAGAAATTAAATTTAGACCAACACCTTCTACCATAGTCCACAATATACTCAAAATGAATATATAGCCTTAATAAATAGGTGCTATATCTTTTATAGCAATAGGTAAGAATCAATCAAAGAACTCAATCAAGCAAAAGAGACAATTATAAAAGATAAAGCCAATAATTTTGATTACACAAACTTGAAAAGCTTTTCTACAAATAAAATTAATGAATCTAGGATAATAACGGAACCAGTTGATTGGTTTTTTCTATCAAATTTCTTGAATAAGAGTTTGGTATTCAAGATATTTAGACAGCCAGAAGAGATTTATTTAAGGCCCCAAACCATTCCTCAATAAAGAAGTGGTAAGGGAAATTGAACCAATGATTCTCAAATAAAGAACTGTACACTATTCATAATTATGTGAAAAAAATGCTTTAAGGGAAGGGATGGATCAGGAATTAGTATTTATATACCACCTACTATGTTCCAGGAAGGGCAGCTAGGTGGTACAGTAGGTAGAGCACCAGTGTGGGAGTCAGGAGGACCTGAATTCAAATCTAACCTCAGACACTTGACACTCACTACCTGTGTGACCTTGGGCAAGTCATGTAACCCCACTTGCGAATATCAGGTCACTGGATTCAGATGGCTCTGGAGAAGTAAGGCTGGTGATGTGCGCAGCCCTCCCTTACTCAAAACAAAGTCAAGTGCAAGTTATGTCATCATTTCTCTGATGGCATTGTCTTCTTCAGCAACAAAGGACAAACACACACTATGTTCCAGGTACTATGTTGAGCACTTGGCAATTATTAACCCATCTGATCCTCACAACCCTGGGAGGCAGATGCTATTATAATCCCCATTTTACAAGTGGAAACTCAGTCAAATAGGGAGAAGTGACTTGCCCAGAAGCATAGAGTTAGTAAGTATCTGAGGCCGAATTTGAACTCAGGTCTTCCTAACTCCAAGCCCACTGCACCATCACTGATAATAACAGAAATGCAAATCAAAATGACCCTAAAGTTTCAACCTTACACACAGCAATTTGGCAAAGATAAGAAAATGTGGGAATGGTCAATGTTGGAGGGGGTGTAGAAAGAGAAGTGTATTAATTCATTGTTAATGGAGCTGTGAATTAGTGCAACCATTTGGGAAACCATTTTGGAATTATGCAAATAAAGTGGCAAAGAAATAGAAACAAAGTAAAGAGTGAATAAAAAAAGCTGTGGTATATTCATATAATGGAATGTTACAATGCTGCAAGAAACAAAGAAAAGGATCAGTATTGAAATGCACATGCAAAGTGAGGTAAGCAGATCCAAGAAAACAATGTACACAATGATATAACAACAACATAAATGGAAAACAACTGAAAATGAATGCAGCAAAATGACGAAGTATAAACTTGGCCTCAAAGAAGACATTGAAAAGACTGCCTCCCTTCACTACTTTGTAGAGCTGGAATGAATAAATATGCGGGTTGGGTCTCCCAGCTCTGCAATAGATCACACATTGATTGCCATTGCTGGGTCATTATGAGTCTGGCCAGGGGTGGGAAAGTTGTGGCCTCAGGGTCACACATGGCCCTCTAGGTGCTTGAGTTTGGCCCTTTGAATCCAAACTTCACAGAGCAAATTTGGACTCAGTCAGAAGGCTGCACCTGAGGACCTAGGGCCACCTTGTGACCTTGAGACTGCTGATTCCCTACCCACGGACCTCTGAGCTAGAGTATGACTCTGTGGTGCCTCACTCTGCCTAACCCCCCAAAAGTCATAAAATCTTGATTCATTTGTCTTCTCCTTTGTTAAAAAAGGAAGCAATAATCTCATTACCTCAGCCTAGAGCTTCTTTCCCAGAACATGATCCTTATCAGCACACACACAGTGCCCATCAGCCTTCATATTAGTGATGGGAACACAGGCTGAGAAGGGGGAGGAAATGTCTGTAAACAACAAAGCTAAGTTGTTATAAATATCCAAATATGGAAGAAAATATTGTATTCACTTATTTTCTTCTATGTACTCAACATACAGTCACCTGAAAATATATTTTTTTATTAAAGTGAAACTTGCTTTCTCCTTTGCCTGTAGAGCAATTTTATCTTGGGTTCAGAGAAACAATGCAAATGGGGAAAAAAATAATCCCTCCAACATCAACCATTCCCATCTTTTCTCATCCTTGCCAGCTTTCTAGGTGAAAGATAAAGGCCCCAGGGAGTCTGGATTTGCATTTTTCTTATTACTAGTGATAGAGCACTGGACCTGGAGTCAGAAAGACCTGAACTCAAATCTGGCCTCAGACATATACTAGCTGTAAGGCCTTGAGCAAGTCATTTAACTCTTGTCTGCCTCACTTTCCTCATCTGTAAAATGGGGATCATAATAGCACCTACTTCCTTCTCATTAGTGTTTTTGAGTCTATTTATGAATATCCCTTCTCTGTACCAACATTACATCTCTTGACTCTATGCCGTGGTATGGGCTGTCCCCCTACACCTGCAATGCATGTGTGTGTGAGTATATATGTAACTTTTCTGTGTCTTTGTTGCTTTTATCCAGTAGAATATAAGTTCTTTGAGGGTAGGCATGGTTTCATTTTTGTTTTTATGCCACTAGATGCTCAGCATATTATAGGGGTATAATTAATTCTTGTTGAATGAATAAAAGTGAATGAAAGAGAAATACAACATGTGTAGAAATATTTATTAAACAATGGAAAGTGAAGTAAGGAAGCTAACACTGACTGTGGAGTTCCTTGGAAGGCTTCATGGAGGAGCTAGCTAGCACCTGAGTTAAGCCACAAAGGAAATTAAGAATTCTAACAACTGGAGATGAAGAGAGATTATATTCCAGAAATGAAGGATGGATTTTACAAACATATGGAGGGAGATACCATGGTGACAAATTTGTATTTTATGCTAAAAGCAAATGGGGAACCACTGAAGTTTTTAGAGTAAGGGAGGAATCTGATCACACCTGTGCCTTGGGAAAATTTGGCAGCCATTTGGAGGATTAACTGAGGAAGGAAGAGTCTAGAAAAAGAAAAACTAATTAGAAGGCTATTGGAATACTCCATGAATGAGGTGATGAGGGCCTGAACATACAAGCAGTCATATATGCGGTTAAAAACAGTATGAGAAATGTGAGTTGTGATTAGGAAAACTTGACAATCGATTGAATATGGGAGATAAAGGAAAAGAGGCAAGTATGACTCAGAGGTAAATCGAAAGTAAATACCAAGGATAGTAGTGGCTTCAACAGAAACAAGGAATTTGGATGAAAGAATGATTTGGGAGGCAAGACAATGAATTCTATTTTGAATGTAATTAAGTTTGAGATACCTACTGAACTTCCAGAAATTTGGTATTAATAGCACTGGATTTCAGAAGAGAGGTTAGGGAAGGATATGCTAGGCATGTTGAGAAAGCAGATGTGAAGAGAAGGGGTGAGCCAGTGTTCAGAAGAAGAGAGCTGAGAGGAGACCTGAGAGCCATGAGGAGACTTAGGAGAGCTGAGGGAGGAGATCTGTGATGGCAGAGACTTGCTGAAGAAGCCTCCAAATTTTGAAAGTGAATAGTGCTGTAGGAAAGAAATACACCCATGAGAAGGAGGCTTAGCTCCTTTTGAGAGCTGTTAAAGTGAACTGAACTGTGATCACAGAGGCCTGGACTTTGGAGGTGAATTGAAATGATGGTGCTGGTGGTGTGTGTAAGTATCATTTTTTGCCTGTTGAACTTTGCTTTCCCAGAGGTAGAAGCTGCAGAGTAGAGCAGTCCCCATGAGCTGAGACAAGGAGCAGGAACAGAGAGCTACCTATGTATGAATCCAGGCAAGAGTTAGGCGTGGACAGCCCACAGAGGAAGAGCCATGGGACTTGAAAGTCAACCTCGAGTTAAGATGAAAGAGGACTTGGACACCTGGTATTGATTAAGGAGATTATTCTTACTGTGACCTAGGGGTGGATAGTGTGGTATTTTGAAAAAGGATTTTACTTGGATACTTGGTATTGATTATATATTATATATATACACTATAATTATATTATTATATATAATATGTTTTACTTAAAGATGTTGCTATGAATGTTATACTTTATTGAATATTTCATGTATTGCTGAATAGAGAGTTCATTATACTATGCGATTAGACCCTTGAAATTATTCACAGCAGCAGTCCTCAGGTGTGCTGCCGTGATTGGTGTTATATGGAGTCAAATGTTAAGGGTTTTAGAGTAGGAGATGAGTAAACAAAAAAAGGCAATGAGTGCAGACGATCCTTTCTACAAGTTAGGTTGTAAAAGGGAGATGAGATATAGGACTATAACTTGAGAGGATGACAATGTCCAAATTAAAGTTAACTTGTATTTTAAGAGTGATGTAGAACTGAGCCGGGGTTCTAGGCAACAGAGGAATTGATAGGAGGATAAATATGATAAAAAGGATATTGACTGAAGGGGAAAGATCCAGGAGGAGATGGGAATGAAGGCACAAGTAGAGCAGTTATTTTGGATAAGAAGAAAAACAACCTCTTCCTCAGAGACATGACCAAAGGGAAAGGCAGTGAAGATGACCTGGGTGGATTTTGAGGCATGGGACAGAGAACAAGAGGAAGTTTGAGATAGATGGCCTTAACTCCCAGTGAATGAATTGGTAAAGTGGTCTGCTATGAGAGAAAGCCTGAATCACTGAATCCTAGTACTTGAGTTAGAGGGGACATCAGTGACCAACCAATCCAATCTATAATGTAATCTGTTGTCTTTTTAACCTCAGTTTTCTGCACTGTTCCCTAAGGCAATTCTGAACCAATTCTCTAAACATACATACCCTTTGACACAGAGATTGCATTTCTAGGTATGAGGTCATGAAGTCAATGGCAAAAATAAATGCCCCATAACCACTAAAATATTTAGAGCAGCATTTTTTGTGGTATCAAAGAACTGGAAACAAAGAAGTTACTCATTAATTTAGAAATAGCTAAAGAAATTGTGGTATATGGATGTAGTGGAATATCACTGTGCTGCAGAAACTACAAATATGAAAATTACAGAGATGCATGGGAAAACAAATGAAGTGATGCAAAGTGAAATGAGGGGAACCACAAAAACAACACACCCAATGACTACAGTAAAGGAAACAAAAAGAACAGGAAGAACAACCAAGACAATCACAACTGAATATGGCAAAATGAAAAGGATCAAGCTTGGCCCCAAAGAAGTGATATGACAATAGATCTCTTCTCACTTCTTTTCAGAAGGGGGAGACCATTGATGGGGAACACTAAACATAACATCTAACTTGTTTGACATGTTGATTAGTTTTTCTGAACTTTTTTTTATTTTTTGTTATATTGCTGTCTGGGAGGCAGTGGGAGAGAGGGATACACTGGAAAATTAAAAAAAGCTATCAATTTATTTTTAAAACCCACTAGCTTAGATGTTCTACGTGATCCTTTTTGGTATTTTTGACTGACCTTCAAGGGAAGCTCTGTGAATTTAGTGGAACATAAGTCCTATCTACTCATCAACCAACATCGAAAGATAAAAATTGTGACTCTTGGAGGGATCTAAAAATTCTTGCTTGCTTTGTTGGGTGAACCATGAGAAATGTCATGTGCCTTTACTGGAATATTTAAGGAAATCAATGTCTCGTTGGGTACAAGTTGTTTTTCTGTTTTATCTAAAAGAGTAAAAAATAATAAGTGATGCTTTCAAGCAAATTCAGGAATGTATATCTGTAAAGAATCTCAGGGTACATTTGTAACCATCCTCCCTTGAGCTGATGCTATCAGAGAGAATGACACTTGGCACGCATGGCTATGGCTAATACACACTGAGGTAAAAACCACTCCTTAAAAATTCATGCCCGAGTTGGAAGGAAACTTAAATCTCATATAAGCCAATGTCCTCACTTTACAGTTGAGGAAATAGAGGCTCTAGTCAGGTCTTACCAAGTCTTATCCTTATCCTTATATTATTTCATTTCCCATGTATATGCTACACACCCTTTCCTCTCTTCTTTCTCTCCTTAGATCTCAAGCCCCCAATTTTCACAACCCAAGCTCTCCTCAATCTTCTAACCCTCAAACTTGGAACAAATAACAGCCATTTTCAGGATTCACAGGGAAGACTGAAACCATCTCGTATAAGTTCCAGCAGACCACTCCTTTCCCTTGTCCTGTAAAGTTCTCACATAATCACCTTTTCTCACCCTTTTCCTTCTGATCACAGAAGAATAGGTATCTCTATCCTCCCAGGGCCTGTCATATATTCCTTCTTTCTACCCCTGCCCTTCATTCCATTTCCTTCTACATCCTCCAGGACCTTGCTCCACCATTCATCCTCTTTATCTCATGTATTTCAATCTCTCCCTCTCTGGTTTCCCATCTATCTACTAACATACCCAAATCTCACAAATTGTTTAAAACCAAAGGCCCCATTTGATCCTATCCCATCCAGATCTTGTCCCATGTCCCTCCTTCCTTTCACTAGCAAACTTGTTGACAAAAGCTGGCTATATTTAATTCACTCACTTCTTACCATCCACTCTTTCCTCAACCCCTTGCAAACTGGCCTCTGCTTCCATGGCTCTACAGAAATGCTCTCCTTAATGTCACCCATAATTACTAATAACCCAATTCAGTAATTTTCTTTAACCTCTCTTTTCTTTGACCTGTAATTTGGCATTGTTTACTATCCTTTCCTACTTAATACACTCTTCTGTCTTTGCTTCAGGGATACTATAATCTGCTAGCTCTACCAAAAACTCTCTCACTGCTTCTTCCTTCTCTCTGTCTTATTCACTCGTCCTTCAGCTTCTCCCCAACTCCTTCGGTAGGGGCTCTCCAAGCTCTTAGCCAAGGACCTTTCCTCTTATTCATCTTTATTTTCCCTGTTGGCGAAGTCATTCATTACCACAATTTCAACTGCTGTGACTATGCATATGCTCCTAAATCTTACCTCTCCAGGTGTCTGTAATGTGTCATCACATGAAAGCCTTTCTAAAAAGTAGTTTAGAACCATTTTCCAAAGATTACTAAACTGGTCATTGCCTTCAAGGTACCCTATGCTCCCAAAACAATCAAAGAAAGAGAAAAAGGTCTCATAGGTATAAAACCATTTACAGCAGCTCTTTCAGCAGTGGCAAAGAACTGGAAACTGAGAGGGGGCCATCAACTGGGTAATCATTGAAAAAATGATGGTATTTCAATGAATGGAATTCTGGTGCACCACACAAAATGATGAAAAGATGGTTTCAGAGAAATAGGGAAAGAATTGTATGAACTGATGCAGAGCGAAGTGAGCAGAACCAGGAGTGCAATTCATATGATGACAATGATATTGTCAAGCTAAAAAACTTTGAAAGATTTAGGAACTCTGCTCAGTGCAATGATCAACCACAATTCCAGAGTACTGGTAGTGCTTTAGCATGCTACCCATCCCCTGATAGAGAACTGATAGATACAAGATGCAGAATGAAACATACATTTTTGGGCAAGGCTCATGTGGGAATTCGTTATTACAAGGAGAGAAAATAAATTCCTATTTGAAAAATGAAAAAACAAGCTGAGAAAGAAATTAAATGAGGCAAAGTCATCCTAAGGACATCCAAGAATGAAAATAGAAAGAGAAATATGAACAGAAGAAAAAATTGAAAAAATATTCAAGTAAATCATCATATGGCACTACTACCACTTCAAACTCTGTACAAAGCCAAGTTTTCTCCCAAAGGCTGCTTCTTTTTATTACTTTACTATCTCTGTCAGAGGCAACACCCTTTACTCCATCTCCCATTAATCTAAGTATTCATCTTTGACTCTTCCCTCTCTACTTCTCCTAATCAAAGATTCACACCTAGGTAATCATTCACCGACTCCTGTTGCTTCCACCTTTGCAACATCTCTTGAATGGATCCCCTCCTTTCTATTCCCCCTGCTACCACTCTAGTGCATGGCCCCACTATTCTGTTATAATCACCTCCTGACAGATTGACATTAGAAAGATCATCCAATTCAAGCCCTTCATTTTACAGATGACAAAACTGAGGCTCAGAAAAGTCAAGTAACTACCATGGTAATTCAGAGCCTCATCAACTCTCTCCTGTGCTACTACTGTCACTTCTTATTTGGTTCCTCCGCCTCAAGTCTCTCCTCACTCCAAACCATTCTTCAAACAGCTGCCAAAAGAAATTTCCTGGTCTGCATATGTCACTATTTTACTCAATAAATTCCAGTAGATCCCAATTATGTTTAGGATCAAATATAAACTAATCTGTCTACATTTAAAATTCTTTACAACCTAGGTGCCTTCCTATTTTTCCAGTTTATGTACGCATTATTTCTCTTCACATTTTCTATAGACCAGTCATATTGGCTTACTTCCTACTCCTCCATGATGCTCCATCTCTTTCTCTGTAACTTTGTGCTCCTTACTTTGAGGACTCACCATCCTTACCTCTGCTTCCTGGAATCTTGATTTTCTTTCAAGACAGCGTAAGCACTACCTTCTACAGGAAGCCTGCCATAATGTTCGCAGCTGCTAGTGCTTTCCCTTCCAAGATTTCCTTGTATTTGGCACACACCTTTATATTCTAACTGGTCAACTTTCTGTCCCCCAACAGAGTCTCCAGCACCTTTGTTCAAGTAACTCTCTATGCCTAAGATGATCTCATTCCCCATCTTTGCCTGCTGAATTCCTTTATTTTTTTAAACTGCTATTTTTTGTTTTCATTTAGTATTATATTTTTCCCAATTACATGTAAAAACACATGCTAGCATTTGTTTTTAAAACTCTGAGTTCCAAATTTTCTCCCTCCCTCCCCATCCCCCTCATTGAGAAGGCAAGCAATTTGATATAAGTTATACATGTGTGGTCATGCAAAACATTTCCATATGAGACATGTTGTGAAAGAAAACGTAGACCAAAAAACCTCAAGAAAAATAAAGAAAGTTTAAAAAGTATGCTTCAATCTGTATGCAGACACCTTTGTCTGGGGTTGGAGAGCATCCTCAGTCCTTCTGAGTTGTCTTGGATCACTGTATTGCTGAGAAGAGTAAGTCAATTGCAACTGATCATGGAACAATATTGTTGTTACTGTGTACATAGTTCTTGTCACTTTGCATGCTGAATTCCTTTAAAACTCAACTCAGATGTCACCTCCTCCAGGAAGCCCTTCCTATCACAAATGACTTTTCTGCAAAGACCTCCGAAATCAGTTTGTTTCCTAAGTAACAAACATATACAATTGCACATGTTTGTCTGAGGGTCACATCCCACCATTACATTGTTAGCATCTTGTGGACAGAACTATGTCTTATTTGAACTCTGTATTTATTTTAGTGCAATATTTATTATATGTAGAACTAAGACAAAGTCTCAGTTCTTAAAACATTAAGTATGCTTGTTTTATTTAGCCATACTGCTCATGAAACAAACATGAAGTAGTACATACAATATTTTCTTTGAGGCACAAAAACACTGTAGTTTGGTATTCATTCTAAATGTTCAGAATCAGATTTAAAGGGTACTTATCCTACTCTATGTAATACATGATTATTAAATAAGATGTTACAATATATTGGCCAAGTGGGTAGCAGAAACTTAGAAATGTTTGGTAACAAGTCTTGTTTGAGGAACCTCAGTAAATCAGATTTATCCGAATATCAAATTCCACCCTAGTGTGGTGAGGTAAATAATAAGTAATCTCTTCTGGTCAGAATCTGTATTCACTGTAGGGCTGGGGAAGGTACTCAAATAATTTTCCCTAATTCTCCAAAGAAAATCGATTTCAATTAAAAATCCCATTCAAACAGCACTAAGAAAAAAAGATTCAGTTTCAAAGAAATCTGGTTCCTTTTTCTATGACACAAACAGCTTTATGGCTATGATTCTTTACTTTAAATCCCCTTTTTTGTCTAGATGAGTTTGTGAGTGTTGTGTATAGAATACAAATTCTAAAATAGAAGAGGAAATTAACCTACTGAAAATTTCTGACTTCCATGGCTCATCGGTAGAAACACATCTGGACTTTGTGCCTTGCAGCTGAGGGCACTAACCCAAAGCACTCCATCATGTTACCTGTAGTCTTCACCTTGACTGATGATTGACATGCCATTTAACATCTAGGTGGTCTAATAGATCTCATTACAGTCTTAGAAACAACTCTTTCTATACCTCAGTTAGAGAGCTGGTGCTCCTTTATTCCACTCTCCTAAGTTGTCATATCTGTGGGAGCCCCTCACAAGGGCTCACTGTAGTTGGCCTAGATCTGAAAATCAGCTCCAGAACCCTCTCCTCCTGCATTGTTAGTTGGGCTTCTCCTTGTTTGCTCAAAATCTGTTTATCTGAGCCATACCTCTTTCTTTAACTTTCAGTAGCTGGGCCTTTTTTCATCCTTTTCCCTGCTAGTTTTTGCTGACTTGAGCTTTGTGTGTATGTGAATTGTTTTTTTCCTGACCCCTCCAAGCACATGTATAATTTAGGACACAGACATGGAGCTTTATGCTATAATACAGAGGTTGATTCCTTTGCCCTGGGGTGGGGGGGAAGAGGGATTAGAATTCCTTTTATCAGTGGAGTTAGAGACAGTTTCTTATCCAATCTGTACCACTGAAAAACTCTCCGGTAAGAAACTATTATGGATTGTTTCATTTGTCTCCAAGTTCTTTTAAAGTTTAACTTCTTTAATAATTAGGATGTAAGCTTGCATCTAGGTCCTGGGAATGAAGACTTTAAAAGAACTCCCAAGAACTAATTAGATAAAGTGGGTTGCTGTGGGGTTTTGCAAGAGTTCCTTTGAAATAAGATATCAAGACATAGATGGCAGTATCACTCCTAGGTATTGTTCCTAGTACTGCAGATAAATGTAATTTCACTATTTTGTCCACCATAAACTCTTAGATTTAGTTCCAGTACTTGGTTTAGCCCTTTTTCTTGTTATGGCTCTGTTTTTGATCTAATCATTACAAAGAGAGATTGGAAAACATATGTAAAAGACAATTTAAAAAACATGAGCTTCACATTTAGCAGACAAAAGCACAAAGAATCCAAACATGTCATTCTTTATAGGTTCTGAAAGTCCCTGTGAATGGAAAACTCTGTGAATGCTGAACTACAAGGTAATTGGGAGGTGGGAAGGCTCCATATACTCATATACCATACCTTTGAGCCTCAATGGACCTCCCTTACTTTCTGGTGACATGCAAAATCGATGAGAATAATGATGACAAGGATGGCAAGTGCAATGAACACCCCCAGTACTTTTGATATTCATATAATTCATGAATTGATACCTCAATGTCCTCAAAACTATGTCATCCCTAGCATGGGCTAGCACAGAGTCTAGGTGTACATGTTCCCATCTGTATCTCCTTTTAACTCTATTTCTACTGGGCAGTACAGCTGGACTGTGATGCTAGAGCCCAAATATGGTGGCCATAAATGTTGGGATATTACTGCATCTGAAGAACCGAAGTTGAAAAGCACCTATTCCATCATAATGTTTAAGGATCAAGTTAACTCTTTAGTTATTTTATCTGGCTTTTCAGTTGGATATCTATGTTCTCATCATTGTGAATCCTCCTTCCAGTGGTGTATACTGTAACCCATTGATGTCAGCCATCATCCTACACATACTATGTAACACATATCACTGTTCTTCAGGAAGAAAACCAAACCCTACGGACCAAGACCAGGAAAAATGTCTATAAATGTTTCCCAACCAATCAATCCCAATCAATCAGTGTTTCCCAAAAACAAAATAACAAAATAATCCTGTGCTCAATATATATTTTTAGAACTCAGCCAAATGACATCAAGCAGATACTTCATGCCAAATGATTTTTACCTTTTTCTACCATGGGTTTATCTGCCAGATCCGATGGGCTTTCTTCAGTTCTTGTCCTTCTCGATCTGTCTAATACATCTGACTCTGTGGACCACCCTCTCCTCCTGGATACTCTCTCTTCTCTGTGCATCCATGATACTCCTTGATCCTGGCTTCCCTCCTACTTCTCTGAACCCTTCTCCTCAGTCTCCTTTGCTGATTCATCATCCAGATCACAGACCCAGACTAGGAGCCTTCCACAAGGGATTTGTCTTAGGCTCACTACTCTTCTCCCTCAACATTCAGAAACCTCATCAGTTCAGATTCATGCTAGTTGTTTGATCCTAGGCAATTTACTTAACCACTTTTTGCCTCAGTTTCCTCATCTGTAAAATAGGGATCATAATAATACCTCCCAGGATTGTTATGAGGATTAAATGAGATAATAATTCTAAGGAGCTTACTTTGCACAGTGCCTAGCACATAGTAAGTGCTATATAAATGTTAGCTATTATTGTTGCTGTGGTTCAGTCATTCAGTCGTGCCCAACTCTCCATGAAGCCATGGACCATAGTATGCCAATGCTATCCACTGGGGTTTTCTTGGCAAAGATACTAGAGTGGTTTATCATTTCCTTCTCCAGTGGATTAAGGTAAACAGAGGTTAAGTGACTTGGGCAGGATCACACAGCTAGTAAATTTCTGAGGTCAGATTTGAACTCAGATCTTCCTGATTCCAGGTCCAGCGCTCCATCGATTGAGCCACCTAGCTGCTTCCATAATTATTAATATTATCTCTATGCAGATGACACCCAGATCCATAGATACAGCCCCAGTCTCTCCCTTGAATTCATTCTCACATCATCACATGCCTATCAGACATTTTAAACTGAATATTATGGGGACAAGTCAAGTTCAACAGATCCAAAAGAGAACTCATCATCTTTTGTTCAAAACTCCTCTCTTTTAAACATCCTTGATTCTGTTGAAGCCACAACCATCTTTCTAAGTCTCCTGGTTTTGTAACCTACTCTCCCACATCCACATGGCTAATCAGTGGCCAAATCTTTCCATTTCCATTTCTGTAACATCTCTTGTATCCAGCTCCTTATCTCTGCTCACTTGGACAACATTCTAGTCCAGGTTCTTATCACCCATCCCTTATATTATCAAAAGGGCTTCCTAATTGGTTTGAGAAACTGAGGCAATTGAGGCATTCTCTTTTTTTCACTTTTAGTCCATCCTCAATATTACTGCTAACGTGATTTTCCCTAGACACAGATGCAACCATGTCACTCCCTATTCAGTAACTAGGGACTTGCAGTTGTCTGTAGAGTCAAATGTAGATTCCTCTGTTTAGATCTTCAAGCCCTTCCCAGCCTGGCCCCAACAGATCTTTCCATTACCCTCTTCTAAATCCAGCAATCATCCCCCAGCCTTAGTTCTTCAGGGTCCTTTCCAAATCCTACTGGAACCTCATGACAACATTCTGAAATAGATATTATAGGCAGTTATGCCAGTACGCCTTTTATGCTCATTTTACAGAGAGGAAAATGGAAACTCAGAGAGGTAAAATAATTTACCCTTAGGCACATAGCTAGGAAGGGGTAGAGATAGTATTTAAACCCTGACTTCTGTAAATCACAGTAATCTCTCCTCCATGCCATCCTGATGTCCTGTCTACAGGCACTGAATAGCTGAGGATCAGCTAATTTTTAAAGTGGTGTCTCTTTAACCATTTTAAAATTAGAAAGAGATATAATGCTTGTGGATAGATAGATAGACAGAGAGATGTAGATATGCATTCAAAGGTTCATGCAAAGTTCAGTCCATTAAGAGTCCCAGGTAATGGAACACATCAGTCTTATTAAATGATGACTGAGGTATACTTTGAGAAGATCTATTGGCTTCTTCTCTTCTGGGTGATGGTTAAGATGGATTATGCCTTTCCATAGTGACAAGGAGGCCTGAACAGAGCTGACAATAGGCTTCTGTCTAGCACACTGACATTATAAGGGAACACTCTACTGGACTATTTCCTCTTCCCTTTTCTCATTAATCTCATTACTATACCTTCAGAGCACTACCACCACCACCAACAACAACAAAAATCCAATAGAGTGTGGGAATGCAACCCAAAGGCCATATCCACCTGCCAGAAGAGGCTGATGGAAACCGACATGTTACTCACCAGTAAGGAACAGGGAATCTGCCATTTCTCTAATTCAGTGATATGGAGTGTCCCATGGCCTGCCTTTACAATGTGTCTATCAAGTTGATGGAACTGACAGGCTGCTAACCAGTTTCAGGAGGAGATAAACAGACTGCTTTGGAAATCACATTTCTGAAATTAAATATTAATGCAAGTCACAAAGATTCTAACATGTTAAAAATCACCCATGGATACTAGGAATGTTTGTCTCGAAGGACTCCCAGAATTAGACACCTGGGAGAGAGAAGAGACAGTCAACAGAAATCTGGCTTATCCTCTGCCTTCAGGCAGTTATCCAGAGGAAGAGACTCCATGATTTCCCTCAGTAATCCATTTCTGTTATACTTACTTATTATATATTTTGTATTTAACTATCTGTTCACTGTCATTGCATTTTTGCATAGTTTGCATTAAACCACTTTCCATTATATTTACTTTTTTATACACTTTGTATTCAGCTATCTCTCAAATGAAAAACACAGATTGCTTTCTTCCTTCTCCTCCTCCAAACACACACAGAGAGAGAGAGAGAGAGAGAGAGAGAGAGAGAGAGAGAGAGAGAGAGAGAGAGAGAGAGAGAGAGAAGGATATAAGTGGGACAGCTTTCATTTTTTTTCTTCTGTTTCCCTAGTAGCCACACAGTGCTTGCTTTGCACATAATAGGGGGAAGGAAAAAAAGAGAGAATAAAGGATTCATTAAGCACTTATGTTCCAGACACTGTGCTGAGCACTTTACAAATATTATCTCATTGTATCCTCATCACAACTTTGAGAAGTAGGTGCTATAATTATCCCCATTTCACAGATGAGGAAACTGAGGCAGACAGAGGTTAAATGACTTGTTCAGGGTCACTTAGCTATTAGATGTCTGAGGTTTATTTGAACCCAGGTTTCCTGACTGTAGATCAGTGATCTATTCGCTGCCTTAATAAGAGCTTATAGCATTGAATCAAATTCTATGAAACCTCTACTATGCACAAGTTCCTTCTCACTATCTATCAAAGTGATATTGCTTCAATGGAAAAAGTTCTGGCTTTAGAATCAGTAGACTTGGATTCAGTTGTCAACTTTTTCACTCATTAGGAGTTTGGCCTTGGACAAGTTACTTATCCTCTCTGAGCCTCAGTTTCTTTAGCTGAAAAATGAAAAGGTGGGAGAGTCAAACAGGATGACCTCTAGTATGTCTCTAAAGCAATAAACCCTCAGTCCTATGATCAAGACTCACCATGGCCTACTGGCCAGGATGCTGAACTTGGAGTCAGAAGGCTCTGAATCCAAATATTGACACTTAGGATCTATATGACCCTTGTCAAGTCACTTAGCATTCAAATCTCATATCCATCATTTGTAAAATTCTGACAATAAAAGCACCTACCTACCACTAACCTAATATTGTAAAGATCATATGAAAAAAATTTATACAAAGCGCTTTGTAAATTTTTTTAGTTATTTATTTTATTTTTAATTTATGGGATAAAATAAGCATTTCCATAACATAATATAATAAAAAAAGCTTATTGCACATGAAACAACAAATCTATTCCTTTTAAAAATATAATAAAGTTATCATGTAAATTCTTTCCCTTTTTCTCTACCCCCCCATCCTAGAGGTAGCTACCATCAGACACAAATATGTATATATGTAAAATCATTTTATACTACTTCTATTTATCAGTTCTCTCTGGATGCAGTACTGTAAAATTTAAGGAGCTGTATCAATGCAATCTAATATGATCCTCGGCCCCATACATCATCTCATATCCTCAGTCACATTGTGCTGTATCTAATCCCTGGACTCTTTCCTATAGGTATCCATTGTATACTTGAAGACAATTATGAGATATTTCACATTATCTTCTATTTTTTCATTCTTTTGGTTTTGTTTTGTGATTTCTTGGTTTCTCAGAAAGTCATTAGCCTCCATCTGTTCCATTCTAATTTTGAGAGAACTATTTTCTTCAGTGAGCTTTTGAACCTCTTTTTCCATTTGGCTAAATTCTGCTTTTGAAAGCATTCTTCTCCTCATTGGCTTTTTGAACCCCTTTTGCCAATTGAGTTAGCCTATTTTTCAAGGTGTTATTTTCTTCAGCATTTTTTTGTGTCTCCTTTACCAAGGTATTGAGCCGTTTTTCATGCTTTTCTTGCATCTCTCTCATTTCTCTTCCCAGTTTTTCCTCCACCTGTCTAACTTGATTTTCAAAATTCTTTTTGAGCTCTTCCATGGCCTGAGCCCATTGGATATCTATTTGGGATGCCTGGGATACAGACCGACCTCTGCATCTTTCCCTGATGGTAAGAATTGTTCCTCGTCATCAGAAATGAAAGGCAGGAACATCAGTCCCCCAAGAAAGTAGCTTTCTATGGTCTTATTTTTCTTCCCTTTTCTGGGCATTTTCCCAACCAGTTGCTTGACTTCTGAGATTCCTCTCCACCCCTGCCTAGATCCACCCAGCTAGTGCTTGGGGTCTGAGATTCAAATGCTGCTCCCCAGCCTCAGGGCTTTCAGTGGTGGGTGCAGCTGCTATTCAATGTGAGCTTAAGTTCTGGTTCTCAGGTGGGGGCAGGGCCACCTCCCAGGTTCAGTTCCCTCAGGGGGTTTATGCAGAGACCTTCAGTAATGGCCCTGAGTTCCTTTCTGCTCCGGGAGTTCCGGGCCGCCTCTGCCTCTGCCTCTGCTACTGCCTCCCGAGGGGGCCCGAGTCATGGAGACACCCCGCTTCCCTTTCGGCCAGCCCAGAAGTCTCTCTCACTGACCTGGAGCGCCTGTGGGTGGAGGGACCTTCACGGCCGCCGGAGGTTCCATCCCTAAAGCCTGCTCGGATCTGCTCCTCTCCAGCCAGGTGGCCAGGGCAGCACAGGGGTGGGCTCTGTGTCCGGAGTGCAACAGACCCCTGGGGATGGCTTTCCAGGGCTCTCTGGAATGGAAATCTCCTCCACTACATTCCTGTGCGGCTTGACTCCTCCAGAATTTGTGGGGAGTTCTTTTTACAGGAAATTTATGGGCTGTGGGTTCGGAGCTAGCATACAGTGAGTCTTTCTACTCCACCATCTTGGCTCCTCCCCTTGTATTGAACACAATTATGAAATTGCCCCACAGTCATCTCTTCTTTAGGCCCACCAATTAGGGTGTACACACAGTTCCCCATTTAAACTATCCACACGATGACAATGTGAGCATGGGCTATACAGAGACAGGGCATTTCCTTAGCTCCTTGGGCTATCTTTGCCCCTGTGCTTCATAAACCTGGGGTTGCATTCCTGAGCCAGAGACCATTCTTAGCAATAGCATTTTAACTCTTCATCTAGTGTTCTCATGATCATTTCTTTGTCTTTTATAATGTAGAGACCTCTTCTCCTCTTTAGGTAGCTCCCCAGTTTTCATAATATATTAGGCTGTTTGATTTTCCTGGATAAACATATTTTCAAACAAAATTACTCCTTAGTCATAAATGCAAAATTGTATGCAAGCATCTTGCATGCACAATACTAATGAAGGCATTAGTATGCTGCAGTCTCATTGCCTGCCACTTTATAGAGTTTAGGTAGGATTCCATTACCTACTGATACAAGGGATGCTTCTTGCATCACTAAATGCTACATGAGATGAGAAGAAACTTTGATTGCTATTTCGTACATAATTGGTAGGAAAAATCATCCCCTGGTATCAGTATGCTCAAAAGTAAATTCATTTTATTTAAAATTAATTTGAAAAAAATTAATGGGAAGCAATGCCTTCCCAGGCATCGTAATTCTATCTATTCCATTTCATGGCCTTGCTTGTTGAGAAGTCAGTGCAAGGCATTTGCATCTTCACAGGAACATCCAGAAATCCCTCAGTTCAACTGAGTTCATTCATGCCCCTCCTTCCAAATCTCTATCTGCGTCGCCTGAGGAAAGTTTCAAGACTTCAAGCTCTTAACTAATATCTCCTATAGAAACATTCTTTCACTTCTGACAATTTCTGGGCTAGGCCCGTATTTCCATTCCATTGCAGGGAGGACATTGAGGACAGGCCTTCTTCACTTGGAAAGTATTGATGACTCTACTGTACAGATCTACAGTCAAGCCACTACTGACTTTTTGATGACTCTTGTGGATTTATGGGTACCCAGGAAGCTCACAAAATGTGTAAATTGATTTCATTTCCTGATCTTTAACCCAGAATCCAAACATATAAGAGGTTAAAAAATCTGTTTTTGCCAAATGAGTTTACTGAAAAGGCTTTCCTTCATAAAGCACTTGAATTTGAGAAACTAATGATTTTCCACATTAAAAAAGACATCACTATCCTATTGAGATTCCAAATGCTATGGAAACAAATTGCTTTTTGTCTTTGTGTAAGGCCCCTTCTGAAGCAAAGGAAGGCAATTCTTCATTCACTGACATTACTTGGACAGAAGTGAAATTAATTTCCTTATTTTGAAATTGACATCTCAAGTTTCTATTTGGTTGAAACTGTTGTCATAATGTCGACCCCAAACCAGTAAAAATTTTTGAATTTGTTTCTTTTCCACCTTCCATTGTCACCCAACGTTCCTTTAATGTACTAGAAATCAAGAGAGAGAAAGAAATGATTTCCTACCTGCTTAGGGAGGTTGGTGACTTTGGTTGCTGGTTGGATGTGGTCCTTTTCACTTCTTCTCCCTAGATGATTTGCATGACAACCAGAGGCATGATAGAGATGGACAGGATCTCATCACTACAACTCTCATTTTGCAGTTTTACTAAGTAGATTCTCTGGGGTTATTTAAAAGGGACCCAGGAAAGGGATATGATTTGACATTTTAAAATTATATTGAAGTACAGCAAGAGGTAAAGAGGAGTTCAAAAGAAAGATTTTATAATGCCTAAAGGCTTCTCTAGCTGACTAGGTCTGACAAACGGGGTTTGCATCACAAAAGAGGTAAAAGTTTTCCCCAAACACATACTCAATGATACTCGCCCCCCCTCTCATTTTCCAGGCTAAGCGTTCTCCTATTGTTCAGCTATTCAATCGTGTCCAACTCTTTGTGGTCCTGTGGACCATAAGTCCTGGATTTTCTTGGCAAAGATATTAGAGTGGTTTGTCATTTGCTTCTCTAGTGGATTAAGACAGAGGTCAAGCAACTTGCCCAGAGTCACTCATCTAATGTCTGAGGTCAAATTGGATCTCAGTTCTTCCTGACTTCAGACCCATTGATCTGTCCACCTACCTGCCTAAACCTTCTCATCACCTTGAATTGATTGTCCTATATCATAATTTCCATTCCTTTTATTATCCTGGTTTATCTTCTTCAGTTTGTCAACATCCTCCTTTAAATGTGCTACCTATCCAATATGGCTGCATGTATATTAGTCTTTGATGCAAACATCAGAAAACTGGATGACTGAGGAAAACTGGATGACTTTCTAAATGCAAGGACTCTACCAGGATCTGACTGGACAAGAGATTAAAGAGCCCTGGCCTCCAAGTGGAGAGCATTGAAGAGTGAGTAAAAGACACAAGAGGGAGTTATTTGAAAGAGTTTCTTAGGAGCCAGGGACAGGACCAGACCTGCTATTCAGAAATATGAGAGAATTAAATTAATAGGAGGACATATGGAACCCAATTAGAACTCCTGATCTTTTATGGAGACAAAGGAAACTGGGGAAATTTCAGCCTGATATGCGGTTTTAAACAGGGACAAAAGAGGGTGTTATAAAGAGTATACAGACTTCTCAGGGTATAGGAGAGATGACTAAAGAACCTGAACTGTTATCTCAACACCAAGGAATCTCTAAGGTGAGACACTTATCGAAGACTGACAGAGCTAGATTCTCTGGCCTATGTGTATGAGTGCCAGCCTTCACAAGATCATGTCCCTCATTAGCTCCAGCCTTTTGACAATGATATAGGAACCTTCCCACTTCTCCTTCCTTACTTAGGCTCCTGAAATTTGGTCCCCTTTCATTACCTATTGTCAAGTGGGGAGCTCTGACTTCAGGTTTATATCTGGTCTGGGAAGTCAGGGTAGCAAAAAGGTTCAAGCGTGGAAAACATAGAAAAGAGCTAGAACAATGAGGCCCAGCCTACCATGAAGTTGAGAGGCAAGACTCCAGTCCCTGGGAGAATTATAACAGGACTTTGGTCCTTGAGAAACCAGGCTGACTCTGGTATGAGAAACCAAGACACTTACAGGGGAAATGGAGTATCAGACAGGGGCTTGGCCAAAAGCAGTAACACAATAGCCCAATTACTAGAACCAGTGTAAAAGGTTATAGCAGAATCAACAAGGAGTATGAAGGGTCCTTCTAATTTCCCAGTCTCACACTCTGGTTTTATAATTGCATAGCAACCACAAGCTTCAGCAAACAGGGTTGTGCATACCTTGGCAACCTGCCACTTTTGAACGGTTCAGATCTGCTACTGGAGTCAACTGCAGGCATCCACCAGAAAGGAGTTATACAGATTTAAAAGAAAGTATCCTATTTCCTTCTTAATTCTGAGGAAGGGAGAGAACCATCTCCCTTGTGAATGGATAGCTTCTCAGTGAACAATTAACTGCAGGATTTAGCATAGGGGCTTGGCCACTGCCTGTGCATCCAAACCACCAATTTTGCTCCTGTGCTTTCCGATTTGCTCAGCCATAATTAAAAGATGCTAATAAGTTTTCTTAAGGCTTCAAAATGAGTCAGAAGCTGAATGCCTTTTCCACTTGATTTGTAAGTAGTGATGTTACTAATGTATGTATTAAAGTCTAGCCTTGTTGGCTGAATTCCAATAGGATACTGGAGAACAATTAAAGTCAGCTTTTGTATGAATATTCAGTCCATGGCAAGAGCAAAGATTTGCATTTCCACTTCTCCTTTCGATTCATTTCCACAGAGGTCAGGAAAAAGTTTTGGCAGGGACAAGGATTTCATCTAGATAACAAATGGGTCTTTGCCTGTGGAAAGATGAATTAATGATTCCAACTAGAGCCTAGCAACTACTCCTAAAGGAAGAACGAGAATTGGGCCTATGTATGACCTGAAATATGGCTCAATAAATAAAAAGGAGTCAGCTTCTCTGCAGCATCTCCTATAGGCTCAGTCTCAATCAGCTGCACTCAATCATGATAGATGGCCACATTTTGGGCACAGCCAAGGTAGGAGAGAATATCTGTCCCAGATTTTGCTCAGGGTGAGCAGGAGATCGGTGATTTCCAGAATGCCTGGGATGTTGTGTGAGGGATTCTGAAAAGCCAGGCCTAGACAGAAGCCAGAACTATTGCCTAAGCAGATCCAGACAGACAGTGAAGGTCCTCCAAACTCCAGGCCCCCATTCTAGTGGTAGCTCCCAGCAAAAGATACTGACTTCATTCTCCAGGGGAGAGGCAGACAGGAAATAAACATTTATTAAGTATTTGATATGTGTGTGGTACTGTGCTAAAGGCACAGCTAAGGGAATACAAAAACATCATCTACCCTTAAAAATATCCAATTCTTATGGTGGGGATAATATGCAAACATATATACATGAAACACATATGGAGATAGGAGATGAACTCAAGGGGAAAGAGACTGGGAGGAAGCTCAAAAAGGGACTCTTGCAGAAGGTAGGGTTTCATCGATTGATAAACATTTATTAAACACCTACTATGTGTCAGGCACTGTGCTAAGCCCAAGGAATACAGACAACAACAAAGCAAATGACAGTCCCTGTTGTCAAGGTACTCACAATAAAATGGGGAATACCAAGTAAACAGGTATGTATAAAAAAGTTATACATGATAAGTAGGCGATAACCAACAAACAGAAGGTACCAGAAGAAAGCCAGGGAGGCCAACAGGCAGAGGTGAGGAGGAAATACATTCCAGGCATGGAGGACGGTCAGAGAAAAGACATGGATGGAGACTGGAAATGGAGTGTCACACTGCAAGGCCAGTTTTATTGGGTTCTAGAGTCTATGAAGAGGAGTCAAGTATAAGAAGTCTGTAGGAAAGGTCCTTTTTTTAAAAAAATATTTCTAAAAGTCTCTCACTTATCTTATCCTCTTGCCCTCCTATTTCTAAGTTAAGACTTTTATACATTAATAAACTGATATATTATTCCCTCTTTAAGCCAGTTCAGAGGAGAATAAGGTCCCCTTACTACCTGCCCTCCATCCCATCCCTTCCTCCACTGTAACAGTTCTTCTATCCATGCTTCTTTTGCATGAGGAAATTTGCTCCATCTTACCTCTCCCTGCCAAGTTTTATTTTTAGGACTATTGCATCATAATCAACTCAATCCCAAACCTTCTATCTAAGGGCACTCTCAAGCTACTCTAGTAATGATAATATTCTTAAGAGTTACAAATATCATTTTCCTATACAAGAAGTATACAGTTTAACCTTATTAAATCCTTTATAATTAGTCTTTCACATTTACCTTTTTATGTTTCTCCTGGTTCTTGTAAGTCAAATTTTCTGTTCAGTTCTGGTCTTTTCCTCAAGAAAGTTGGAAAGTTCTTTAATTCATTAAATATCCTTTTTTTTCCTTTGCAGGAATGCGTGCAGGTTTCTGGGTAGGTTATTCTTGGTTGCAAACCCAGTTTCTTTGCTCTTTGGAATGTTATATGCCATGCCCTTCAGTCTTTTAATATAGAAGCTGCTCAATCTTATGTTATCCTGAGTGCAGCTCCACAATATTCAAATTTTTTTCTTTCTAGTTGCCTGCAATATTTTCTCCTTGACTTGGGAGCTTTGAAATTCAGCTATAATGTTCCTATGAGTTTTCATTTGAGGATTCCTTTCAGGAGGTGATCGATGGATTTTTTCCATTTCTAGTTTACTCTAGTTCTAGAACTTTGAAGTAATTTTCCTTAAAAACTTTTTGAAGTATAGTATCTAGACTCTGTTCTGATTATAACTTTCAGTTAGTCTGACAGTTCTTATATTATCTTTCCTTGATCTATTCTCCAGATCAGAATGAAGAATTGAAGGTAACAGCTAGGTTGCAAGCCCATAGTACACAGGACACAGAGGCACAATCTGACTGAGATGCAAATTTCAAGTATCTACATTTTCAATATAATAAATATGATGAACAGTGGAATCTATTTTTTCTTTATATTTTTTATCTGTCCTTTTGAGTCATTGCCTTTATTCAGGCCTAATCTACTCCAAACAGATTTAATTCAGAACCTGTGGTACTGATCTATTCTAAAACCTTCAATATTTATTTGGTAAATATTTAGTCAGTGATTGGGAGGATGGTGCTACCTTCTACAATAACAATAACATTAACCATAATAATAGCTAGCAAGGCACTTTCCAAATATTGTCCCATTTTATCTTTACACCAACCCAGGGAGATGTGCTATTATTACCCCCATTTTACAGATAAGGAAACTGAGACAGACCAAGGTTAAGTGACTTGCCCAGGGTCACATAGGGCCACAACTGAACACAAGTCTTCCTGATTCCAGGCCCTCAGTAGTGTTTCCACTGCAGTGCCTCACTGTCTTTTTATAGGAAGTTAGGAAGAGGGGAGAGTGGGGGATGAGGGAGAAATGATCTGGTAAGTTTCTCCTAGCACTCACCAGCCCAGAAATGGAGCATCACATAGCAAGAAAGCAAGCTTTGCTGAATTAGAGAGTGTACGTTCTGTGCTTGCTGGGGATGGGGGAGGCCTCTAACTTCTTGCACATTCTGGTGCACACTGGAAATAATGATCAAGGTTGGGCTGAACAGAATTCAGTTAAAAAAGGGCAGGCTAAGAAATCAATACTCTGCTTGGAAAAAGCCCAAGCACAAAAACAACTGGGAGCAGTAAGATGCACAGAAAAGGGCTGAAATTTTGAGTGCCCCAAAACTTTCTGCTGTCTTCTTTACGGTTCAGCAGGTGTTTTATATCTCATTTCATTCCAAGTGGAACACAGTCCTCTGTTCCCCATGGTTCATTTCTGCTCCTTTTCTCCCTTTCAGTCAGTCTTGTATGGCATTTTTATTCCTTAAATTCCCTCCATGTAATTCCATGTTAACATCCCTGCTTCCGGCACAGCTAGCAATCTTCCTGCCGGCTTTCATCTGGGGCTTGCCTTCAGCGAAAAGCTCTACTCCCATCCCCCCTCGGACATACACAATCATATTGGCAAAGGATTTTTCCATTATCTCACGAGTCTGATGACCAGGATAGCAAATTAAGAATAAGATTATACAGATGTACAATCTGACTGAGATGCAAATTTCAAGCATCCACATTTTTAATATAATAAATATGATGAGCAGTGAAATCTATGTTTTCTTTATATTTTTCATCTGACCTTTCAAGTGATTGCATTTATTCAGGCCTAACCTACTCCAAACAGATTTAATTCAGAACCTATGGTACTGATCTATTCTAAAACCTTCAATATTCATATGACAAACATTTAGTCAGAAACTCCTGCATATACTGTGCTGGCCCACAGAAGGAAGTAAGAAAGATTGGATAAGAAAATGTTCCTTTTTTCAAAGAGGACACTTGTGGGGGGGAGGGGTAGAAGATAACCACAAATGCAGACAGCTATAATAAACACTAGTAGATCACAGATTTAGAGCTAGAAAGGACCTCAGAGGTCATCATCAAGTGCATCTCCTCATTTTGCAGATGAGGAAAGTAAGACAAGAGAGTGGCATAGGAAGTAAACAGCAGAACCACATAGATTTGGGCAGACTCAGATCAAAGTTGTCAATCTAATACTTTTCCCAAAATACTACACTGCTTCCAAATAATACTTTTTGTGGGGAGGGGGAAGCGATTGGGGTTACATGACTTGCCCAGAGTCACACAGCTAGTAAGTGTCTGAGGCTATATTTGAAGTCAGGTCCTCCTGACTCCAGGGTTAGTGCTCTATCCGCTGTGCCACCTAGCTACCCCTATCTTATAATACTTAATTACTGAATTGAAGAGCTGCATGAGGGACTCTGCAGAAATGTAACCAAATTCAGAGAGGGATGGCTGTTAAGGACAGAGGATCATGCATGGCAGCCATTGTGAAGGATAAGACTTTTGAACTGGATTTGAAAGGAACAATAGGAACTCAGCTGGTAAAGAAGAGAAAGGGTGGCATTCTAGGAATGAAGAATAGTGTGTGTAAAGGAATGAACATAAGTGAGCACAATGTGTGTTTATGGGACAAAGAATAGTCCAGCTTGACAGGATGATAGGCTTGAAGTCATTATGTCATCTGTACAATGTCCAATGTTTACTTGGAAGACCCTAGTGAGTCAACTAAAATTAATTTAACAATGAATAACTTCAGTAAAGAAGTAGGGTATAAAATAAACTCACAGGAATTATCAGCCTTTCTGTACTGTCCAAACAAAAACCAATAGGAAGAGACAGAAAAATAAATTCCATTAAAATAATTATCGAATGTATAAAATATCAGGGTATCTAGTTATTAAGACATACACGAGAACTGTATGAATACAACCACAAAACAGTCTATGGAAAAATAGATAGATCTAAGTAATTGGAAAGATATAAATTGCTCATGATTGGCCAATAAAATTCAAAGGACAGTACTCAAAACAAGAAAGGTAAGCTACCAATGATCATATTAAAAATGTTCCAAAAATGCAAAGCAAAACAACTCTGGGGTGCAATCTCACACCCACCAGATTGGCAAAATGACAAAACACAACAGTTTTGTTTGAGGAACCGTGGGAAGACAAGCACATGGACGCTGATGGCACCATGAAGCGGTTTGATCATTGTGGAAATGAAGGAGATGTTTAATTCCTGAAAAAACAAGCAGATGGGCTGCTGAATCACTGTCAGTGAAATGGAAAGATTTTGGAAAGCCGAGGGGCACCACAAGATTGGAAAGGGGCAAATGGTGTTCTGATTTTCCAAATAGGGGAAACAACATAGTTTGAAAACTATGTGCCAATGAGTTTGACTTCAACTCCCCTGGAAAACTCCTAGAACAGATCTTTAGAGAGATGGCTGATGAACATCTAGAAAGGAAAGTATTGATTTCAAAAAGCTAGCACAGCAGCTTCGACAAGAGCAGGTCACACCAGACTAACATTATTTCCTTTTCTGACAACATCACTAAACTAGCAAATGAGGGGGTAATGCTGTGCATCTACTCTATCTAGATTTTGGGAAAGTTTTTGATAAAATGGTTCTCAGAGTTCTTGTGGTAAAATGGATCAGATGATTAAAAAAAAAAACTAAGATTCAGAACTGGTTAGATGGCTAGACCCTAAGAATAGTTGTCAATGGTTCGATGTCTACATGATATGAAGCCTCCAGTGGAGTACCCCAGAGATCTGTGCTTGGCCCTGTGATGTTTAAAATTTTACCAATGACTTAAAGCATTCTCATCAAATTTATAAATAATATCACATTGGAATGAATAACTAACAATAGTGACTGACAAAGTTCAAATCCAGAAGGATCCTGATAGGCTAGATCAGGGGGGAGGAACTTGTGGCCTTGAGATCACATGTGTCCCTCTAGGGCCTATTCAATCAAAGGGTCCCACTTGAGGACCTAGAGGGTCACATGTGACCTCAAGGCTACAGGTTCCCATCCTTGGGCTAGAGCATTAGGTAGAATCAAAGAAAAGAAAATGGGATTGAATAAGAATAAAATAAAATCTTTCACTTAGGTTCAAAAACATCAACTTTGCCGGTAGAAGTTGGGGAAGCATGACTAGAGAAGGATTATTCTTTTAAAAAAAGATATGCAGATTTTAGTAGACTGCAAACAACAGGAATTAGCACCATGATTTGACTTTTAATAAAAAGTAATTCAATTTTGTGATCTGTTAAGAGGGGTATAACTGAGAAAGAGAGGTGAAAGTCTCCCTATTCTCTGATCTTGTCAGGCCTTATTGTGAGTATCCTGCTCAGTTCTGGACATCACAATTTAAGAAGGACACTGAGAGACTTGGGCTTGTTTGGAGGAAGGCAAACAGGATTGTGATGGGCCTTGAGTTCATGACACAGAAATATCGATTGATAGATTGGGGCATATGTGGCCTGGAGAAGAGAACACTCAGCAGGGATATGCTTTTTGTCTTTGGGTGTTAGTGGGCTAACATGTGGAAATGAATTTAGATTTGTTCTACCAGCTTGAATTCTTGCTCCAGTAAACAAGTTTCCTTCTCACCCTCTCATCGCTTCCCATTCTGCCTTTGGATTTTAGTGAGTGTTCCAATAAATCAAGCCCCTTCTGGCTGGTGATTCAAGTACCCACACCTCTTCCCCACAAGAGCCTTAAAATTGTGTTGGCCTAACCACCAACAAAATTGTACTTCTCTAGGCATGAGAGGCCTTACTGGACATTTTCTTCATTGTTATAAATGTGTGTGTTATGGTGAAACCTCAATAAACAAGTCATTTCCACTGCTAGATAGACCATGGTCTTTGACATTTGGAAAGCATGTATTTAAAGACATCACTTTCAGGAAAGCCAGACATATTTTCAGAAACTAGGAGAACTTCTGCCACTGATAAGACTAGGACCTTGTCTTATCAGGTCAGAATCCAATTTAGTTTTCAGGTGAGAAGACAATTTATTTTCCTCACCTGGAAACTAAGTTGCTTCCAGGTGAGAAGGTCTACTTGCATCTTTTCCTGTAGATCTGGACTTTGACATCTTGCTAGAGATAATAAACTCTTGTTCAGTAAAGAAAACATAGGTGTAGGAGAAAACAAGATATGAAGGAAAACCTATCTACCTTTTTTTGGGAGGGGAGGGTTCTGATATCCTTCATTGCCAAGGCCTAGGGAGGAGGGGAACACATCTCTGAAACTATTTGTATTATCATAATAGAGCAAGACAATGAAGATGCAAAGCATGGATTACTGATAAAGGAGAAAGTGAATAAGAAAATGGCTCTTCACCACTAGGGCTGAAAGTAAACTACCCAAATGAAAAGGGATTTCTTCTTGATTGTATCTTTTTGTCAATAATTGATACTGAATATATTGTGCCCAAAAATCTTCGAGTGTCTCAGCTACTGCCTAGGAGTAGAAATGATTCGTTTTAATCATCAACAATATTCCACTTTCACAAATTTCCACTTTCTCAAATTGTCAGATAACAGTAATAGCATTTTTAGAGCACTTACTATGTGCCAGAAGCCATGCTAGGCACTTTACAAATAGTTTCTCATTTTATCCTCACCACAAATATCATTCCCATTTTACAACTGAGGAAACTGAGGCAGACAGAGGTGAAGTAACTTGCCTAGGGCTGGATAGCTAATAAATGTCAGAGATTGGATTTGAACTTGGGTCTTCCTGACTCCAGGCCCAGGGGCCTATCTACTATGATCACTAGTGAAGTACAAACTTTGGAATATTTTCCAAAAGTTGCTTTCTTACATTCTCACTGAAGCTACCTCCACTCTAGCCATCAACCCTAATCCTCTCCACACTTTTCAGATCATGCCCTTTCCCATCATTCCCTTTCGCTCTCCTTTATGTCTTGTCTTCTCCCATTAGAATAATAATTACTAATATGTATATAGGATTGACTATGTACCAAGCACTGTGCTAAGTACTTTAGAATTATGATCTCATTGGATCCCTCACCAACCCTGGAAGGGAGGGGCTATTATAAATTTTTTCATATTTTTTTGAATGCAAGCTCCTTGAGAGCAGAGATGATACTGCTTTCTTGCATGTGTGTCTTCAGGTTTGAGTCCTGTGGCTGGCATACAGTAAGCACTTGAAAAGTGCTTGTTTTTCTGTCTGTCTTCAGATTTGCAAGCTTTCAGAAATTTCCTAGATGGACCAAGTCAGTTTCAGCAGACAAGAGCAGATGACATTTGATCAGGAGTTCTCCTTTGGAGCTGTCAGAGAATTATACTGGATTTGGAAAGTACAATAAGGTAGCCATCCATCAACAGCTTACCTTTCTAGAATGCCACATAGATGACAAGGGGCTTTCTTCACAACCACCCTGGAAGGTAGAGGGCAGAAGTGTCGTTATTCTCATCTTAAGCAAGTAGAAGCAGATCACAGGAGAACTTTAGCCACTAACTCTGGACACATAACCAGGAAGTGGCTGAACTAGAATTTGAACTCAGATCTTTTGACTTAGACACACACACACACACACACACACACACACACAGCACCACAACTGCTTCTTCTCCACAGGGTAGCCAACAAGAGCTACACAAATTTAGCCTTTCCTTTCCTTTTTTTCTTTGCAATCTTTGCTGGGAAATAAGCTATTTGACTCTAAGGACCAAAAGGAAATGTGATAAGGTTTTCTCCACCAAAAGAACCCAATATTTCTCTAGAGACCATTTGTCAGAGAAGATAGGAGCCTGCAGTGCCTGGCAGGAAACACTCTGTACTCTCTGGCTGTCTCGGAGGGCATGCTGGGTAATGTACAGCAATGCTGAATTGATGATGGTGATGGAGACGTTGAATTCACTTTGGAGAATAGCAAGTGACCTTCCCACAAAGAAAACACCAAGATGGCATAAACAGTCCTTCCGTTTTCTTTCCCTTAGTCACAGATGACATACTAAAGTTGGCTGCAGGAGCATCAGGAAGCCATTTAGAGTTACCTTCCCATTCTACCAGTCCTCAGTTCTCTTGAACAGACAGAGAAGAGACATGATATTCAGGGAAACCAGAGAGACCCAGTTAAGTGTTTGGCAAAGCATATGGCTAGTAAAAGCATGCTGGTCTTTGGGGGCCACCATCACCAATTTCCTAAGCAGCTACTAAATGCAAGGTCCCTTACTGGGCTCTAGAGACAGCACAAGAAATCAAAGATAGTCCCTGCTTCCAAGAAACTGGCACTCTAATGTGGGTAAGGATAAGGCAGAGGTATTCAAAGAGCTATGATACAGGGTACAGAGGAGTGATCTGGTCAATGTACTATGAGAAATGAGGAGGAAAGAGCCCATTCCCAAGGGGTGGAATGGGTCACAGAAGGCTTCAGGGAGGAGGTGGCACTGGGGTTGGCCCCCAAAGAAAGGCAGAATTTGAACACAGAATGTGGAGTTCATTTTTGACATGAGGAAGTGTGTAAATAAGGGCATGGAGATTGGAAAGGGAATGAAGAGAAAGGGGGACAGAGAAGAGGGCACTTTGGAAGGGCATGCAATGGGGAGTAGAAAAGAAGGATGAAAAGTATGTGGAGAGGGAGTGCTGGGAGGAATGCAAATCTAGGAGCAAGAGTTTATCATTGAATAAGGAGGTAATAGGGAGCCATTGAAGGTTTTGAGTATTAGAGTGATATTGGATCAATGCATTAGGAGGATAACCTGAGCAACAGTGTGAAGGATGAATTAGGAAGAGACAAGGAAGACTGGTTAGGAAGTACCTAGAATCCACTGCAAGAATATTATGAGAATTCGACTGAGAGGTGACAAAGGGTGAACTAGGGCAGCCTCAGTGGGAAAAGAAAGGAGGTGAGAGAAAAGATGTCACAGAAGATTTGGTGAATGATGGGAAGTGGGAGATAATGGAGGAAGAACAGTCCAAGACAACTCCAAATGAAGTGTTTATTGCAGTTCCTTACTAGTGATGAAAAGCCTTTCCAAGCTTAGTGCAAATGCTGCCTTGTCCTCTGTGAGTCTAGAACAGGAAGAGAGAGAACCAAACACAGGCATGAAGGGTATACAGGGACAAGAAGGTGAATGAAAGATGGATGGGGGGAGCATCACTGACCTTCAGAAGGAAGAGTTGTATGAAATGATGCAAAGTAAAGTACTGAGAACAAGGACAACCATTCCTATGATGACCTCAATAATTTAATGGAAAATCAATCAGCCAACACGAACTCATTAAGCATCTACTAAGTGTCAGGAACTGTGCTAGGACCTGGGGACATAAAGACAGGAAGAAACAGTCCTTGCCCTCTAGGAGATTATATTTTACTAGGAAGAGGCAACTGTTCCCAATTACATAAGCATAAAATATAAATGGAGGAAATTGAAAAGTAATTTTAGAAGGGGAAGGAGGCACAAACAGCTGGGGGATTTAGGAAACGCTTTTGCATAGAGATAGCCCTTTAGCTGAGCCTTGAAAGAAAGTAGGGCAAGAAGTGAGCATGCTCTGGGCTAGGGGAACAGCCTATGCAAAGGTATATAGGTGGGAGATAAAATGTAATATATAAGGAGGAGCAAACAGGCTAATTTAGTCTGAATCTCTGAATCACTGAAAACATGAAGGAAAGTAGAAGAAGGATGGACCAGAGAGTGAAGGACATTAAATGCTATATAGAGACAACAGCTGGAAAGACATTGGAACTCTGATTTGATACAATGACCATTCCTTCTCCTGGCAAAGAGGTTGCGGACTGCAGATGAAGAATGATGTGGACAGACATGGTCATACATATTCAATGTGTTGGTTTATTTTGCTTACTTTTACTCTGTTATGATGGAGAGGCCACCTGGCTCATTGGTAAATAGCAGGGATGTTTTCCTCAATGACATAAAAGGTGACATTCTAATCAAATTAAAGAGGAAAAATTACCTTTCAGATCTATGGAAAGGGGAAGTGTTGGTGACCAAACAAGGGATAGGGAGGATCACAGAAAGAAAAAAAAAACATTTTTGATTATATGAAATTTAAAAGTTTTTGCACAAACAAAACCAATGCAGCTAAAATTAGAAAGCAAACAGTTAACTGGGGGAAACAATTTTGCAAAAAGTTTCCCTGATAAAGGTCTTATGTCCAGGGTTTGTAGTGAACTGATTCAAACATAAGAAAAAGAGATATATTGATAAATTGTCAAATGATATAGATTAGAAATTCTCAAAGGAAGAAAACTACCAAGAAATATAAGAAAAAATGTTCTACATCACTAAGGATTGGAGAAATGCAAAGTAAAATAACTCTGAGCTTCCATCTCACCCATAAGGTTGACAAAAATTAAAAAAAAAGAAAATCACAACAGTTAGAGTGGCTACGAGAGAAAGGGCACACTAATGCACTGTTAGTGCAGTTGTAAATTAATATAGTCATTCTGGAGAGTAATTTGGAACTATGCCCTCGAAGTCACTAAAATGTGCATCACTTTTAAACTAAATGATACTACTACTTGGCATGTACCTTGTGGAGAGTGGCTCTTTTTGAATTATCAAAGAGTCAGAAACCGAGGGGCTGCCCATCAACCCAGGAGCAGCTGAACAACTTATGGCATATAAATGTAATGGAATCTTATTTCACTGTAAGAATGATCAAAGAGGTAGTTTCAGAAAAAATCTAGGAAAACATATAAATGAATGCAGCGTAAAGAGTATGCAAGGGCAAGAGCTAGGGAGATCAGGATAGGAGAAGGCCCCTGGCCCTGGACAGCCACAAATTCCAAGAGACAGAGATGAAAAGAGAGAAGGAAGGGATGGAGAGGGAGAAGGAAGGCAAAGGGGGGAAGAATGAAGGGAGAGGGAAGGAGAATGGAGGAAGGGAGGGCGATACAGAAAGAGAGACAGAGCGAGAAAGAGGTGAGTAGGGAGACAGAGACAGAAAGAGACGGAGACAGAGAGAAAGTATTTCAGTCACTCTAGAAAATGACCAAGATCTAAAGTCAGTAGAAAGGTGGGTTCCAATAATGCTTCTGATACTTACTGGTTGGCCAGCTCCCTGAGGTTTAACATCCTTGGGGATAATAATAACACCTACCCTCATGCAGTGGCTGCAGACTCAAATAAGATGTTTGTGAAGCACACAGCAAACCTTAAAGAGCTGCATTGATGTGAGTTGTTATTACTGACAGTTTAAGCCTGAAAGTAGATAAACAGGACTCTTGAAAACTGGACCTCTGGGACAGCATTGGCACATGTTGCACATGTGCCATGATCTGATTGGTTTTGAAGTTAACATACTTGAACAGTTGGAAGGATCTCTGATCTCATAGAAGTAAGTCCTCTCTCTACCAATGCAGACTGTAATTCATCCAGTCTTTCTCATCCTTGTGTGATTCTTGCCCATATCTTTCCGTAGTTCTACCCAATGGAGTAGTCTTTCTTGGATTCTTAGCACTTTGGGAATACCAGTGTAGAACCTGGATCTTATGTGTTATCACTCACCCTTTCTACATGGACAGCCTCTCACACCTTGTTTCCTCATCTATTTCCTCAATAACGTCTTTTATTCTACTTTTTCTATGCAATCATTCTAATGAAAGGCATTTATTAAGTGCCTCATATGTTCCAGCCATCATCCTAGGTCCTGCAAATACAAAGACAAGAATGGAACTGTCCCTGTCCCCAAAGAGTTCATCAGGAGATAAAACACATGCACACATGATTATATACAGGAAATCTACAAAATCAATGCAAAGTGAGTTCAGCATCTAAAGGTATCAGGAAGGGCTTTGGGGAAGAACTGGTACTTCATCGAGCCTGGTTCTTGAAAGATGAACTATAATGTCAGATAAGGGCAAGTGAAAAGTCAGAGAATTCCAAGGTTGTCAAGAATCTGGATGACTCAAAAGACTGTAGCATCCCTAACAAAAACAAGGCATTGGAGGAAAAGGTGAGTCTGGGAAGAAAGATGCAACTCATCATCGGTAGCATCTACACATCATATGGATGCCCATTAGGTCACTGGCAATTCTGATTCTTCTAAGGGTGTAGTGCTCCATGATGTGCAATTGAGCATGACCAGGAAAATATTGATGGTGAAGAGATCAGCTTTTGTTCTACCAATCGATTTGGGATCCCTGAGAATGCTGAGCAATTTCCCAAATGCTATTCAGCCCATTCTCCTAAGCCTCCTAGTTAACTCCTGGGCCCAGTTCATAGTTTGTGTGCCTAGAGAGCCTGAGGAAGGTCACTCAATACTGGGCTGCCCAGAGAACTGAGCACCACAATCTCAGTAACTGGCATTTTTTAATCCCCTCGGAGAGCTCCCCCTGCTAAAATGGTTGTGTTTTATCCCGATGGCTCATAAAGCACATGCATTTTTACAAATGTCAAGTGAAGCACAATTTATACAACAAGGCAAATCCAGACACAGACAACCCCATATTATTTGTATCCCAGTAAGTCAGTCAATGGTCTCAAAGTTCTGCAAGGCTAGCCATCTGTGAGTGTGTGTGTGTGTGTGTGTGTGTGTGTGTGTGTGCACACTACATCTTTGGGAAAGGCAACATAGAGCCTGGCTTCACACGTTCTGGCTGCATGATCTTGGGAAGGCAGCCAACATCTCTGTGGCCCAGGCAAATCTAACACTTTAACTTACGGACAAGTGACTGATCTATACCTGTAGAAGGATTTTTCACCCTTGAAGTTCTGTATGCTAATGAAATCACAGATATGGAGAAAGATCTAGAGCTACAGTATGGACATAAATTAGTGTAGATTTAAATGCATGTGCATAAAGGCATGAATACATATAAATACATGTATATATATATATATATATATCATTTATGCAGATAAACATGCATGCCTATGTGACATAACCATAATGTAGCACATATAATATATATCCATGTATTGGCATCTATGAACTGTGTACACACATGATGCTCACATAACATGTATGAATGTATATTTGCACACATGGGTAATACAATACATATATGGTAGAGCTGTACATACATATAATACACTGCATATGATGTATATGTGAGATGTGCTTGTACATGTTCAAGCACATGTAGAGCAATGTATATATAACATACATATGTATTTTATATATGTAAATATATGGACATATGATACATATTGTGAATGCATATATGCATGTCTATGTATACATACATCTCTTTGGAAGGAAACCCTAGGCAAGGCACTTCCCTTCTTGATGGCAGAGTCAACACTCTAAAGCTCCCAGGTCATAGATTTCTGGTTTGTGTGTTTCTGAGAGAGTTTGCACAGTGAGAGTTTTCAGCATGGAGAATTTGTAGGTTTGGACAAATACCCACACACATATCTTTGAGAGGAAATCATGCTTAGTAATCTTCCAAGTTAGCCAGGTTATAGGCCTCAGTGCATTTGTAATTGCTAGCCATTAGCAGAACTATCACCCTGGCTTGCAAAGTCCCACTGGAGATCACACTTCATTTGCCATCAGTACTAATGTAGCTACTGGCCAGTAGGATGCCACATGTCATCAGCAGGCCTCCAACTGATCACATCGGGTAAATAAAGTGCTAGCTAATCACTGCTGACTGTATCAGATCATGTATGCATCTGGTCATTACCAATAGCAACACGAAGACCGAATCCAAGACCTGTGCTGAGAGCAAAATATCCAAAGGACCAAAGAGGAACATGGGTCAAAATCACTGGAAACATTTAGCAAGGGACTGCAAGCTTACCTAAAAGATGCCCAAGTACCTCGTGTGGGACACAATGGATACAAACCGAAAGACTAGAATGATGCCTACTCTCAAGTACATACTGCCCATTGGTGTCTATTCATGATATCAGGTTATGAGACGTGGTCCTACATTTGAGTATTTTTTAATGACCTATTTCACTGTGGGATCTGTCAACCCAGATATCCAAGGGCAAAGTAACCCCCCACCCCTGCAATACCTCTGACCTCATTTTCCAGAATGATGGCAGGAAATATAAGCCCAACGTAGAGAAAAGGTCTGTTCCTGTACAGACCTGAAGGTCACATTTGGAAACCCTATTAGGGAATGTCACTTCTGGCCTATTGGACTCAGCTTACACAAGGCAAGGACAAGGGCAAGGGCAATGCCACTTTTAACCTTCGTACCACTGAGAGCCAAGCACACCTTGGTTGCTGTTGTGTTCATCCATCATTTTCTAAGAAGACCATGATATCAGAGAAAGGATGACATGACGTACACGTGACTTTGTCTGAAGTAAAGGAGTGCTGTCCAAGGTCAGGAGTCTCACTATTACCCTTGAGATATCTGGATCCAGGGACAAGATATTCATAGGGATGACTGGAAATGGTCCAGAACGCAATAAATGACCTTGCCCAGGTACCACCATTGAGGGAACAGGCTTCCCAAAAGAGAACTCAGAGAATGGGCCTCTTAAAAAGGAAAACAAAAAAGGATGAAAATCACACTGGAAGGAAAAGAGAAACAGTAACTACTGAAAATCACTCTAAGTCAGCCATTACGTGGAGAGTGGCAATGAAAAATGAGAAGCATTTCAGTAGACTTCCATGGACTCTGCTTGAAAGTAATGCCTAGAGAAAAGAATGACCATTGAATGTGAACCAAATGACCTTGGAAAAGTGTCCAAGGACAAAACGTGACGAATCTTCCAGCATCCTGAGAATCAAAATCCTTTATGTGACTAATGGAAATTAAGACTTAGAAAGTTGGATGTCACAGTGAAAGATGATTAGCAGGATCCTAGGACTGACAACATCAAAGCCTTCCAAGGCATGAAAGCCAGACCCCCTAGGGTGAGGATGAGAGAAACTGAGGCCTACAGAGCACCAGGGACCTGCATGTGATCGTGCATGCTTTCCTAGGTATGGAGTGAAGAAGGCCTGAAGGGCCTTTGCGCAGGATGACCCTCATGCGACCCTGCCTGAAAGTGTGACCCGGAGAGGGGTTGGAACCACTTTGGGAAAATCTGTAAAAGCCCTAGGACCGAAAAGGACAAGTCTTTCAGAGGCCTTGGAATCCAAGCACCTCATGTCACTCTACAGGGAACCGCGTCACAGAGAGCTAGCTGCATTGACCAGTTCAAGAGCCCAAAGAGGTCCCAGAATTCGAAATGTCAAAGCCTTCAAAGGCTCTAAAGTCAGAACCCCTGCTGCGAGGAGAGGAGACACTGAGTCCCAGGCAGCTTCAGGGTTGTGTATGTGACGAACTACAATAGCCTAGTCCTGCAGGTAAGAAAACCTTAAGACCGTTGATACCACAAGTCCCTTCCCAGGCGTCTACCCGAAAGTCAGGCCACACGAGCCCAACGACCATCGCATACTCAGCCAGAAGGATTTCCAAGCGATAGTCAAGGTACAGCCATCAGACCGATTAGGGTCCAAGTAATTTCTGTGTGTCTCAAGGAAACCTGGATGCACGACTATTAGATCACTCCCAAGCTCTTAGGATGGAAAAAATCAAGGCATTCCCATTCAATGGCTTCAGAGCCAGACCCCACGCTGTGACTGCGTATGAGGGGTGAAAATGAAGATAAGGGCAACTGAGGGACCTGAAGGTGATCACCTGCAGGATGCAAGGCCTAGAGCGAGCGAAGAGTACCCTAAAGGCTTTTACACGAGAGTCCCCTGTAAGGACTCAAGCCTGAAACTGAGGCCCACGGAGCAGAATGACCGTCGTACGGACCGCCACAAGTGTCCAAGGACGAGAAGTGACAAGTCTTGCAGGGCCCCGTGAATCTGAAACCTTTAGGCGACTCTAAAGGCAACGAAGTCCTGGAAAGCTGGATGTCACAGTTAACGATGGCTAACAGGATCTTAGGATTAACCATGTCAAGGCTTTCCAAGGCATTAAAGCCAGAACTCCTACTTTGAGGACAGGAGAAACTGAGGCCTACAGAGCATCAGGGGCCTGTCTGTTTCTCACCATTTCATAGGCCTTGAAGAAAGAAGGCCTTAACAACATTGGCACGTGATATCCCCCGTTGGACTCTTTCTGAAACGGGGACTCTCTAGAGAGCTGTGGGAACCATTCTGGGATCATCGGCAAAAGACCTCCAAGCACATCACGTGACTCTAAAGGCAACTGAGTGCAAGAGAGCTAGATGGGCCAGTTCAAGAGGACAGAGAAGGTCCTTAACCTAAAAATGTCCAGGCCTTCAAAGGCTTCAGAGCCAGACACCCTGCTGTGAGGATAGGAGACACAGAGGCCTAGGGAGTTTCAGGGATATGCGTATGTATAATCATTTAAAATCTCTTAGACATGGAGGTAAGAAGTCCATAAGACCAGTCACACCACAAGCCCCTCCCAGGCATCTGCCTCGAAGTGAGGCCCACTGAGCCAGACGACCATTGTACCTTCAGTCAGAAGGGCCCAAGCAATAATCACGACTCATCCTTCAGAGCACTCAGAGTCCAAGTAATTTACGTGCCTCTAAAGGAAACAGAGCCCTAGAGAGCTGGATGCACAAGTATATGATGACTCTCAAGTGCCTGGGATGAAAAAATATCAAGGCATTCCCTGGTTGTGGAGCCAGACCCCATGTTGTGATTGCGGGGAGAGGAGGGCAAATGAGAACAAGGCAGTTTGAGTGACCTGAATGTGACGCCCCGTAGGCTTCTAGCTCCAGAGCAAACAGGACCCTAACAGCATTTCCACTAGAGTCCCCCGCAAGGACGCAGCTTGAAACTGAGGCCTAGAGGGCGACAGACCAGCGTGTACGTGCACCCACACCCATGTCCCAAGGCAAAAAGAGACAAGTCTTGCAGGGTCCTTAGGATCAAAACCCCTTATGTAACTCTAACGGAAACGGAGTCTTGCAAAGTCTGATAGCACAGTCTAAGATGAGAAACAAGATCCTAGGTTTACAAATCTCATGGACTTCGAAGGCTTAAAAGCCATACACGCTCCTGTGAGAAGAGGGGTGACTGAGGCCTATGCCGTGTCAGGGACCTGCTTGTGATTACCCACAATTTCCTAGAACTGGAGGTGAGAAGGGCTTAAGAGCATCTCACATGACACCCCCTTTGAACTCCTCCTGAAACTGAGACCGAGACAGTTGAGGGAAACATTTCGGAATCATCCGTAAAAGTCCAAGGACTAAAAATGGCAAGTCTTTCAGAGGCCTTTCAGAGGAGGCAAAGTACATCGGGTGACTCTATAGGAAACTGAGTGCTAGAGAGTTTGCCCTGACCAGTTTAAGAGCCCAAAGAAGGCCCTAGAATTGGAAACATCAAAGCCCTCGCAGGGTTTAAGGCAGATCCCCTGCTGTGAGGATAGGAGTTGGTGAGGCCTACAAAGTTTCAGGGAGGTGGCCCTGCTCCCCTACCATTTCCTAGACACGGAGGTAAAAAGGACCTTGAGACCGTTCGTACCACCAGTCTCTCGCAGGTACCTACCTCAGAGGAAGGCCACGTGAGCCGAATGACCATTGTACGTTCAGCCAGAAGGGTCCAAGCAGTAATCGAGATACGTCCGTCAGAGTGATCAGAGTCCAAGTAATTTCCGTGCCTCTAAAGGAAACCGTGTCCTTGAGAGCTGGATGGACGAGGATTAGATCGCTCCCAAGCTCCCAGGATGAAAAACGCCAAGGCATTCGATGTCTTCGGAGCCGGAGCCCCTAGTGTGACTGTGTGCAAGGGGTCAAAATGAAGACAAGGGCAACTGAGGGACCTGAAGGGGATCACCTGCAGGATGCAAGGCCTGGAGCGAAGAGTACCCTGAAGGCTTTTGCGCAAGAGTCCCTGCCAGGACTCGCTCCGAAACTGAGACCCGGAGAACAGAATGACCATCGTGTGGGCACCCAAAGCGTCCAAGGACCGAAAGGGACAAGTCTTGACAGGCACTCAGAATCCAAAACCTTACAGTGACACTAAAGGAAACCAAGTCCTAGAAAGTTGGATGTCACAGTGAAAGATGGTTAGCGGGATCCTAGGACTGACAACGTCAAAGCCTTCCAAGGCATGAAAGCCAGACCCCCTAGGGTGAGGATGAGAGAAACTGAGGCCTACAGAGCACCAGGGACCTGCATGTGATCGTGCATGCTTTCCTAGGTATGGAGTGAAGAAGGCCTGAAGGGCCTTTGCGCAGGATGACCCTCATTCGACCCTGCCTGAAAGTGTGACCCGGAGAGGGGTTGGAACCACTTTGGGAAAATCTGTAAAAGCCCTAGGACCGAAAAGGACGAGGCTTTCAGAGGCCTTGGAATCCAAGCACCTCATGTCACTCTACAGGGAACCGCGTCACAGAGAGCTAGCTGCATTGACCAGTTCAAGAGCCCAAAGAGGTCCCAGAATTCGAAATGTCAAAGCCTTCAAAGGCTCTAAAGTCAGAACCCCTGCTGCGAGGAGAGGAGACACTGAGTCCCAGGCAGCTTCAGGGTTGTGTATGTGACGAACTACAATAGCCTAGTCCTGCAGGTAAGAAAACCTTAAGACCGTTGATACCACAAGTCCCTTCCCAGGCGTCTACCCGAAAGTCAGGCCACACGAGCCCAACGACCATCGCATACTCAGCCAGAAGGCTCCAAGCGATAGTCAAGGTACAGCCATCAGACCGATTAGGGTCCAAGTAATTTCTGTGTGTCTCAAGGAAACCTGGATGCACGACTATTAGATCACTCCCAAGCTCTTAGGATGGAAAAAATCAAGGCATTCCCATTCAATGGCTTCAGAGCCAGACCCCACGCTGTGACTGCGTATGAGGGGTGAAAATGAAGATAAGGGCAACTGAGGGACCTGAAGGTGATCACCTGCAGGATGCAAGGCCTAGAGCGAGCGAAGAGTACCCTAAAGGCTTTTACACGAGAGTCCCCTGTAAGGACTCAAGCCTGAAACTGAGGCCCACGGAGCAGAATGACCGTCGTACGGACCGCCACAAGTGTCCAAGGACGAGAAGTGACAAGTCTTGCAGGGCCCCGTGAATCTGAAACCTTTAGGCGACTCTAAAGGCAACGAAGTCCTGGAAAGCTGGATGTCACAGTTAACGATGGCTAACAGGATCTTAGGATTAACCATGTCAAGGCTTTCCAAGGCATTAAAGCCAGAACTCCTACTTTGAGGACAGGAGAAACTGAGGCCTACAGAGCATCAGGGGCCTGTCTGTTTCTCACCATTTCATAGGCCTTGAAGAAAGAAGGCCTTAACAACATTGGCACGTGATATCCCCCGTTGGACTCTTTCTGAAACGGGGACTCTCTAGAGAGCTGTGGGAACCATTCTGGGATCATCGGCAAAAGACCTCCAAGCACATCACGTGACTCTAAAGGCAACTGAGTGCAAGAGAGCTAGATGGGCCAGTTCAAGAGGACAGAGAAGGTCCTTAACCTAAAAATGTCCAGGCCTTCAAAGGCTTCAGAGCCAGACACCCTGCTGTGAGGATAGGAGACACAGAGGCCTAGGGAGTTTCAGGGATATGCGTATGTATAATCATTTAAAATCTCTTAGACATGGAGGTAAGAAGTCCATAAGACCAGTCACACCACAAGCCCCTCCCAGGCATCTGCCTCGAAGTGAGGCCCACTGAGCCAGACGACCATTGTACCTTCAGTCAGAAGGGCCCAAGCAATAATCACGACTCATCCTTCAGAGCACTCAGAGTCCAAGTAATTTACGTGCCTCTAAAGGAAACAGAGCCCTAGAGAGCTGGATGCACAAGTATATGATGACTCTCAAGTGCCTGGGATGAAAAAATATCAAGGCATTCCCTGGTTGTGGAGCCAGACCCCATGTTGTGATTGCGGGGAGAGGAGGGCAAATGAGAACAAGGCAGTTTGAGTGACCTGAATGTGACGCCCCGTAGGCTTCTAGCTCCAGAGCAAACAGGACCCTAACAGCATTTCCACTAGAGTCCCCCGCAAGGACGCAGCTTGAAACTGAGGCCTAGAGGGCGACAGACCAGCGTGTACGTGCACCCACACCCATGTCCCAAGGCAAAAAGAGACAAGTCTTGCAGGGTCCTTAGGATCAAAACCCCTTATGTAACTCTAACGGAAACGGAGTCTTGCAAAGTCTGATAGCACAGTCTAAGATGAGAAACAAGATCCTAGGTTTACAAATCTCATGGACTTCGAAGGCTTAAAAGCCATACACGCTCCTGTGAGAAGAGGGGGTGACTGAGGCCTATGCCGTGTCAGGGACCTGCTTGTGATTGATTACCCACAATTTCCTAGAACTGGAGGTGAGAAGGGCTTAAGAGCATCTCACATGACACCCCCTTTGAACTCCTCCTGAAACTGAGACCGAGACAGTTGAGGGAAACATTTCGGAATCATCCGTAAAAGTCCAAGGACTAAAAATGGCAAGTCTTTCAGAGGCCTTTCAGAGGAGGCAAAGTACATCGTGTGGACTCTATAGGAAACTGAGTGCTAGAGAGTTGCCCTGACCAGTTTAAGAGCCCAAAGAAGGCCCTAGAATTGGAAACATCAAAGCCCTCGCAGGGTTTAAAGCAGATCCCCTGCTGTGAGGATAGGAGTTGGTGAGGCCTACGAAGTTTCAGGGATGTGGCCCTGCTCACCTACCATTTCCTAGACACGGAGGTAAAAAGACCTTGAGACCATTCGTACCACCAGTCTCTCGCAGGTACCTACCTCAGAGGAAGGCCACGTGAGCCGAATGACCATTGTACGTTCAGCCAGAAGGGTCCAAGCAGTAATCGAGATACGTCCGTCAGAGTGATCAGAGTCCAAGTAATTTCCGTGCCTCTAAAGGAAACCGTGTCCTTGAGAGCTGGATGGACGAGGATTAGATCGCTCCCAAGCTCCCAGGATGAAAAACGCCAAGGCATTCGATGTCTTCGGAGCCGGAGCCCCTAGTGTGACTGTGTGCAAGGGGTCAAAATGAAGACAAGGGAGCTTGAGGGACCTGAATATCATCATCTACAGAATGCTGGGCTGAGAGAAAAGAGGACCCTAAGGACTTTTAGACAAGAGGCCCCTGCAAGGAAAAAGCCTGAAACTGAGGCCGAGAGAGAAGACTGACCATTTTATGGGCACCCACAAGTGTCCAAGGACAAAAAGTCACAAGTCTTGCAGAATCCTCAGAATCAGAACACCTTATATGTCTCTAAAGAACACCGAGTGCAAGAAAGCTGCATGGACACGTATAAGAACACTCCCAAATTTGAGGATATAAAAATGTGAAGGCATTTAATGACATTAGGAGACCCCCTGTTCAGATTGTGGGGAGACGGAGGCAAATGAGAAAGAAGGGAGCCAGAGGAATCTGAATGTGATCCCTGATACAGTTCTAGGCCTAGAGTAAAAAGGACCCATAGGGAATTTACATTAGAGTTGCCTACAAGGACTCAGCCTGAAACTGAGGCCAAGAGGCAGAATGACCATTGTATATGCACCCACAAATATTCAAGGACAAAAAGTGAAAAGTCTTGTAGAGTATACCGAATTCAAAACCTCTAGGTGACTAAAGGAAAGAAATTCTTAGAAAAGCAGGATGGTGCAGTGTAAGATTACCAACAAGTTCCTGGGATTAACAATGTCAGGGCCTTCAAAGGCTTTAAAGCCAGATGCCCTGCTGTGAGGATAAGTGACACTGAGGACTAGGGAGCGTCAGAGGCCTGTATGTAATCACTCACCATTTCCTGGATCTGGAAGTAAGGAGGCTCTAAGAGCATTTGGACATGACATCCCCTTTTAGACTCTTTCTGAAACTGACATGTAGAGAGCTGTGGGAACCATTTTGGGAACATCTGCAAAAGTCCAAGGACTAAAAATGGCAAATGGTTGAGAGGCCTTGGAGTGCAAGCATGTCATGTGATTCTAAAGGAGACTGACTGCTAGAGAGCAGGATGGAACAGTTCAAGAGCCCAAAGAAGGATCTAGAATTAAAAATGTCAAGGCCTACACAGGCTTTAAAGCCAGATCTGCTGCTGTGAGGATAGGAGAGATGAGGACTAGGGAGTTTCAGGGATGCATATGTGATCACCTGTAATTTCCTAGACATGAAGTAAAGAAATTCTTAATACCATTTAAACCAAAAGTCACTCCAAGGTATCTACCTGAAAGTGAGGCGTAGTGGGTCAAATGACCATTGTATATTCAGCCAGAAGAATCCAAGCAATCATCATGACTCATCCTTCAGAGAGCTTAGAGTCCAAGTAATTTATGTGCCTCTAAAGGAAACAGAATTGTAGAGAGCTGGATGGACAAGTGTAAGATCACTCTCCAGCTCCAAGGATGAAAAAAGTCAAGGTATTCAATGGGTTTAGAGCCGGACCCCATGTTGTGACTGTATGTTCGGAGATGAAAGGAGGACAAGGGAGCTTGAGGTATCTGAATGTCATCACCTACAGGATGCTTGGCCTCTAGACCAAATTGCACTCTACGGGCTTTTCCAGCAGAGGCCCCTGCAAGGACTCAGCCTAAAACTGAGGCCTAGAGAGAACAATGACCATTGGATGGGCACCCACAAGTGTCTAAGGACAAAAAAATAACATGTCTTACAGGGTCCTCAGAATCCAAAATCTTAAGGCAACTGTAAAGGAAATTAAGCCCTAGAAAGTTGGATGTCACAGTGTAAGACGACTAACAATGTCAAGGCTTTCAAAAGCTTTAAAGATTACTAGGGAGCTGGATTGACCAGTTCAAGAGCCCAAAGAAGGTTCAAGAAGTAAAAATGTCACAGCCTTTAGAGGCTTTAAATCCAGACCCCCTGTTGTGAGGAGAGGAGAAACTGTGGCCTACAGAGAGTCAGAGACCTGTATGTGATCACCCACCATATCCCAGACCCGGAGTTAGGAAGGCCTTAAGAGCATTTGCACATGATGTACCTCATTCAGCTCTACCTGTAAGTGTGACATAGAGAACTGTGGGAACAATTTTGGGAACGTCTGCAAAAGTTCAAGGACGAAAAATGACAATTCTTTCAGAGGCCTTGGGGTCCAAGCACTTCATGTTACTCTAAAGGAAACTGAGTTCTAGACAGCTGGAGTGACCCTTGCAAGAGCCCAAACAAGTCCTAGAATTAAAAATGTCAAAGCCTTCAAAGGCTCTAAAGCCATACCCCCTGCTGTGAGAATAGGAGAAAATGAGGCCTAGGAAGTTTCAGGGATGTGTATGTGATGACCTACAATTTCCTACACCTGAAGCAGGCCTTAAGACCATTTATACCACAAGTCCTTCCCACGTATGTACCTGAAAGTGAAGTCTAGTGAGCTAAATGATCATTGTATGTTTAGGAGTAAATGTTGAGAACTGTTTTTGCATGCCACTGGAAAATAAGAAATACAGGTGATGGGGTATAGAAATCTATCTTGCCCTACAAGAAAAGAGAGAAGATGGGGATAAGGGAAGGGAGGGGTGTGATGGAAGGGAGGGCAATTTGGGGGAAGGGGCAATCCAAATGCATGATGTCTTGGGGTGGGAGGAGGGGAGAGATGGGGGGAAAATTTGGAACTCAAAATCCTGTAGAAATGAATGTTGACCACTGAAAATAAATAAATAAATTTTAAAAAAAAGAGAAGCCCAATGTGTAAGCCCAGAAGAGAATAGCCATAAATACAAAGACACAGAGGGAAAGGGGAATAAAAGGTCCTAGACACTGGGACTACAAGGGTATGTGGAAGAAATTAAGCAAGGAATTTTTTTTAATTAGAGCTCTTGAGAGGAAGAAATGAAATGATAAAAATAAGCTTAGAATAGAAAGTAGAAAATCCTACCAAAGTAGGGAGCTGCATGAAAAATACAATGGAGAAATTAAAAATCCTACATGAAACAAGAAATATGAGAATAAAATGAAAAAGATAAAAAAGAAAAGATAAAGTATATAACTGTATGTATGTATATGCATATATACATACATACACATACACAAATATATGGTCAAAAATAGACAACCTAGAAAGCAGGTTGAAGACAGATCATTTAGAAGCAAAAAACTGCCAGAAAACCCTAATGAAGCCCCAAAACTAAGTATCACATTTCTGGGAATAATAAAAATAAAATTGCCCTGAACTATTAGAATGAGAGAGAAAAGTGAAAATAGAAAGACTTCACCATGCTAATGTAGAAATCAAATGACATCAATGAAAATTTATTTTTAAAAACTTTTAAAAAGAAGGAAAACATCCCTGATTCTTCCTACAAAATGGGATATGGGTATGGAATCCTTTGCTGAAAGCATGCAAGAATGTCATAAGTAATATCTAAAGCTTCTAAATCAAGGAATATATACTCTGAAGAATCAGAAGAGTTTAGTAAAGAAACAGCAACTCATAATAATAAAGTTTAAAAGAAGACTTAAAACAGAGATCAACTTCTCCTGCAGAACTGAGTATGATCTTGCATGGGGGGAAATGGAAGGCTAAATACGATTGCTTTCAAGATTCCTGATGAAAAGTATAGGGGGAGGGGTGAATCCTTGAAATACAAACTGACCATCCATCATAAAACATGTGATCTATCAAGGGCATTTGAAGAAAGTGCTCAAACATAAATGAAGACTGAAATAATGTAATTCTTGAAATGTGTGAGTCAAAGAATAAAACATGGAGATAAATCATTCTATCAAAGAAAATTAAAACAATGAGATAATATATACCACAACTTTTAAAATGGAGGCAAAGTGAGCCTTAGGGGGAATTTATATCTCTACACACTTTCTTCAGCAATAGAGAGGAAAAAAGCCATCAGTTATTTGATTATATAACCATAAATAAAATCAATAATAAACATTTTAAAATATAAAAAATAAAACTATATTTTCTATACTCTATATACTATAAAGCATGTATCTATATCAACAAAAATTACAAAAACAACAAGTGTTTAAAAAGAGAAATTCTGAAAAGTCAGAGATAAATGAAAACCAAAAAACCCACCTTGGAATTATAAAATCAATCAAACAACCCGTATTTATTAAGCGTCTACTATGTGCTAAGCACTAAGGATTCACATCATTGCTTATCTCCCCTCTAAGAGAAACAATAACTTCTGCATTGATCTTAAACAGTTACTAGAGGGCAAGATGTGTAAAAAAGATGCCCCTTCTACAGAGTCAAGCAAGCAATAGACACAGGGATGACAACTAGGCAAAAGGCAAACAACGACAAAGAAAGCAAAGCCAATATTGCAAAATTGAAAGATCCAGCCCAGCTGGAAAAGGTAGCTGGACATCCTCACCCCATCCCTTTGCAGACTGTAGGGGGTGTCGAGTGTGGTGCATGGCATACGTTTTCTGACATTTTCAGTGTATAGATCAGGAATGCTGATTTTTTCCCCCTTCTTTTTCTTTTTGTTTCTTTTCTCCTTTTTTTTGTCTTGAAAACAAATTGTTTGTTATATGGGATGGCTCTCTGGGATGGGGAGTGGGTGGGGGAAGGATATTAGGGGAAATCAGTGATTAAAAAAAAACAAAACTAAAGGTAACCATAAAAACTTGTTTTTAAAAACTGACAAAAAATAAAATTGTATAAAGAAAGACAAAAGATGTCTGATTCTGATCTTGGATTTAAAACCAAACAGTTGTTTACATTTTGGACTGGTCAAATGCATGTTCAGATGAATTGGTTGTGTGCTATGCCAAAGTGCTGAGGACACTGGACTGTAATGCTTTGAAAGAGAAATTTTATTAGTAGGCATTTTAGCACTCAAGGATAATATGCATCCATGGCAACAGACTCATAGTGATTTAGAAGCACAAATGACGGCTTGTCCATTAATCTTCCTCCTAAGAAAAAAATAAAGTACTGTCCTCCAGGAAAAGACTCCAATACTGAATGATTAATCAATTGATTAAGTGCTTGAATTAGTGCCTTCTATATTAGAATGTATGTACTTTGTCCCTTGTATCCCTTCCAAATCCCATCGTATTAGATAAAAACTCGATGGTTTATTGTTATGAAGTAAAAAAAAAAAGTGTGTGTGTTTGTGTATGTGTATGCAGACTGTCATTATCATGATTTTAAAAAATCAGCAAATGATGTGGAAATTGAAAAAAAGTCCAAATGAATATAAAACATGCTTTTGTTGATCAAATTCTATTTGAAATATATCCCTTTCCTCCTTGAAATTATTTTGTTTTGTTGGAGGAATATAGATCTATTATGCCCACATATATTCTTGAGCTCACAGGTTTATGTTTGAAAGGGTTAGATAGATGGTGAAGCCCAGAGAGGTTATTAAGGAACTTGCCCAAGATCACACAGTTATTATCAGAGTTTGAATTTTAACTCAGGGAGTACCAGTGATTTTGGAAGATTTGAATTTATATGTTAGGGGTTTTGTTTTGGTTTTGTAGGTCAAATGAGATTTCTTAAATGGAACAGTTTTTTATAATGAGACAGCCTATGCTGAACCTCACTGTCAAAGCCTGGGTTCAATTTGGAGCCAATATTCTTGGTAGCTGTGTGACCTTAGACAAATCACTGAATCTTCTTCAATCTCAGTTTCCTTATTTATAAAACAGGGATAATAAGAGTACTGTCTCATAATGATTTTGTGAGGACCAAAATTAGATTAAGTGTATAAAGTGCCTTGGAAAACTTCAAGCAAATAAACACAGTTTGCCCCTTTAAAATAGTGCTGAAAAAATCCTGAGAAAAATTTCTAGTGCAGATCTTCAACTGTCGGCTGAGATAACTCCATTAAATCAGAAATGCCCCTTTTAGGTTATGCCTATACTTAAAATGTGGGAGAGAAGAATGAAATATCTTTTCAGAAAATTCTTTTTTTTAACATTTTTTTTTTAAATGATGAGTTTCAAATTCTCTGCCTCCCTCCAGCTTCTGCCCAGACTTTTTGGATTTTTTTTTCCTTTTTTTAACTTTCATTTCTTTATTTTGAGTTCCAAATTCACTTTCTCTCTCCATTCCTCCCCCACCCACTGAAAACTTTGCAGATAATTTTTTTTAACATTTTAAAAATTTTGAGTTTTAACTTCTTTCCCTTATTCCAGTCCCTCTCCCACCTACTGAGCCCAGCCTTTCTGGGTATTTTTTTCTTAAACATTCATTTTTAAATTTTGATTTCCAAATTGTCACTCTCCCTCTAGCCCCTCTCCCATCCATTGAGAAGGCCAGAGTTTCCAGATAATTTTTTTAAACATTAAAAAAAACCCCAAACAACTTTGAGCTAATTTTTTCTTTTTTTTAAACATTCATTTTTAAATTTTAAGCTTCAAATTTTCTCCCTCCCTCTAGTTCCTCCCCAACTCGTTGAGTTAGCCTGCCTTTCCAGATAATTCAAAACCAAAACCAAAAAAACCAACCTTGTGCCCTTCCTTCTGCCTCATTATTTTTTGTGGTGAACGTTTGGGAGTCCTTGGGCTTGCCCATGCCAGATAACTGCATATGAACCCCAGATGTGAACAGTTTTAAATACTCTCCATTTTTTTTTTTTTTTTTTTGGCTACCCCTAGCCAGTGACCTCTGATCTTTCTCAGGTCTTTAGACAGTATTTTTTTTTTAAAGTGTTGGATTTGCCTGCTCAGAAGAAAGAAGGAAGGTTGAGAGATATAGGCTGGGAAGCCTCATTCCCATATAAATGAGGCAAGTGGATGTATTATTAAACTTGTTTTCTCATGTTGTTTCTTAATGTAAATGATGGGGTTTTGAAGGAGAACCCGAGTTCAAATCCCTAGCTTAATCTGTCACTTAATACCCAAGTGAGCAAATTATTTCGTCTGTTTTCCAAGGTTTTATTTTCCTCCTGTAAAATTCAGGAGAGCTGAATTAAATGAGACCAGGAGACCTTTTCAGCTCTCACTCTATTTTTAATGTTTTTATATTTTTAATGTTCATTTTTACCCCCTAAATCTATGAGCTTATGAACGATGCAACAGAGCAAATATTATTTAATTTGTCTGACTGGCACCCTGCGAGAACTGAGACTGAGAGAACGTTAGGGCCAGTGCTGAGTTAAGTTACCCCTATAAGGTGACAGAACTAGGTAAATAAAGTTTTCTTCCAGCCTGAGATAATAAGACTGGTATAAGATAACAAGGGGCATCGGAAAGGGACCTAGGGCAAACAGGCATATGTCCATGAACGTCATACAGTCCCACTTTTAAGTCATAGAGGAAATGGTGAATTTCATTAGAGACACAAAAAGGCATTTGGAAAGTCAAAATTATAAATGATAGTAGTATCAAAAATACCCACCAGTTAGGACACCCTCACCAGCTAGGCGAAACCTTAGATGGTCATTCTGCTGGGATATAACAATGGCTTGCAAATGCCTAATTAGCAGTCCGAAGACTGCAGGACCAGGAAGCTACATTCATTCATTGGGTGGCTGCCTGGCGACCAAAGGTACAGAATTGTGTGACTGCAGCCAGAAAGAGAAATCTGGGCTGAGATCAAAGTCTATAACATTATAGAGAAAATCCTGAAGGTGCAGTCCGTTTTGAACGGGAGAAATGAGGAAGCAGATAGTGCACGGCACAGTAGAGGCTGATACTGGACAGACAATACTGCACACATGAAGACGTTGCCTAGCGTTTATTTAAATCGTCCAGGTTTGTCATATAGGTCCGGGAAACACTATTAACAAAGAACTTGCAGCCTAGATTTCTGAATTCTAAGAGGACAAATTTTCCCACCCCTCCCATCGTAGATTCTCTTTTTCTGTGTGGGTCAAGTTTTAGAGCTAAGAAATGTAGGTAAGGAGACGGTTAATTAAGAATGCTTGAAGGCTTCACCCTCGGGGGGTTTGGGCAGAAAGTGGGTTGGAGAAAATCGTTTTTTCCGCCTCTGGTTTGTCTTTTGAATTGGAGTGAGTACTGAATGCAGGGGCCCAGAACAAAGGGATGAGGGAGAAAAGAAGGATCAATTGATTTGATTTATAAGCAGGGCGGGGGCGGCGGGGGGGAGGCAGGGAGGTCCACGCGGTCCGTTTGTAGTTGAAACCCTGAGAAAGGATCAGATTAGCAGATTTGTAAAATGAAGGGTGGTGGTCGGTGCCGAAGGAAAGACAAAGCGACACAATTCAATTCGATGCAATTCAATTTTATTAAGCACCTAGTGGAGTTTAGGTGTGGAGGGAGGAAAAGCGAGAGGCGGAGGGGGCTGGGGCTGGGGGGCGGTGGGAGTGTGCGGCCGCTGGAGATGAGGCTGGCGCCAGGATGCTGCTCGGCTGCGCCCGCTGGAGGCCGCTTTGCTCCGGGTCCCTCTATGGAAAGGGATCCACAAAGGGCGAGGGGTAGGGGCTGGGGTTGGGGCTCGGGGCCGGGGAGGAGGGCGGGGAGGGGTTCGAGGCCAGGGAGGAGTCAAGTTCCCACAGAACCAGCTCCAGGACCCCGGGGACTGGATCGGGGAAGAGGGGGTCTCTCTCCAGACTCCCCCCGCCGCTCACAGCAGCTCGAACGGCACCACCAGCTCTTCCTGATGCTGCACGCGCACGTGCTGCATGGCGCGGCGGGCGTCCCCCGCTATGCGGATGGCCTGCTGCACGTCCTCGTAGGGCACCAGAGCCTCGGCCAGCACGCGGTGTGGCTGATCCGTAAGGGAGGGCAGGGCTGTAGAGGGCGGCGCCTTCTTCCTCCAGTAGCTCCTGAGGCGGCCGCCACAGCCTCCACTGCCGCCGCAGCCCTCGCCGACGCCCGCTATGCGCACAACGGCCAGATTGACCATGGACAGCCGATTGTGGTACAAGAGGGCTCGCTCTCTGCACTCGTGGGGCGTCAGGCGGAAAGACTGAGCCGCTGCCACGTTGATGATACTGCTCGCCACCCTGGCCGAGATAGCGTCTAGAAGGGCCTGCTCTTCTGGGCAGCTCTGCGAGTCGGATGTGGAGGCCCTGTCCTGCTCTCCGAGGGGTTCCAGCAGCCGAACCTGCTCTTCTGGAACCGGTACCATCTCCTCCTCTTCCTCGAAGCTGCAGCAGCAACTCCCCATGGCCCTCGCTGGCCTGTTGTACAAATTTTTGTTCGGGGCTGCAAATGGCGGCAGCCCTATGCTAAGTGCCCCTGTTCATCCCTAAGCTCCCATACCCGAGAAAGGCCCTACCTGGATTGTGCTCTGTCGAGCAACTGCCTCGTGTGCTCTCCTCAGCTCGGGGGAAATGCTCTGCTGCCACATGACCCAGAGGTGCTAAGCACACTCTCCACACATCGCGATGCCAGACCAGCCCATTGCGAAGGTCAAAGGGGGAGAACAGAAAAAAGCCAAACACAATTAAGGCAAGGATAAAATGATTAGCTCCAGAAATATACAGGACCCCAAAAAAAGACAACAGGAAATGAATAACATATAGAAAAAATCACAGAGGGAAAAAAAAAACACAAGTTATCAAAGCATCATGCCTCTTTCCACCCCTCTTCTATCTCTCACCAAACTATCTGGTCCAGATAGATTCAAAGCTGTTTTTTTCAACCCTCCCAAGGTTTAATAATATATTATATATTATATATTATATATATATGTGTGTGTATGGATAATATATTTTACTCACAACTATTAATAATCCTAAGCATGTATTAGGCACAAACTGTGTGCTAAACCCTGTGATGGCGGGGGGGGGGGGGGGGGGGGGGGGGGGGGGTGGAGTGGGAGAACAAAGGAAAACTTAAAACAGCCCCTGTCAACAAGGAAAGGCAGAATGTATTCTGCCTGGCCCCAAGGCAAAACTAAGAATCGGGTTGGCATTACAGAGGCAGATTTAGGCAGGGGTGGAGGGGGGGTGGGTGGGGGGTATAAATAAAAATAAATAGATACAAACCCTGCTCACTGGTACAAGTTTCTTGTGGCATCTACTCTCACTCCCTCATGTTACAAAGGAGGACATTGAGGCCCAAACTGGTTAAGGGTCTTACTCAAGGGGGTACAGCTAATAAGCAGTACAGCTGGGAACTAAAACCAGGCCCTCTGACTCCAAATCTAACACAAAGCACTTTGCCTATTCTCAAAATAAGGGCAGGGATTCCTAGTGGTTCTTAAAATCCTCTCAGGGACAAGGTCAAAATTATTTTTTTATAACACTACCAAGAGGTTTTATTTTCACATATGACCAATATCAATACATTTAATCCACAGAAACAAAAGTTGGGGGGAGGCATGGAAATCCTCAATAATTTTTAAGAGGAAGTCCTGAGACCAAGATGTTTGAGACCTGTTAGCCTAATGGAATGGGCTGCCATGGAAAGGAGGTTCCATATCACAGAGTGGAAAGAGCTTTTAATTTGGAGTCCAGGGGACCATGGGTTCAAATACTACCTCTACCACATTAGCTATGTGACCTTGGAAAAGTGACTCCACCTCTCGGTGTCTTAGTGTCAACCTAGATAAAATGAGGGGGTCAGACAAAATGATCCCTAAATGTACCCTCCAGTTCTACATCTGTGATCCCCTTTTGGGTTAAAAAAAAAAAAAAAAGGCCCTAGGACCACATTAGCTATGTTTTAGGAAGGGATTCTTTTCATAAAAATAACTTGCATTAGTGCTTCTAAGGTTTGCAAAATGCTTTATGTATATTATCTCATCGGATCCTCACAAAAATCCTGAGAGGTAGGTGCTAGTATCATACCCATTTTAGGAATTAAGGCTTTGATGTTAAAGGACTTACCTAGGATCACAAATCCAGTACGTAACTGAGGCAGGATTCAAACTCCAGATATCCTTTCCAAATCTGATATCCTATGATTTTAGAATGATAGGTGAAGAAAAAAGAATTGGAACATGTTTATCCAGGAGAAGCCAAGACTCAAAGTAAGATATGATTGCTGTTTTCAAGAATTGAAGAAAAATCAAGCAAGCAAGAAATGAAGCTTGTTCTGTTCACCCCCTCAGCAGTGAGTAGTTTGAAAATGAATGATTCTCAAACTTTTTGGTCTCAGGAGCTAATTAAAAAAAAATTATTAAGGACCCTTCCCCAGACCTTCTGCTATAGATGTTCCCATTTATCAAATTAGAAATGAAAACATCTTTGTATTATTATGAAAACAGTCTTGCCCTCCCACACTCTCTAAAAGGGACTCAGGGACTCCAGAAGGTACCACTGGACCAGACTTTAAGAACCACAGATGGAAGGAAACCTGAGGATTTAGTTCTGTTTTAAGGATGAACTTTCTTTTCCATTCTCCCAAAGTGGAATGGGGTTGCCTCCCAGGAGCACTAAGTTCCCCTTTACAAAACCTCTTCAAGGAAAGACTGTTATAGAAGGAGAGGTATCTGGGTGGTCCAGTGGTCAGAGTAGTGGACTTGAAATCAGAAAGACCTGAAATTCATTCCAAACTGACATTCCAGTAACTCTCACACTTAAAATACACTTACACCAGTCACTGCTTTCTTCCGAAAGGAACCTGGGCAAAAGCTCCCTCCTGCTTCTCTCTCTCTCTCTCTCTCTCTCTCTCTCTCTCTCTCTCTCTCTCTCTCTCTCTCTCTCTCTCTCTCTCTCTCTCTCTCTTTCTCTCTCTCGCCCTGCCTCCCTCCCTCACTCCCTCCTCCCTCCCCCTGACCACCACACCCACACAAATCTGAGCCTTACAACTACTGGCTGGGGACGTCCACTTGTTCCCTCCTCACTCTGCTGGCCTCTCCCTCATTTAGTTTTTTGCCTTATCAAGTCACTGATCTCAGAGCACAATGTTTCCTATGTTTAGACAGACAAGATACCTGCACAGAGCCTTGGTCAGGATTTTACATGTTAGCCTTCATTTCCTATGTTAGATGATCTTACTGATTTGCATATATTAATTGAAAGCTTCTAAACATCGCTGCCATAACTTGAAAGTCCACTTCTTGGAATGGAAGACTCATTTATTAAGTTCCTGCTGCATGCCAAGTTCTGTGATAAGCTCTGTATAAATAGTATCTCATTTGATACTAACAACAACCCAGTGAGGTATTTGCTATTACCAACACCTCCTCCCCCCAACCCCCATTTTACAGGTGACAAAATTGAGGTATACAGAGGCTAGAGGTTAAGTAACTTGCCAGGGTTACACTACTACTAAGTGCCTGAGGCTGAATTTGAACTCAGGTCTTCTTGACTTTGTGCCTAGTGCTGTAAGCAACTATTTAAGAAAAATATACACTTGAATACAAATATGGTGAGAGAGAGGGGAGGGGAGAGGAGAGAGACACAGAGAGAGAGACAGAGAGAGAGACAGAGAGAGAGAGAGAGAGAGAGAGGGAGGAGAGAGAGAGACAGAGACAGGGGGAAGAGGGGATGCTGTCTTTTCTAAGGATGTATGGGACACACCTTGGGACTCCTTTCCTTTATGGTATTAAGCTCCTATCAGACTTCTTGCTTGGACACCAGCCAAAAGAGATATGAAAATATGGAATAAACTTTTTAATATATATATATATATATATATGAGCAAAGTAACTTGGCAATTAAGGTTTGGGTGACAATCATCATAGTACTGAAATGCCCCCAAAAGTCCACCTGACCAAACAATTGCACAAATGTACATATTTGCAGAAAATAAGCTTTAAAAATATGGAATTAAATTAATTTTCTAAAACAAAGGAACTGTGGTCTTCAAAGTATGCATTCAAAATAATTTAATTCCATATTTTTAAAATTCATTTTCTGCAAATCTCAAAATGGAATTAGCAGGGGCTCACTTTTGCCCACCTCTCTGGCCTATTTTGTTCCTTCTCAGGTGGGCCTTCTCTTCAGAGCTGTGTGCTTGAACCCTGTCCTGCTCCCTCAGCCAGGATGGCTTATAAGTAGTTTACTTTTCTTCTGTAACACAAGAGAGAAAATCTTCTATTCCAGTGCTACAGCATCAAGAGGGGTAGATTTGGAGTCAGAGAGTCTGGGTTTTAATCTCAGCTCCACACTTACCATCTGAGTGACCTTGGGCAAGTCACTTCCCCTCCAGGTCTCAGTTTCTTCTTTTGTAAAATGGACTAGAAGAAGATAATCTCTAAGGTCCCTTTTAGCCCTGATGTTCTATGCCTAGCCACTTTCTTGGGCTAAGTCTATAAGTGAGTATTTGACCTTGAACAGTTTAGAATAGAGGTTTTTTTCCCTTTTTGTGTGTTATGAACATCTCAAATTTTTTGTTTTTATGAGCATAAAAAATCCACAGTATAACACTACTAATTCTTGGACTCACACGACAGAAGGTTAATGAAATAGATAATCAGTGTTGGAGGGGAGAGAGGTGATTCCTGAATTACAGTCTTATAGCAACTATAAAGTTGAAGGATTAAAAAAAGTGCAAGCTTGGGATCTTTTTTTGGTATGGGCAGGAAAGAGGGGGATGTATGAGACTTCAACTGGATAGTTACAAAAATAAGGAACTGTTAGCAGCTGGTGTGAGTGGGATAGTTGGCTATGTATGAAGGCAGGGAGTAAGTCTGGGCTGAGAACAAAACGGGCAATAAGAGAACTCCTGCTGATTATTTTAAAGACTGATATAATCAAATCCAATAGAGGGTCAAAATTTTTCTGTTATGGCCTTCAACTGAACATGATAAAGGAAATTGTGTTCGTCCTTCATTTTCAAAGAAGACCATGATATCAGAGAAATGATGATATGACTTGCTCTTGACTTTGTTTTGAGTGAGGGAGGGCTGTGCAAGGAAACAGTTACAGAATGGAGTATAGAAAGTAAAAACTAAGCATTTGTTGAAGATATAAAAAAGTGAACAAGAGAACTTCCCTAGCCAGTAGTTGTGAGGCTCAGGCTTGTGTGGGGGTGGTGGCGAGGAGGAGGGAGGGAGGGAAGAAGGGAGGGAGCTTATACCCAGGCTCCTTTAGGAACAAAGCAGTGGCTGGTGCTAGCGTATTTTCAATCAGAGAGTTACTGGAATCTCAGTGTTAAAAGAAAGATTTCTTAAATACAGGTAGTCCCACATATTGAAAGGTAAGACCTAGAATCTGGATGAAAGCCTGTTATCTTCAACTGAATTCAAAAAATTCAGGTGCTGCAATTAAAATTTTGTTTAAGGCAATAGCAAAGATACTACAAGGAGAGATAAGCAAGGGAATCTAAATTCTGATAATGATACCATATCTAGTGAAACATATCCATATGCAAGTAAAGGCATAATGAATATACAAGAGTAATTAATACATTGATAAGAAAATAATTAATAAATGAGAAACAGGCTCTTCAAGGAAAATTTAAATGAAATGATAAAAAGACCTGAGGAATAAGACATAATTCTAAGTGATATTAACACTACTGTGTCAGAGCTTGATAAATCTAACAAATTACAGACAAGTAAGATGTTAAGCAAAATTTATTTTATAAACCTATGGAGGCTTCTGCATGGGGAAACGCATTTATTTCCCAGGCTCCCATGGTGTGTGTGTGTGTGTGTGTGTGTGTGTGTATGTGTGTGTGTATAATATACATATGTGTGTATAGCTGTATATATACACACTCACACAAAATTTTATCTCATGCTAGAGCACAAAGAACTCAAATACAAAAAGCAAAACTATTAAGCATATCCTTCATATAAAAGATTGAAATAAAGTGAAATTATAATGACTAGAGGAAATTTGAGTCAAATATGCAGACCTAAAGATTAAAAATTAACATCCTAAATGATTGCCCCCAAAAGTAAATCATAGAAACAATAAAAAATTGAAGAGAATGATAATGAGTAAACATGCCACAACTAAGGGGCTGTGACTAAAACTGTATTTAAACTTATATTCCTGAACAAAAATAAAAGAAAAAAGAAGTATCTTTGTAGAACAGCCCTGAAAAACCTGGCTCAGGCATCAGAGGAACTGGGTTCAAATGCCGTGTGATATTTATCAGAGGGAGCTTGGTGTAATGGGCAGGCTACTGGATCTGGAGTCAGGGAGAGTTGGATTGAAATCCCCCCAAAGTCCCTTACTAAGCTATATGACTTTGGAAAAGTCATTTAACCATTCTGTACCTCAGTTTTCTCCTCTACAAAATATGGGGGGTTGGTGAAATAGTTGCTCAAAATTCAAGCTCAAACTCAAAAAGCAAAGACCAAAAGTTGTAGCTCTTATTGTCAAGTCAAATCAACAAGAAAAAATTTCCTGGGAGACAAAGAAAGGCAAAAGTTGTCCTTGCCTTCAATGAGTTTATAATCCAAAGGGGGAAACCACAACCAAAGGGCTCAATAGAAGCAAGATAAATATAGGATAAATTGGAGATGATCTCAGAGGGAAGGGGCACTGGTTCCCAGTCTTCTTGTAGAAGATGTGATTTTAGATAAGACTTGGAGCCTTCCAACTGTGAACAGGAGATGAATATGTAACCAGCCATGATGACGAGATTATAAAAGACAAACTAGGCTTTTTCAGTTATTAAGAAATAAAACAAACAGCAAAGAGCAAGAGCTTTTACACAAAATACATGCATCTACAGTAGAGTTTCTTAACCATTTTTATATCATAAACTCCTTTGGCAGTTTGGTAAAATCTATGGGCTCCTTCTCAAAATAATGTTTTACAATGCATAAAATTAAATATATAGGACTAGAAAGCAACTAATTATACTGAAATAAAACTATTTTTTCCAATCCAAGGTCACGAATACTCTGAAATCTAGCCCTTGGGGAGACCTTGGGGAGCTGAAGACTCCAGGTTAATAATCTCTGACCTAAAAAAAGAGAAGATTAAGACTTGGACAAAATCTTTTCATCCATCATCTCTGCCAAGTGTCTGCCATCTGAAATCTTTAGGGAACTGACCTAAATCCATATGATAAAGAACTGTTCCCTAATAGATAAGTGACCAAAGAATATGAACAGATAATTCTCAAAAGAATAAATGTAAATAATGAACAACCACCCCAAAAGTTTTCAAAATAATTCATAATCAGGGAAATGCAAATTAAAATACCCTCCAAGGTACTGTCTCACACCCATAAAAGTGGCAAAAATAGTAAAGGTTTTAAAAAATTCTGTATCAGTGAGAATGGCTGAAAATAGGCACTCTAATTCACTTCTAGTAGAATTGTGAATTAGTTCAATAGTTCCGTAAAATGATTCAGAATTAAGCAAGACAATTTGCAAAATTGTTCATAGCCTTTGACCCAGTGATCCCACTACTGGATTCACTGGTTATTGACAACAAGAAAAGATTTATCTGTATAAAAAAATATTCATTGCAGCACTGTTTGTAATAGTTAAACATTGGAAATAATCCACTGGACAATGGCTAAAACTGGTGGTACATAAATGTAATGGAATGTTACTACACTATAAAGAATGATGACTGTGAAGAATTCAGAGAAACATGGAAAGATTATAATAAAGTGACAAAGAGTGAAGAAAGGCGAATGATAAGGCCCAATGTAAACAACTAAAATTCAGCATGGTATAGAGAAAAGAGCTGAGGGTCAGGAAGACCTGAGTTCAAATCCCACCCGTGAAACATATTGCTTATGTGTCCGTAAACAAATCTTTCAGCCTCTCATTACCCAGGGTAGCTATCTCAGAAAATAAGGCTCATAAGAGGCACCAATCTGCACTGGTAGAGGGAATTTACCCATGTTGGAAATCACAGGTCTAGTTAAAAATCACAGGTCTAGTTTAAAAACAGCAGCAGCAACAGCAAAAATATACAATTCTGACAACTATATACATAAAGATAAAACAAAAGGGTATAGTGGATATAGCAGCAGCTTTGGGATCAGAATGACCAGAGCACGAGTCATACACATCATGCCTGTGTGATCCAGGTGGAGGTGGAGGGTTTGGACATTGCTACCAACAGAAAACTTCGACTCATCTTCTCTTTTAATAAATGAAGAACTGATGTATAAAGTTGCATATATATACTATCAGTTAAAATCATATTTTTATGCTTTTTGTTGCTTAACTTTCCAATCAATCAATAAACATATATTAAGCTCCTACTGTGTGCCAGGGACTTTTTTCAGAGATTATGCATAGTGAGGTTATCAAAATGTGAGTATGTCAGGATTTTTTTTTATGATGCACTAAACCAAAATATATTCATTAAAAATAAAGAAAAAAAGTAGAAGGAAAATGAAATGAAATTAAAATGAATGCACCAGGTCTCTTCCCTAGGCTCACTTCTTATCATGGGCAACATTACCCATATAATCAAAATTACTCAGGCTGCCGGAAGGATTTGAAAATAAGTCATTATTATTGTGTCTAGCTAGCACTGAATATACCCAGATCACTTTGTGACTTCCCATTTTTTTTGGCACACTGAATGCCTACCTTGAATTGGGATGATGGCTCCCAAATAAGCCATCATCTTTTCATCTCAGTCCTCTCCCTGTAAAAGGAGGGGGGTACCTACCACAATTTAGCACATTTGAAAATGCTTTCTTCTCAGGCTGTGTCTGGGAAGGCAGAGTGAAAATGAAACGGAGAATAGAGATAATTATCTGTATCTTTTAGATGAACAAGAGAAGAATCTGTGATGGATGATTTTCCTGGGCCCATCTATCCAGATGGGTACTCTGTGTTCATCAGACCCACCGACAAATTGGTTAAGGCTGCTCTTTCTACTGCTGATGCACACATGGCCAGTCTCTGGGGCCTGGGGGTAGAGGCGACACCATTGGCAATGAGTTGAGTTCCAGCACTCGAGAATTCAGACTATTCAGTAGCTTGCAGTCATGCCAAACAAAATAAAAATGTGCTTGACTCAGTTTTCCCTTTTCATCCAGATGTTTTGGCATCATGCAGAGAAAGCCTATACCAAGTACACAGTGAAAGTGTGGGTGGGTAGGAGCAACATCACTTTGAAGAGAAAGAGAGAGGGAAAAAACCATTCACTCCAGGAGGCACAAAAAGCTTTTAAACCATTGTTTTCCTATCCTTTCCCTTTTATTAAGGAGAATCTGAGAAAGCTGCTTAAATGGAAAGTATGGAGAGTGGGACTTTCCCTCTCTAAGGAAATTTTAGATAAAGAAAAATGTTTTCATTCTTGAACTAAAATACCCAGCTAGAGCTTGGGGATAGAAGAGCTGTAATACTTTTTATACCTTCCAGAAAACTCTGGGGCCTGGGCTTCCTTTCTGTGTGGGATGCTCAGCCATCTCTTTGTCCGGAGGGTATCTTAGACTCTGAGAGAAGATTCAAGTCTTCTAAATCTTCTCTTGTCATTGATAGAGTAGAATAGAGCATCAATATTTTCATTTGTAACCAGAATAAAGGCCAGCATGGTCCCTTGTCCATGGAGTTCCAAAGTCTCACACCAGGAGTAGCCCATTAGAGCTCATTTCATAATTAGAAATGAGAAATGTCTAATTTCACTAGAAAAAGAAAAGCAAACATCCTCAGCAAGTGGATAGGGTTCTACACGTGGAGTTGGGGAAACCTGAGGTTAAATCTTAGACACCTTTTAGTTGGTCCTCCTAGACAAAAATTACTTACCCTTTCTGAGCCTCAGTTTCCTAATCTATAAAGTGGGGTTATTAATAGCCCCGCTCTCACAGGGTTGTGAGGAAGAAGTGAGAAATCAATTTGCAGACCTTAAAAAATGCTATGCAAATCTCAGCTATTATTACTGCACTGAAACACTACGTCTACACTCATTTCATCATTTTCCATACATTTTGGCATACCTAGTTTGTTATGCTAAATCCAAAGGGTCATAGAAGGACCTCCCAAAGGATCATAGGATCAGGGATTTAGCTCTAGAAGAGACCTAAGAGGTCATCTAGACCAGTTTCAGGAAACAAAGGACCAGGTGGGTTAAGTGACTTGCCTGGGGCCACACGACTAGGAAGTGGCATGTTGGAGACTCAAATTCGGGTCTACCAAAATTCCAAGGTTTTATGTATTTCAGTATGCTGACTTTCAATTCAGAAAATGAGAAAATTATTTGCCAGATTGCAAATAAATTTGCTCTCCTTTGTTTTCATTGATTGTTTTAATCACAACTCATTTATTATATTTTGAAAAATGAGATCTTTTCATCATCCGTGTGAATAAATTAATATCAAACTAAAATATGCATAGATATGAAACAAATCCATGAGAACCGAGTTGGATGACAAATATATGGTTTGTAATACAAAACCTCCAAAAAAAAGCAATGTGGGATTTGCATAATAATTATGCTTTTCAGACAGAGTTTTAAGGGATTAATTTTGAAATGGATTAGGGAGAATGTACACCCCAAGGGAAATGTGATATAGACATATGAATAGACCACATCAGAACCCAATAATAATATGAATGGTGATTATCACACTTAATCTAAGGGTCTAAATAATTCCCTAAGAGAAAGTTCTCTGGAAATCCCAGAGTGAAGGAGGTATGGCTTTATCTCCCAGAAAATAAGGTGGACAGTTTCCTTAGGGCTGGGGCACTGTTTACTGAAGCCTTGGATCCCCAGGATAAGGAATTCATCTTCTCTACTCAGTAACTCACAGATCTATTCCTAGAGTGCTGGTCTGGCAGGGATCTAAGTGACCTGGTGGACACAATGCTGGGCTGGAGTCAGAAAGCTCGGACTTCAAATCTGGTCTCAGATACTAACTGGCTGTGTGACCCTCAGTAAGTCACTTAACCTCTGTTGGCCTCAGTTTCTCCATCTGTAAAATGGAGATCATAATACCACCTTCCTCCCACAATTGTTGTGAACATCAAATAACATAATAGCACAGTGCTTGGCACCTAGTAAACACCATATAAATGTGTGCTGCTGTTGCTCTCATTAGCGTTATTATCATTTCCTGGGTTCTTTGCCTTGGACCCTTTGAGCAGTCTGGTGAAACCTATGGACTCCTCATGATCATGTTGCTAAATGCATAAAATAAAATACATAAGATTACAAAGGAAATCAATTCTACTAAAAGTTATCAAAATATTAAAAACAAACCCAACTAGTTCATAGACTCCAGCTTAAGAACTCCTGCTCTAGGTCCTCTGTGTCAGCCCTGTCCCCTTCCCTGTCACCTACCACCTGTTTTTTTAGGGAAGAAGAAGAGCTGAAAGAAAAAGGAGAAATGGCTTGTCCAGGTTTACATAGTTATAGAGCTAAGACTTCAAAGTAACAGATGGAGTGATGGACCTAGAGTCAGGAGATTTGAGTTCAAATCCTGCCTCAGACACTTAGCACTGGGTGACCCCGGGCAAGTGTCTCAATTTCCCATAATCACAGCTGCCAAAAACAAAAAACAAAAAACTTTCCCCATGTAACATTGAAATGATCGCATAAATTGTTGGGTTCTCCTGCCCTCCCTCACCTCAATGAGCCCTTTGTAAAATTCGGAAAGTTTCAAGGACCAGTAAGGCAAGATGGGAAATTACTATGGCTCCCATGGTTCTATTCCTTTCACTTCAACAAGTATGGGTTAAGTGCCTACTATGTACCAGACACTGCAAAGAGCTGGGGGTATAATGGTAAAAATGTAGCAGTCCTTAAGGAAGTTAAATGCTGGAGGTGGGGAGGGGGGCTGCAATCTGTGCTTGATAAACATGATAAAAGACAATGGAGTGGAGAGATCGCTAAAGGCTGAGGGGATTTAGCTAGGCTCCATAAAGGAAGTGGTACTGCAGGGAGGCCCCGAAGGAAATCGACAATGCTCACTTGCTTGAGTTCTGGACAAAAGAAAGTTTTGCTCTAATATACAAGCCTCAGCCCCTTCTAAATCTACCATCTTTGCTCTCTTCTCCCCCTCTCTTGTTCCTCTATAAGTTTACTTCCTCCTTTCTCTCTCCTATTATTTCTTAGACCTGCACTTTAGGAAGCTTATTCAGGTGGTATTCAGTGGATCAATCAGTCAATAAGCATTTATTAAGCACCTACTATGTGCCAGGCATTGTGCTAAGCTCCAGGGATACAAAGAAAGGCAAAAGATAATGTTTGCCCTAGAGTAGCTCAGGATCTAGTGAGAGAGACAACATGAAAGCTCTATATGTGAACAAACTATATACAGGATAAATAGGAAATAACCAACAGAGGGAAGGCACTAGAATGAAGGGAGATGGGGAGAGGCTTCCTGTAGGAGGTAGGATTTTTGCTGGAACTTGAAGACAAGCCAGGAGGTGGAAATGAGGAAGGAGACATTTACAAGAGATGCTGTAGAATTGACACGTATTGGTAACAGATAGGCTATATGGGATGAGTGCCAGTGACAAGTCAAGGATGACACAGAGGTTGCAGGACTGGGAGGATGGTGGTGCCCTTGGCTGTAAGGGGTAAACTCAGAAGAGGGAAGGACTGCGGTGGGGGTGTGTGGAGATGATGAGTTCTCATGTGACTGGATTATGACATGCATGGGTTCAGGAAGTACTCACTGCATCTGAACTGTGGATCACAGAATGTCATGAGGGATCAGTTACAATGGTCAACTAGTGCAACCCATGCCTGAACAAGATGCTTAACCTCTCTGCAATGTTTGGCTGCTGAAATCAAGTTATCAAAATATTAAATTATTCTGCCTTGAAAGGGAATTCTAGGCATGTTAATAAAAGCCTATTTTAGTGGCTTAATTCAATTAATTAAGTTAGATTAATTAAAATAATTGACATTACCTCCCATCCCCTGTGTCCCCTAGGATATTCTCTCCTACTATGGCTTCCATGACATTGTTCTTTTCTGGTTTTCCTCTTACCTGTCCCATCACTCCTCATTCTCCTTTGTCAGTTTGTCCAGATCATGTCCCTTTAAATATGGGTGTCCCCTAAGCATCTACTCAGATCCTTTTTTGTTTCACTCTACTTTCTTACTTGATGACCTCATATGCCTCCTTGGATTCATTTATCACCTTTATACAGATAGCTTCCAAGTCTGTCTCTGTACATACATACACACACACGTATATATGTATGCATACACACATACATATACACATGTATGTATCTATATACATATATAAAGATATATATGTATATGTGTACACATATGTGTGTGTGTATAGTCATCTCTCCCAAGTTCTAATCTTACATTCCCAATAACCTGATGAATATGGATATCTCTAGCTGGATGTCATAGAGACTTCATAGCTCAATCCATCCAAGAGATAACTCATCATCTTCCCCCCTCCCCAACCACTCCTCCTCCGGACTTTGCTTATTTCTCTTTCAGCACCACCACATTCACAGGCATCTAGTTTCATAATCCTGGATTCATCCTTGACTCTCCTCTGAAAAAGGCCCTTAATACATATATCTCTTTCCAACTTTCTCCTCTGTCATCTACTTTCCATAAAGCCATGAAACCAACAGTTCTAAAGCACAACTTTGACCATTTAATTTCCATGCTCAGAAAATTTTAGTGATTCCCAATTGCTTCAAGGATAAAGGCAAACTTCCTAGATGAGCATTTCATGGCCTACAATCAGTTATTCAACTCCCTTTCCCCAGTCAACCTTATTTCTCATTACTCCCTTTCATGCACTCTGTGCTCCTGCCAAGATGGCCTACTAGCTATTCCCTGCACTCGACTTACCTTCACAAGAACTTTGCCCAGTGTTTAGAATGCACTCCCTCCTCCACATCGTGGTCTTCCCTCAAGGCTCAGCTCAGGTACTATCTCTTCCATGAAGCCTTCCCCAACTGCTAAGTTGATAGCATCCTCCTCCAGCATCCAAATCTTACATTTATTCATCCATATATTAGATTTCACCCGTCTCCATTGACATCAGCTCCTCAAGAGAAGGTGAGATTCTATTTTTGTCCTCATGTTCCCATCATCTAGCAGGATGCCTGAGACATAGCAAGTAATTAATTGACATCTGATGGACCAGACTAAGTTGTATCACCTCTACAATATCCTAAGTGGTCATTCAGCTAGTGCCAAAGTAAGTTAGAACAGGTGACTTTAGTTGAGGTAGCCAGATGCTATGTGGGGAAAGTCAATCTGGTCCTGGTTTGCGCCAGCAAAGAACCATAAATCGAGAGCCTTGCCCTTCAGAGCAAATCCCCTCACATGTACACTGGTTCCCAAGCAGAAGAAAGATTTGAGCTATACTTTGCCCCCAGGTTAACCTAAATACCCCTGCCAGATTTATCTCCACGGCTGTCTTTATATCACTTCTCAGCTCAAAACTCTTTAAGAAAAAAATGCTCATCAGGCAAGGATTCAAGAGCTTGTAACCTGGTTCCAAGCAACATAAAAAGCACTAGATATATAGCCTGAAGATCTGAGTTCAAATCAGGGCTCCAGTAAACTATGTAATATTAACAAGTCATCATAACCTATCTTTAGCTTCAGTTTTCTCATTTCTAAAATGGCAGGGTTGGAATAGATGATTGCTAAGCTTCCTTCTAATTCTAAACATTGTATTCTAGGTAAAGATATTCAACTTTGTCTTTACTGTGTTTGAACATGGCAGGATTATCACCATCTCAAAGTCTTTGCTAATGTCATCCCCCTGCATCAGAGAAACCCTTCCTTCCTTTCCCCTTACTTCTACCACTCCTTCAAGCTGCAATTTCTTTAAGAGGTCTCTATTGACCATTCCCACACACACTGACCTCCCTTTTCTATGGATATCTTTTATACAAATCCTCGATCATCTACTGTCTTAAACTGTTAGCTCTTTCATGTATAGGTATCTCACTTCCCTAACTGGTTTGAAAGTTCCTACCTAATTCTTACATTTCTTCTCTGTCCCCTTCACTTTATAGCCCTGGGTTATCCACACAGTAGGAACTGACTAAATCTAAATTGAATGAAGAGAAGAAGTCAATTCCAAAACATATGGTTAATTTTTGTTCTGTCAAATCAGACCAGATATATGGGCCACTAAAATAAGCTTTTATTAACATGCCTAGAATTCCCTTTCAAGATGCAAACAATTAGCAATTTCAATACTCCCATTCGTGAAATACCTTAGGAAGTGGGGAGAGTAAGAACTCAGTGAAATATATTTTGCAGAACTTTGAAGTTGCATCTGCAAACCAGGAAATGGATTATATAAATTCTGGGCAAAGTTTCCAATCAGGAGTTCTTCTCTCTGATTCCCCTTATTGGTACTGGAATGACTGAAATGAGCGTTATTGAAGTAGCCAATCGTGAACAATCTTCTTTTTGCCAAATTCGATGCCTCATTACTCTTCTTTTTCTCCGGTTCATATCTGCCATCATGTCAAATTTGGCTTAAAGGGTAGAGAGAACATATGTTTTTTCTCATAAAAGAGAAAAAGCATCTATCCAGCATATGCAGTTTTCCATGATCCACACTCCAGGAGCTCTTCTGACAGAGGATATGGCACAGGGGAAAGAGAAGGGGTTTGGTGTCAAAGACTATGGTGTCTCTTTCCACCCCTGCCATTTATCAAGCCACATGACCCAATTGTTACAGTTCTTAGTTTTATTATCCATAAAATGGGGTCATATATATTTTTTTCTGTGCTGCTAATTTCACAAGGTGAGGATCAAATGTGTTCATGGATCAAGGTCTTTGGAATCAAAAAACCTATATAAATTTAAGTTATAGGAAATGTCCTTGGGCCTCCAACCAGGAAGAGAATTATAGGATCACAGATCAAGAGTTGAAAGAGACCTTAGAGGTCATCTGTACCAGCTTTCTTTTAACAGAAGGAGACTGAGGTCCAGAGGTGGAATGGCTTGTACAAAGTCATTAGTAAATGAGCACAGCTGGGATTAGGATCCAAGTCCTCTGATTACATGTCCTTTCCACCACAATGCAAAGAAGTCTCCCTTTGTTCACCTTGCCATTAAATTCTCCATTATACTATCCATTCAGGGTACTCTATCAAGGCTTTTATGAGAATTTGATTCCCTTCAAATCCATAAAAGGTTATTCAAGTGGCTACCACGTGCAAGGCAGAGGCAGTGTAAAGCTGCCTTTAGAAGGTGAGCCTTGGAATTAGGAGGGCCTCAGTTTATGTCCTACTTCTGACACATACTAGCTACATGGCCATGGGCAAGTCATTCAACTTGGCTGAGATTCTAAACTGCCCATCTTCAGGAGGGAGCTTCTCTACTTCTCTACTAGACCATATTCACTGGGGAAAAAATGTAGTAAAAATGTATTCATGTAACTCTAGGCCAAGGTGTCTTTAGGCAATTAGGCATGAATGGTGCCCAGAGAAACCCTCAAAACTGGATATGCTTACCTAGAGTACTATGCCACAGATTTAGAAATGGAAGGGACTCATTGGCTAAGATAAAGGGTGACAATGGAAATAGGGAAACTGAATTTTTTTAAACATTACAATTTGACAAATTCCAAAATAACTTGGATCATTAACTTGTGCATATTTTGGGGCTCATTTCTATATTGAGGATTTATATCTTTTCTTGACTAAGATGTCAACACCACTCCTCTTGTCAAGATGTGGGCCTAGGCTAAAGATAGAATGAAAATTTCATCTTCCTGGTAAATTTTTAAGGTATGTTTATCAAAATTACAAAGATGGTAGAATTCAAAAGATAAATCACAAAACCAGATCATTTTCATACCTGCTAAATGGAATTTCTGAAATTATACTCTTGTCTAAACCAAGATATGTGAGTCAAGTAAAAAGTTTCTTCAGAAGGATTTTACCAAGTCTATCCTAGAAAAACTATGTCAGTTTTCACCCCATCTTTAATTATTGACATAATTGGAACAGTGGATAGAATGCCAGACCTAGTATCAGGAAAACCTAAGCTCAAGTTCAGCTTCAGACATTTACTAGCTGTGTGACCCTGGGCAATCACATAACTCTGTTTGCCTCAGTTTCCTCATCTGTAAAATGAGCTGGAGAAGGAAATAGCAAACCACTCCAGTATCTCTGCCAAGAAAATTCCAAATGGGATCACAAAGAATCAGGTGTGACTGAAACAACAAAATACTAACAACATAGTACTTTAAATATACCATTTAAGATATTGCTGTTGTTTTTCAGTTGTGCCTGACTCTTTGTAAACCCATTAGGGGTTTCCTTGGAAAAGATACTGGAGTAGTTAGTCATTTCCTCTTTCAACACATTTGACAGATGAGGAAATTGAAGTAAACAGAGTTAAGTGACTTGTCCAGGGTCTCACAGCTAGTAAGCATCTTCCTGACTCCAGACCTGGCACACTACAGTGCTACCTAGCACTCATAATAGTAATAGTTAGTACTTACATAGCATTTACTATGTGCCAGACACTGTGCTAAATGCTTTACAAAATATTATAGGAGCTGTGGTCTGGTCCATAGTCTCTTTGATATTCTAGAGTCACATGATAGGTATCAGCGTGGAATCCTCTGCTCAGTGCTAGGTTTTAGACTGTTGGATTATTTACCTGTGTAAGTAATTCAGTGTTGACTGCAATATGGAGGAAAAACCGATGCTAGTAACCACATCTAGTTAATCTTGTAAGTTAGAAATCTGTGGCTACAGATATGATCCCTGTGTGGACCAGCAGCAATCTGGGAGGCAAGAGTGGGGAGTTTGGAATCAGAAGACGTAAATTTCAAAGCCAGCTTTTCTGCTCACTCTATATGTGATCTTAGAGAACTCAGCTGATCTCTGTAGGTCTCAAAACACATGTGTAAAAAGAAGGGGATTGGAGATCAGTTCTATATCCTTTCCAGTTATAGACTGATATACCTATGCTATGAGCAAATTCTAATCCTACCAGGGAGATCATATTTTTAAGGGTTATGACTATATATCAAAAGAGAGGGAGATTAAAGGTTCCATTGGGAATTTTGGTCACATTAACATAGAAAAGAAGAATCAAAACCATATGTAAGAAGAGAAGAAAGGAAATATATGCTAGCATAAGGTGCTATGATATTTCTATTTCTACTTGTTTCAGAAAATCAGTTCTGCCTCCCTTGTGGCCCAGCTACTTGCTACTAATAAACTATCAGAAGAATAAGAACTCCATGGAGCCCACACTATGACATGGTTTATGTCAACCCCATTCTGGTTTTTTATGTTCATTAACCTTTATGATAAAAATATAAAGACATCAAAAGCTTTCCAATGGTGTCCCACTTTGCCTTTTCTATTTTGTTTCGATCACCTTCCCCTACCTTCTCTGTATCAGCTGACATACCAAGGCAATGACTGAGACTAGATGCAATAACAAATTTAAAAAAAGACCTACCACAAAATTCTTAACATTTCATTGCCTTGTCTGTACTCACTGTGGGCCAAGAGCAGATGGTATCTTACCTGCTTTGATGTTCTTTTCAGACCTCTCAAGGAGTATCGCACAGATTTTTTTTCTAGGCTAAATCAACACTCAAATCTTAGTAAATCTCCTCTCCATTCCTTGATTTGGGTTTGCAAATAAATATACATGACAGCACACAAGGCTCTCTAATCTTGAATTATCGTTAATCCAAAGGAGACACCAAATGATTGAGATCACCCAACTAGGCCCAATTTTGCCCATAAAAATCAACATTACTGAAAGATCTATGCAAAGTAGTAAGGGGAAGTACTACAGCAAAATCACTTTTCATTTCTTGCTAAGGATAAGAAAATATAAACACAAACAATGAGGCGACTCAAATAGTAAGTGCGTTGCTGGGTTTTTTTCATGTTTCTGCATCATATAATGAAAAAGACTTTTTGCAAGTACAAACTGTAAATATATTTGAAAGCATAATGGAAACAAGAAAACAGTCTAGGATTATTTTCTTTGAGGACTGGCATTCCTTTCTTTGCCTTTATCTCATCTTTTTGGTTATCCAGAGGGAAAGAACACAGAGAGACTCATTATATCTCCCTGAAAGATTTCCATTTGGCTAAAATAATGAGTTTCTCTAATACCAGCATAAGAGAATTGGAAGGAAGGGTACACTTCGTTTGGTGGTAAGCCTTCTACAGTGTTCTTGTAGCAGAATGATGGAAAGAAGATATCCGAGCAAATATATGCAACAAACAAAAAGGAAAACCATGGCTTTCTGCATGCACTTGGTAAAGAGCAGACAGTGAGGCAGGACCAATACTTCCCTAAGAAGGACGATCTCTTGTTGTTTAATTGTCATAAAACAATCATTTTAATAAAAAAAAAAAACAGCAACACAAGATTGTCCATGAGGTGCAGTTTTAACTACATTTAGCCTTCTCCATGACTTTACAAAAGTCAAAGTGAAATCTCCAGCAAAGGGTACAGTTGGGGATAACTCTGGTCACTATATGTTCTGGGAATGTAATCGAATATTGTTGTGCATAAAAAATAATGAATATGAAGAATTCAGAGAAGCATATACAATGATGACAGTAATGTAATTAAAAGAAACACCTTAAATACAGATGAATTCCAGGTGATTATAATGTTCACCCTTGGATTGAAAGTAGAGATAAAGAAATTTGCCTCTCTCTTTTCAATGAAGCAGTGGTAGACTGGGAGGGGTAAAAGGGTATATCCAGAAATTATTGTGATAAAAATACAACAGGGATTAATACATTTAAAAAATGTCTTGGCAACTAAATCATTAGTAGTCCCCTAAACTTGGATTGGATCTCACAACGGTGAAATCATCTTGAATTTGAACAAATGAATTAAATGGGAATTTGGAGATAAATGACCTCCTGACATCTTCTCCTCTCAATGCTTGCCAAGTTTCAAAACTTTCAGAAGAAATCTTTTGACTCTCTTTATCATTTTTACATTCCTTAGACAATGATTCAGCAGATCAATCAACCAATCAATGAGTATTTATGACATACTCACTATGTGCTGGGCACTATGCTAGTTCTGAGGGGAAAACAAAAACAGCATTCCATGTCCTCAAGGAGCTTACTGTTAAATGCAGACACAACATATACATAAATAGGTACATATAAGACACAGAAAAGATAAAAGGTAATGTCAGTAGGGAAAGGCATTATCATCTGAGGAGACTATGAAAGGCCTTTCATAAAAATGCAATGAAATTGAGGCTTGCAGGAAGTCAGGGACTCTAAGAGGCAGAAGAGGGAGAGAAATCTTAGCTTGAGGGACAGCCAGTGTAATGGTTTAGAAATGGGTGGGTTAACATCATGTACAAAAAGTAAGTCACTCACTATGGCCAGATTGTAAGGTGTGTGGAGGAGATACAAAGATAAAGAGAGGACAGTTTGTGAAGGGCTCTAAATGCTAAGCACAGGATTTAACATTTTACCCTATGTGTGGCATGGCAATATTTTTTTAAGTGCATTCCATTTGATCAGTCAATATCTAACAGCAAAGTTGGGCATACCAAATTGCCAGTTTTCAATCACAGGATGGCAAGCATCTGTGGAGATTACACCACATGGTGGTATCAGTCCAGTATTACTTATGGCCAGCAGGCTCGGTGACTACAGTATTATTAATTACAAATCATGTATTCACCCCAATATCTAAGACAAGGGTGGGGAACCTGTGGCCTCAAGGTCACACTTGGCCTTCGAGGTCCTCAAGTGGTGCCCTTTGATTGAATCCAAACTTCACAGAACAAATCCTGTTAATAAAAGGATTTGTTTTGTAAAACTTGAACTTAGTCAAAGGGCGGCACTTGAGAACCTAGAGGACCACATCTGCCCTTGAGGACGCAACCCTTCGTCTAGAATGTGAATAATAAAATATTTCCTGGACCCTATGGTAAAAACACCACAGTCTAAGAGCACAGCAAATTAGAGAAAAAAATACAAAAAAAAAAAAAGAAAAAAAAAGAATGGTCCATGTGGGAACCAAGACAAGTCTGCATCTCTCTGTAAAGTTGTAGACACTTTTTGGAATATATCCTCAGCTGGAAGGGAGCAGATGGCCAACTGAAAATGGGACTTGAAAAGGAAAGTACTATTGGAAAGAACCATAGTTAATTTTTTGGAATTGTTCTTCATCATGTTGTCCAACTCATCTCTTTCCTCCCTATGCAAATGCCAAGAAGGTGCTAGAAACATTTATGAACAATATAAGTGGAAATATTTACATATAATAATTCGCTTTACAATACTATCACTAATATTGTTTTTCTTCTCAATTTTCATTCTCATTTGTAGAATAAAGTTAGCAGCTGTCATGGGAAAATGAGCATAAATCACTTATTTTCTAATGATGCATGACACATTATATAACTGTTAACACAACAAAGAAATTTTGTGGGAATTAAAGCATAAGCTATAAATATAGACTACAAGTGACCCATAATAAATTCAAGGTTATTCAATAAAATTAAATCCACCAGAAGGTGTCTCATAGAGGAGTTCCCAAAGCTATTTTCAGTGATGAGTGTCTTGTTGGAAGAAATATGTAACCAATGGTCAATTTTGGTTCCACTGAACTGATGAAACACACTTTCCTCTTTTCAGTGGGAAGGTAGGGGACATCAGGTGTGGATCTTTGTATATAGTGACAGATGTGGTTACTGTGTTGAATCACTTTTTTTCCTTTGTGAAATGGAGCTTTCTGTGGTGGCTATGGTGGGGTTGGGGAGAAGAGGAATGAGTATGAGAGAAAATAGACAAAAGCAATCAATAAAACTTTTCTTAAGAGGTCTGTAGTTTCTTAAGAAGACTCATTTGAATATCTAAGTTCCAACACTTTTGCTTAAAAAGCAGTTACATAGCTTTGTATTCTGTCATATCTTTTATTCTCAGACTTCAATTCACAACCAAAGCTTAAAAAAGAGGCTATGGAAATGAGATTCAGGAAACAAAACTGAGAAATTCAGCATCCCAGCACTTTTGGTAGGTAAAGGTCTAGAACTCATGCATTGTTATTTGAGAATGTTTGTTGATCGATCAATTGAATGAATGAATGAATGAATGAAGATAAGACCTTAACAGTAACTTCTCCATAATGTGAGAATTCTTTTCTTAGAAGCATAAGGGTTCCTTTGAGAGCTTGGGCACCACTTTGGCAGACCATAGTCAATCACTCCTTGTCTCTGCCTTCCATATTTCCCCAAAATAGCAGAGTTTCAAGAAATACTAGGCAAGCAAGAAATGAAAGCTCATTATCTACAAATATATATATATATATATATACACACACACACACACACACAATTTTAAGGAAACAGATCTTAAAATAAATAACAATAAATATTAATGCTAAATTTGGGGATTATTTAGGTATACTTGCAGAGATGTGAACAGGACAATCTACTTTTTTATCTTTGTGCAATTACTTACCTTCAAAATTCAATCCTTCTGACTGTCAGGTAAAAAGAAAATGGTTAAAGGGCTATAGTTGAGTATCTCATTAACTAGAATGTCCTATTCTTATCTGCAGGTTGTGCTAAGAAGAATCCAGATGCAGAGCCAGGTGAGGTATTTACACTTAAGGTACACATTTCTTGAATAAAACATATACAAATATCCATTTTTTTCCCATAATTTCCCAACTAGTGAGTGAGGAGGACTTTGTTACTACTATAAGAAAGTAAAATGAGAAAAAAAGTAGTGAAATAAAGGACTGGTGATCATATCTATAGTACAAACAGCTGTTACAGAACTGCAACATTTGATGTGACTGCTCAACTATATTTCCATACATGTGGCAGGTTGATAGGAGAGACTTAGCTGACTCTCAGATGACTAGACTATGACCAGTAGAAATGACCAAGAGCTCCAGCTGAGACCATTCTGTGTAGATTTGCCCTAGACTTTCTAAATCCCCCTCCCCTTCACCAACTTATAACAAGTGTTACTTGGAAGTCTACTAAAGGGGAAAGGTTGGAATCAATGCTTGGAGAACCCAAAGGCCAAAGAATGAGGAATCTCCTACCTCCATCTCTTTACAATTAGCCATAAAAATGGCACACCTGTTCACAAAATAAGACCCAGGCAGGAGTACTGACTATAGAGCAGGAAAGCATGAAGGAAGGCAGCCCAGCAGGGAACCTCTTGATTAGTTTTTTTTGCCTGCAGTTAATGGAGCAGTCCAGATCACTGAAGCTCCAAGAGGCAGAGATATATCTTTATTTATTTACTCTATTTTCAAAATTGCTTTCTTTATGGTAATATCACCTAAGGGCACAAATAGAAAACAATTCTATTAATTAAACTTGGCTGCTATTGAGAGGGTCTAAGTCTGTCAGTCTAGACAAGCTGCTCTATTCTTTTAAGGCATTGTTCCCAAATATATTTGAAAAATAATGCTTTTAATGCATCGTTAATGACAGGCAGTTATGGGTTTTCTCCCCAAATGTTCCATTTGAGGATCTATACTGCCTGGATACCAATAACAAATGATTCAGCCCTGGAACTAGCCAGGGGAGTTGAGAAAGAAAAGTGGTAAGGGAGCCACTTCTGGTTCACCCCTTCTTGGGGAAAAGACCCTCTCTCCAATTTCATTCAGACCTGTGTCTGTCTTACGCAATGGGGCTAAGAGCTATGGCCACAGCTTTGGTTTCTCTTCTGAAAATGTAATCCTCCAAAAGCAGGGAGTTCCCAATAGGTAAGCAGCCTAGCATTTTCAGCATCATGAAGCCGCTACATGGAGCAGTGACTACAGTCGGTTGGACTTGGAGTCAGGAAGACCTGAATTTGATCCTTAACTCACATTTACTGTGGGACTTAACCTCTCTCAGCCTTTGTTCCCTCATCTATGGAATAGGGAATAAGAATAACACTTACCTCACAGTCTTGCTATAGGATCAAATGAGATAACATTTAAAGTGCTTTACAGATCTTAAAACACTATACAAATGCAATTACCATCATAATCATCATGAATTTTCTTATCTTCCTCCCCAGATTCAAGGTCATGGTATGATAGTGAGGTGAGAAGTTTCCAAGGGTGACGAACCCTTCTCCCCCACTACATCCAACAATATGAGTCCCTTCATCAAGAGAACTCAGCAATAACAAGAAACAGAACAATGAGGGAAACTTCCAGAATGTTACAGAATAGAAGAGCTGAAGACTGACCTAACCAGCTGAAGCTTGTTAAGCTGAGTGCTACCAGCTTAGGGGCAAGTTTCTACCACCAGCCTTGGCAGACACTGATGATCTCAGCTCTGGCTGAGCTCTGGGTTCCCCTACGAGCTTCATGTTTGCCACCGTTCGGGGGGGTGTGACGTTTTATTTTCACGAAGGACTTTCCACTCCCAGAGTTGTTTCCACAGACCATGTATTGGCTCCATCACTTAGTTTCCATTCTGATCCTCCCATTTTTGGAGCTAAGATTCTATTTGCATTTGGGTGGGAGGAAACTAGGCTCCTGGACCAAGTTGAGCCAATCAGACCAGCGCCAAGACCAGGGAAGGAGGAAGGAAGAAGAATCTGGAGACAAGGAAATGGAAAAGGAAGAAACCATGAACTTAATGAAGATCAAAACATAATTAATATAGAAGAGGAGGGAGAAAAGGATGGAGAGAAAAGACTTTTCAAGAGCAGCTTTCTTAACACTGTCCTAGGGGATCAGCCACCAGGGCTAGGCCAGTCTAGGAGCTAAAGGACACCAGTTACTGAAGGGACAGTGAAACCCCCAAAGAATGGGTCTGGTAAAAGTGGGGAATAAACCCACCACCTTGGCCACAAAGAACCTCCTTGCAGCATTGTTCCAACATGCCACCTTTACTCTCTGAGGAAAACAGACCTTTTCCACCTTTGAGGGTCTGAAAGGACAGAGCATAGGCAAAAAGGGCTGCAGGAGACCAGACAACCAGCAGCACCAAAGGGAAGGGAAGGGAAAAGTTAGGTGGTAGTGTGTACTTTGCAATAGGGACACCACTGAAAAATCAGCAGAGTGATTGAGACAGATGCTGTCTGAGAAGGAGAAATGAATAGGCATTTGAAATAAACATTCATCCCAGTTACCTGTTAAGTCCCCACCGTGTGCCATGTATTGTGCTAGGTCCTGGGGATACAAATATAATAGATGAATCTGTGGACAAATACTTTACAATAAAGGACACTCAGTCAAAAGGTCCTGGGGAAAGTGAAGTCAAAACAATTAATTCTGCAAGGTCCTCTCAAATGATAATGGAGCAGCTCCAAACACCTCTGTAATGGTTCAGAAAAATGATTAAATCCATAAGGGAAGAAGACAGCAAAGAAACAAGGACAAAACTGAGAGTCCCTAAGCAAGGCACCAGTAAGTCCAACCAGATAATAGGAAAGTAGAAGGACAGGAATGCTCTCCATTCCACTAGATTCAAGAAAAAGATGACAAGTGAAGTAAAATGTAAAAAATAAAGAAACAGAAGAAAATTTAATGGAACAAAATAAAAGTCAAACCTTCTTCAACCAACAAGAGTGAGTTCTACCAGACAAGAAGAGCCAACTTGAAGATGCGATGCAAAGGGACAACCAAAGACTTATGGGTCTTCCTGAGAAACACTGTGGAAAAGAAAGCCTGAATCACATACTCTAAGACTGTGCAGGAAAAAAAAAATGGCCCACAACCAACTTGAGTAGGTGGCAAAGTTCAGACCACAAGAATCAATGGAACGACAAGGGAAGGAAATGCCAAGTTTTACTCGGGGACTCTTGCATTTGTGTTGTATGAATAGGGCTTAACTCTGTATCTACAGCAGCGTAAGCATTTCATAAGTGCTTGCTGAATCCAAACAAATTATAGAACCAGACCTGTTTAGGGACAGGGCTCTGATGGAAAGCCAAATGATAACCAGTCGTATTTAAATAGATCATCCTCCTTAAACTATGGTTCAAATTCAGTTGTCTGTGAATGAGGAAATCTAGACAAATGCGAACAGAGGAAGACATTTGTCTGTGAGGAATATAATGCTATAATCTGGTTGTGTCACTTGAGTCTAAGATCTCCCCATGGCTGCCATTTCTTACAAGTCCTTCAAGTCATTAGGCGCAAGTTCAAGGTGAGGAATTTTCTGACTTCAAACAGGCCTGTCTAAATAGGCTGGCTGGCTGGCATACTCACTTCAAGTGTTCTCCCTTATTCAAAAGCCCTCTATGGCACTGGCCCAGAAATAAAATTTACAAGAGGAGAATCCTTGGGATTTTGCAGATGAAGACCAAGCAAGTTGAGCAAAAGCCTATGGAGACTCTTCCTTGGAAAGCTCCACAGCTTCATGACAGAAAGTTGAAAAATGTCCATGTTGATACAGATATTTTGCATCCATTTTCTAAGGATGTACATAGTATGTCTGAAATTTGGGGGAGATCGGGGGACCCGAAAAAGTACAAACGACTACATGCAACTAAACACTTCTCTTTTAGTTAAACCTCACTTTACAAACATCTCTTTCGAATATACACTAAAGTAAGAAAATAAATTTGCCAGTATCTGTGATGAGAAGATATCCAAAGAAGGAATAGAATCTAAAGAAGATGCTGACACCTTCCATGTTAGCTTAGTTCTTTGCATCTCAGTGGATGCTAATTTCATAGCTGCTTTGGTAGGCAAGGCTAGCCCAGTGCAAAATTTGGTAGAAGGCATAATGAGTCTCATTTTCTATGTCTTTCTCCCCTTCTCAAGGAGTCCAAGAACTGCAAGCTATCACTCCCAATCCCCCTAATATCAAGGGCCTCACACACACTGCCTGACCTGTACTTTTTCAAACAATGTTCCACATTCCAGACCTTTCCTGCCCTTGGATTCCCTACTTCCATCCCCACCACAATTTATCTGGTGCCCCCCAAGTCTAAGATTGTACAATTACAAGACTTAGAGGTAGAAGGGACCTTCAATACCACTTTTAGTCCAATATCCTTACTTTACAAATGAGGAAATTGAGACCCACAAAGATGAAGTGTGCCAGAGTCACATGACAAGTTGTAGAATTAAAATTTGAACTTACATATTCTGACTCCAAAGCAATGTGCTTCTTACTTACTCTGTACCTTCTCTATATTAAAATGTTATTTCAATTAATGAGCATATTATCTAGCTAATTAGACAAATTCACCTATACTTACAGACAACAGTAGGTGATCAGACAATAAACTATAGGCTGTTTAATCTAAACTTCCTATCTCCTTACTATAGTGCTTTGCACATGGTAGGCACTTAATGCTTTTTCATTCCCCAAACATATTCATGACTCCAATGTTTGTGTGATGTTTCTGCTAGTGTATTGTCCACTAAATTAATATGTAAGTTTCCCATGGATGGCCTTTGATCCTATGCTTGGATTTTAGCCATTTCATGCACTTCAATACAGAGGGAAACTTTTTCCAGTTACGTCCTCTAAATCCATTTCATAGCTCCTAGTAGGTCTTTATAGCTATCATAATAGTTTCAGGACACACAAATGTGTCCACTCTACATCACCTATTTTGCTGTTGCCCCTCCCCTCTTCACAGCATGGATGATGGGTAGGAGTTATCATTCATATATTAATATTAATATTTATCATCCTTATCGTTATTGTCATTAATAAGTATTGTTATTATTTCTAAGCATAGGACATGACTTCTTCAATAAAAATGCCCCCTTGGAATAACTAGGTTGGAGTTGCATATACTTAACATAAAATATTCTAAAAATATTAACATTCAGTCTACCTGTGTGGCCTTTGTTCAGCCTGAAGCCAAATAACTGGTTTGACTGGATTCTGTTTTTTTACTGAATTGTCATGTTGCTTTGGTGTTGTATAGAAATCCTGTGTGCCTTGCCTATTTCACAGTCACGAAACCTTAAACATAACCTAGTGTTATTTGCTATATGATAAGGAACTCCTCCGGCTTAGGGGACACTACATACATACTACTTGGATCACGATTGCATTTGAGTGACTGGGTGACTCTCTCTCTCTCTCTCTCTCCCTCTCCCTCCTTCCCTTCCTCCCTCTCCCTTTCTCTCTTTTCTCTCTCTCCTTTTTACTCTCCAAAAGTCTTACTCAATTTTTAAGCTTTAATAACTTTATACTGAACTGAGACTTTTGAGACCACAAACACACACACACACACACACATACACACACACACACACACACACCCTTATAAATGCACAGATTTTAGAGTTGGAAGAGATCTTAGAGACAACCTAGTCTAGCTCCCTCATTTTCCAGGTGGAAAAAACATTGAGGCTCAGGAAGAGAAAGTGATTTTCCCCAAATGATACAGCAAAGAAGTATCAGAGCTAGGAGTAAAACAAAGGACTCTCAAATTATATAGTACGGGTACTTACTTCAACCAGCATGTATCACCAACCTAGACAAACAAGCTAACACAGAACCACATAACTGGAAATGTGACAGAGTTGGAAGAGGATGTGTAATACTATCAAAAGTCTAGCCATCTCATTTTGTAGAAAAGAAAAACGAGGCTCAAAGAGGGTAAGGGGCTTACCCAGGGTCACACAGAATTAAGCATCTTAGGAAATGGACACATTTACTCAAAGGCATGATGGGCATGACTTATGACAGACTTTGTTTTGATATAAAGAGAAAGAGGTTGATTGAGGCCAATATGTAGGATTGCCAGTTACGAGAGAAGCTGAGTTGCCCCTCCTTCCCTGAGTGGAAGACTCTCATCCAAAGAGAATTCCATTTGAACCACAAGCTGTATTAGCCCAAACAAGTATTAAGATGATCTTTTAGCAGGGAACACTGAGTATTCAGTGTCATTAAGCTGTGTGCTCTCAGGGACATAGCAGAGAAGTAAAGCTATTGCTTGCATTAAAAATTAATTAGTTGTGGTGGAAAAAGAACGGAGAGTTATAGATGCCAAGACTGAACTTACAGAGGTCAGCCACTCAATTGCACAATAATAGAGAAAAAATATTGTCTGTACAAACTTTGCCTCTACAATCCCTCCCACCCACAGGTATTAGCTTTTTTTTTTTTTTCTCAAGCACTCATTAATTAAATATTTGCTTAGCGCTTATTGAGTGAATGGTCCTGTGTAGTGCCCTGGGGATACAAGGGTGTATATAATGCAAACCTTACTCAATCTAATTTTGAGGGGTGGTCACTTGTGCATATAACTATGATACAAAGAACAGAGTTAAGAAAAGTATCAGGAGAAACTGAGAAGGGATTAGTCATTTTTTAAAGGGGGGAAAGGATGGAGGCAGAGAAGTTGAGGAAAGTTTTGTGCAGGAGGTGAGCCATCAAGGAATGGAGGGGCATCAGTAGATGGAGGTGGGAATGGGGGAAAAGATCTATGGTCAGAGGCACGCAGAAAAGACGATGAGAATAGAGGGTAGGCCAGTTTAATCCCAATAGAAAGTATGCCAGAGAAAGCAGTTTAGGCAGGGAAATAGTATACAATAAGATTGAAGGACCTTAAATGCCAAGACCTGGGCATAATGCTTTATTTGCAAGTCCATGGGGATAGACTGAAGGTTTGTGTTTTTTTTTTTTAATATAAGAACTGAAGAGATTTTTGAGTACTCTCACTGGGATGGCAGAGGTGTAAAGGCAGGATAGGGTCTAATAATTGAAGGTAGAAAACCCAATTATGAGGCTAATAAAATATTTTATGTATGGAAGACTAAACAAGGGTGATGTCATAGGAGTTGAGAGGAGGGGACAAGAAGCGTTGAGACTTAGTGAGATGTATGGGGTAAAGGAGAGGGAAGGGTATACGATGAGACCTAGGTTATAAGCCTGGATGACTAGAAAGATGGCTATACTAGCAACAGAATTAAAGAACCTGGCAGAAGGGGCACATTTTATTGGAAGGATATAGGAGTACAAGTTCAGACAGATGGCATTGAAGGTGCTGAGATCTCCATCCAACCAAAGAAGTATAAGACTGGATATATGAGAAGAATGCAAGTGTGGAGATAGAGATTTAGGAGCTATGGCCACAGAAGTCAGAACTGAAGTCACAGAAATGGATGAGATGACCAAGGGAAAGAGTGATTGAAGGGGAAAGAGCAGAACGTTGGGGACCACTCCCATTCAAGGAGCAAGAAGAGGATAAAGAACTTACAAATGAGACAGAGGGTAGACAAAGAGGTATGGAGGACACCAGGAGAGTGCAGTGTCACAGAGGTGAAGGGATAAAAGGGTATCTAGGAAGCAGTAGACCACAATGTCAAAAGATGGAGCCAGTAGATACATTTGTTGGTGGATGTGAACTGAAGCTGATCACTAAAAACCTTCAGGATTTCTTTTTGCAAAACTCCCCCCAAATCTGTTATTGAGGGGTGAAGGGGAGAGTCATTACTCAAAATGGCATTCCCTGTCTGGCATCCTGCCCTACCAGTTGACAGATCATCAGAATAACCTGAAATATATTCAGAACAAACCTCCTTCAGACAGTTATAAAAAATAATGGCAAACGAACACTAAACACAGGAAAATCTATGGCCTAACCAGAAAACTTTTTTGCAGTGTTTGCCAAATTGCTGTATTCTCTCATAGAAAACTGTTTTCAGTCCACTAAACCCCCCAGATCTTACTCAGGTAGACTTTTATGTCACAATGCCTTCCCTCTCCATTTTAAACTTGATATTGCTTTCTTGAATCCCAAAATAAGCCATTTTTCTGTACTGAATTTAATCATACTAGATTCAGCCCGATGTTCTATCCTGTTGAGACAGTTTTAGAGTTTAACTATAATCTATATATTAGCTACACTTCCTAGCTTTAGATCATCTGATCTAAAGATAAGATAAAGATAAGAGTGTATTTATGTGGGGGGAAGGGGAAACCTGGGACCTTGAGGCCACATGTGGTCCTCTAGATCATCAGGTGCAGCCCTTTACCCCCTTAATAGAAGGATCTATTCTATAAAACTTGGACTCAGTCAAAAGATCTCACCTAAAGGCCTGGAGACCACAGGTTCCCCACCCCTAATTTAAGCATTTATCCTCCTCATTGGTTAAAAATGTTAACCAGCACAGGGCTTGGCACAGAAGGCTGGGGACATAACTGTGAAGACATAACTTATTAAAAGAAGTCTAGTGTCTAGGACTAGGGCAGTATTAATTCCGCTGCCAACTGCCTTGGTCATACCAAAGTGTGGTTGATCTTCTTGATTCTTGTGGTGCCACCATTTAAGGACACTGAGAAGTTGGAGAGTTCTTGTGCCATTTGCAGACTCCATACAAGTTAATATATACTACAAATGACTGTGTTTTGATTACAGACATTTAACCATCTCCAGCTTTATCTAATTATTCTATCTTCTAGCCTGCATATCTCTATAGTTTTCACAAGGATAACATGAGACACTTTATCTAAAGAATAATGAAACACTTCACCAAAATGTAGGCAACTTATAAACAGAGTGTCTCCTTGGCTGACTAGTTTAGTAAGCCTATCAACAAAGGAAATAAGCTTAGGGTAGTATGTTGTATCTTAGATGCAGCCACATTGGCTCGCCGTAATCACTATTTCCTCTTCTAGCAGTTCACTAACCATTTACTTAATAATGTGTTCTTCAAGAGTTTTCACAAGATGTGTCTATATAGCTGGTCGTAGCATCTATGAACCTTTCAGGGGGTCTGGGAACTTAGACGAGAAAATAATTACATTGTTATTTTAACTGCCTTCTAACTGAAACTTAACATTTCCTTCCATTATAAATGTAGACAATGTTATTCTAGGTATAAATGGCCCCCTTATCAAGTCTGCAAATGGCGCAAGAACTCTCCAACTTCTCATGTCCTTAAATGGTGGCAATAATCAAGATATGGTATGACGAAGGCAGTTGGCAGTAAAATTAATACCTTCCTAGTCCTAGACACTAGACTTCTCTTAATGCAATCCAAGATTGTATGAGGTTTTTTTCTGGCGGGGTGGGGGGTGTTAATATCTATTATATAACAAATGTATTATTTTATATAGTATCATAAATTTCATATATTTTATAAATATAGTGTCATTTATGGTAAATTATTAATACAATTTTATAAACACTTTGGAATTATTCATTCCTGTTAAATTTCATCTTATCGAATCCATCCCAATATTCTAATCTGTCAGGGTCTCTTTAACTCCTGATGCTAACATTGGATATGTTATCTGTCCTTCCAAGCTCAATGAAAATTGCATACAGATGCAAACTATGGCATTATGTAAGATGGTAAAAATGTTTAGAAACACGGGGCCACGCACAGATCTCTGGAACACTTGAGAAGAGACCTCCTTATTAGCTAACAACAAAACATTAATGACATCTCTTTGGACTCGGCTAGTCAACCAGTTTTAAATCCACCAAAGTTAATTATCATCTAGCTCATAAAACTCCATTTTGTCCATGTGACTAGCATTATAGGCTGTCAAATATTTTGCTAAAATCCACATTATCTATGGGTTTTCCCTGATCTACCAGTTTAAGAAGGAAATCTCATCTTCCATAAATTCAAATTTTGGGGGGGCATATTACAAACCAGGACAATATCTCTTAATTAAAATAGTTTTTGTGGCTTACAAGGTTGAATTGAAATTCATATCTTCCAGAAGCTCAAGCTTTCATCTATTTCCTAAAATGGCTAAAATATTCCTCAGTTAAGGAGACAGGTATTAAATACAGGCCCTATAGGGGCTAAACTAAAAAAAAAACAAACCCAGAAAGCTATCAATCCATGGACAAGTTCAAGACATTCATTTGACAATGACAACCTCCAGGGAGCAAAAGATTCAAAGCTGCTTTATTAATTTCACAAATGCTCCACTTTACCCCTATACTCAGTTTGCAGATAGGCCTATCGGTGGGAGAATCGATTTTTGAATGCCTTGATAGCTTTGGCCATCATTGGGGCAGGTTTTTTTGCAGCTCTTTTTCTAGAACCACAAGAACCAATGCTACCAAATGATGATTTTGACTTAGTACCACTAGTGCTAGGGCCAGCATATGGTTGTACATTACTGCCACTGTAGTGGGCAGTTGGGGTGGCTAGGGCAGGCTTCATCTTAATCATTTTAGGAACACCTACTCTACCAGTACCAAATTTTTCCTGCCTCTTTCTTACATCCCAAGGTGGTTTGACGGTGGAATTGACAAAGGTCAACATTGTCTGGCGGCTTTTGGGTTTACTGGCATGAGCCAATCGGATACTCTCTGTTAAAAGCAGCAGTCGCTGCTCTCGGGTTTCCTGAAGCCAAAAGTATAGCTCCCTCCAGGACTTAACTTCATCTGGTATTTCCTTTTTAAAATCTCGATAACAATGAATTTTCCATAATTGATTGGTATTCTCAATTAATAGATGGTTGTATTCCTCAATTCTTCGCAGTTGTTTAGGTGTACATTTCTCCAGAACTGGCTCCAGCACTGTATAGGGTACATTTCCAATATCAAAGATGGAATCTAGATGGTTATTGAGGACCCTGATACATTGTTGATGGAGCGATATTAATTTTTGTTGGTAAACACATTTGGATCCTGAATAAACTTGCATCTTCGAATGAATTCTTCGTCCTATAAATCCATCTCCTTCTTCTTCGTGGTAGGAGGTTCTTTTCTTTAGTTTCAAGGGGAGAGGTGTTTCACAAGATGGGATCTGATGACTAGCTGGTACTGTAGGCAAGATGATATCGTCTAAGTGTGGTGTAACATGAGTGGAGATATTTTTCACTTTGGCCAACATAGCTCCAGATTGGTGTTTTTCTGATTTGCCATCATTCATCTTAGGCAGCTTTTGAACTGAATTTGGGCTTTTACTATCAGTTCTGGCACTGTTTTCTTTAATGTGACCTTTGTCTTCATGAACGACAGTTAGAATTTTTACATTCTTTTCCACTTGTGGCTGCCAGGCATTGGTGAAACGAGAACCATGAGATGTGGTAGGCTGTTCATCTCTATTATGTGGTTCTGGCTCCCCAGACTCCAGAAGGCAACTCTCTGTGCTTTTGTGGGAGTTTGGGGATTTGTATTTCCCCTCCTGGGTCTGTACATTGTAAGATACTCCCTTGTCTTTGAACTGTTTCCCTCCATCCGACAAGTTCCTATTTAGTTGGGGTTTTTCCATTTTTGATTCTGGAGTATCCAGGTGTTTTGTTTTTGCAATGTGTTTTACAAAAGAGAACTCTGAAGGAGGAAGATGCTCTTTGACACTGCAGCTCTCCTTATACTTGTGTCTCCTGGTAGCACCCTTCTGTTTCTCCTTTGTGTTGGTTACATAGGATGGTCTCTGGCCCACCTCTCTGGATGGAACATTAGACAATTTTTCTTTGCTCAAAGCAAAATTTTTCTTCTGTTCTTCCAAGTCCATTTGATATTTTTCTTTCTGATGTAATACTCTGTGTTCCGTCCTCTCATTAAAAGGCCTAGGTTTAACCTGGGACAATTCACTTAGTGGAATCTCTTGTACGGTCTTTACTTTGTCTTGAATGGGGAGGCCCGAGCATTTACCAGATTTCAGATCCCTCTCTTTCTGGTGACTGGAATAGCCTACATTGACCTGTTGAAGGCTGGTGGAAGGCTGTGATTGAACTCGGCCACTGCCTGGACGATCCAACGACAAAATTTGATTACATCGTTCTCTTTCTTCTCTTCTCTCATGATCAGGTGATACACTGAGGCTTCTCTCTGGCAACCAGAGCTTCGGTTGTTTTTTATCTCTAAAATCTGGGCTTGGTGACTGGTTGTACAAACATTTCCAAGTTTTTTGGAAGTCATCCTCCTTGGAGGAAGCATCATGGGGCCGCTTCATGGGACGACTCCTCTCAGGGTACTCCTCCCCCCAATCTAAGACTGAGTCAGAGTCAGAGACAGAGACTTCATTGACGGGGATTAGATTTTTCCATCGATCCACTATATTCCGAGCCATGGCACCCACCTCTTCATATTGACATAAACTGTTCACAGTCCTGTAAATGTCGGTCTCTGCCAGAACATTCACAGTCATTGGTAGATCATTAAGCCTTTTCATATATATCAACACCTTTTTTGGATGCGGGAGCCAGAATAGCCCTGCCTGGAGTTGGGCCACTGCCTCCATCATGGCATCCTCCTGCTCAGAGGCCATGGTTGCTAGTGTCAAAGTGGTCTGGTCTCCAAAGCTAGAAGTAGCTTTGGACACCTCCATCTTGAGGGGGGTGTTGGGGTGGGGGGCAAGCAGAGGGAAAGCTCCTTCCTGGACTCTTACACTGGGTCAGATCAATGGAAAACTCAAGAATTCCTATTTAAAAATAATAATAACAACTTATCTTTGAATTCTCTTTTTCATTCACGACATTTCTAGAAATATGCCTCCCCTCACTTTTGACCACCCTTTGTCCTCTCCCATGGAACCTTCCCTTTTAGTTATGTCAAAACAATAGAGATGATGATGCGTATACAACATTCCTTACCACCCTAGCCTTCCTAGAATTTCCTAGTGCTGCCCCTCACCCCCACCCCCAAGGAAGCATGTTTCATTATCTGTTCTAAGCAGTTGTTACTGGTTATGTTTTTTTTTTTAATTACTGTGGAATTTGGCTTCAAACTCAGTGTTCTTTTAATTTACATTACTGCAGTCCCTGAGTATACTGACCTCCTGGTTCTGCTTATTTAATTCACACCATTGCTTACCCATCATTCCATGTTCTCTGAATCTCTACCAAGAAGTATTTCTTCCTTCCCCCAAATACCTAATTACCTTCACCTATCACAATTTGTTCAGCTATTTCCTCTACCTATCAACTTTATTTCCAGTGATTTTTTCCATCTAAAAAGTGCTGCTGTGTGGGACCGTTGTTACCGATTAAACGTACTTCTGTGTTTTGTAACCTCCTTGGGATGACACAGTGGAAAAAGAATTGGATTTGGAGTTGGATGACCTGGGTTTTAATCTGACATCTCATTTGTTACTTGTGCGACTTCTAGAAAGTAATCCCTTTCCCTACCCCAACCTCCTGCTGTATAATGAGAGGGTTGGAATAGATGACACTGTAAGGTCCATTCTAGTTAGAAACATTTAAACTGATATGCCCAGTGATGATATTAAAGGGTTAAAGGGTATAAACTGATCACTTTTCTGAGATTATGCTGAACTGCTTGCTTGAATTGTTGTACCAAAACATTGTCACTGTGACTATCTTCTCAGGGCATCTCCAGAATCATAAAATGACATAGGTAACAGGAGTGACAGAGATCTCAGAGGTCATTGAATCTAGCCCATACCTGGACAAGAATCGCCTTTACAATATCCTTGATTAGTGGTTATCCAGCCTTTTCCTGACCACCATGCACCCTGATGAGGAACTCTTTACTTTCCAAGACAGCCCATTCCACTTTGAGACAGCTCTAATTGTTAGAAAGAATTTCCTGACATTAAACTGAATTTATCTCTTTGCAATTTCCTTCCATTGTCCCTTATTCTTCCCAATGGGGCCAAACAAAGCCGGTCTAAGCCCTCTTCTGCATGAAAGTTCTTAGAATACTTAAAAATAAACACTTGAACATGAATCACTAAACATTTCTTTCATAATGCTGAGTAGAGAAATCATGGCAGAGAATAAGTCCACCTTCCACGTCACGTCTACCACCAAATGTCACAAGCAATTATTAGGTGCCTATTATGTGCCAGGTACTGTGGGCAATGGGGATACAAATAAAGGCAAATGACAGTCCCTGCTTTCAAGCAGCTCACAAAATAATGGGGAAGAGAGCATGAAAACAACTAAATAAGCATAGGAGCCCTTGGAGTGCCAGAACTCCCCAAACCAGAGATCCTGCTTCTAGCCCAGACCTCATAGACATTATCCAGAGAGGTGGCTCTTGTACCAACCAATTGTCACCCACAGGACAGGCAAGCCAACTTAGCTGAAGTAGCATGGCACCCAAGGAGGGGAATGGGAGGTATCATGTGCCAGGCAAGTTAGACCATCACTACTTTGACTACCACATCCCTTAAAACCCAGATGGAGACAACACCCAGGATCCTGAACCAAAGAGCTTTCAGAATAGCATTGCTTACAGCCTAATACTTGTAGCCATCATCCTGGGAAGGAACCCCTAGGGAGAAACAGCTTGGCCTCGGCTCCTACAACAGCTCTACCCATAGCTAAAGAAGACCTAGAAAAGCAAGACATTGCCCCCAAAGCCTTTGTTGCTGTCCAATAGGCCAACCTCAGAAAATATGATATAATTTATCAGTGGACCTTTTTTTGCCACTATAGACCACTGGACCTTTTCAACTAACATAGGTATCATTTCTCCAATTAGAATGTGAGGTCCTTTAGGGACTGCCTGAGTTACTCTTTTTATTCTCATCATTTATCAAAGTGCATTGAATATAGTAACCACTTAATGTACTCTTTCTCTTCCTTCCTTTTCTTTTTCTTCTCTCTTCATTCTTTCCATTCCTCCTTTCATTCATTTATTACTCATAAGACATTCAGATGAACTAGAATGAGGTCAGTGCAGCTCTGGACCAGATCACTCCTTCTTTCACCTAAAGATACCCAGTATTTCTCAGGATTTTCCAGGGTTGCCACTTTATTTCCATACCTTTTCATTTGAGCCTTTTATTTAGTGACTACACAAAATCTATCTTCCCTTGGTCACTAAAGACCCTGAAGATCTCTGAACTTCTGAAACAGCAATTCACCTTCTCTCCTGCTGTGTTTTCCCAAGAAACCCTGCTTTACTCAGACCCATCATTCTCATGAAAGTCAATACCTCTAACCTTAACTGTGAGAGTTAACTTGTTCTAGTCTGGCAAAGGGTCCTCCCAAACCATGTAAGAGAAGGAGCTGCTAGTTAGTTCTGCTACATTTGAAATCAAGCAGAACTATTTGCTTGCAGTGTAAACACACATTCACTCTGACATTATACATGACCATGGCCAGAACCTCCATAGCTAGACTAAGCTCAACTTTCAACAATATTGATAAAGTGCTTGTTCTGGCCCCCAAAACGTGCTAGAAACGTTCTAAACTCAAACCCACCTCTGTCTTCAGGGACCTCACAGGGTAGTAGAAGGTTAACCCCTCTGTCACTCCCCCCCGTAAATAATACAAAACATCAACTGTTTCTAGGTTTTCCCATTTTTGTCCATTTGTGTGTCTGAAGAGTGGTTTTAATTTGAGTTTCTTTCATTATTGATAATTAAGAGCATGTTTTCATATGGTCATTGATGGTTTGAAGTTCTTTTTTCTTTAAATTTTTTTTTTTTTTATTTTGAAAGGTGTTTCTATCCTTTAACCACTTATCTCCTGGGGTATGCTTCTTAGCCTTATATATTTGTGTTGACTCCTTATATATTTTGGAAATCAGACTTCTGTATTTAAGGTAAAGGGCCTTTCCCACTCAACAATTTTTCTTTACTCTCTGCACTGATTTTGCACAATTTAAAATTGTATGTAATCAAAATTGTATATTTTGGTTTTAAATGTCCAGCCCTGGAGGCATCTTTATATAGTGGATAGAGGGCTGACCTTATACTCAGCAAGAGCTGAGTTCAAATACTACCTCTGAAACTTATTAGCTGTGTGGCCCTCGGGCAAATCAAGGACTAACAGACTCAGAGAATTTAGAATTTCTGGAAGGTTCTAATCAACCACTTTGAATTGCTCCACTGTTGCTACACTGATGCTATCACCAGATCACTGATCTTAGTGATACTTCCTCACCAAGAGATGACCCAATCTGTTGAAATCACAAACCCAGACCTTTTACCTCATACCCACTTCCACCAATCACCTCTGTCCTTTGGTTGGCTAAGAATTCTTCATTGAGCCACAGTTGTAAAGAGTTCCATTTTCCTTCCTTTCTACTAAGATTTAGGATGCTTTAGAATATATTGTGATAAATGGTATAATATGCTGGGCTACACCTAATTTCTTCCAAACTGCTTTCTAGTTGTCCCAGAAGCTTACGTCAAATATAGAGTCTTTTCCCCAGTAATTTATGCTTTGGATTCTGGGGCTTGGAATAAGTTCATAACACTAATTCTCATAACAGCCCTTGTGAGGTTTATGAAAATTAGAATGAGTCCTTGGATGGAATGCAATGGAAGGCTGGTGAGTTTCTGATTGGCTTCATATTCTTTGGTTAAACTTAAGGCTCTTTCATTAAGCTTGTTTTGAATTGACAACATCTGTGACTCAGCAAGGGTATTATTGACTGGGATGATCTCTTGAAGAGTGGAGTACAGTAAAAAAAAATGTTGGAGACCCCAACCAACTTAAACCAAGGCCTACCATGTGCATGGCTACAGAACAGATGGGTCCCTTAGTGGAAAGGAGGGCATTGGGCAGTGGTCTAAATCATTTGAGGTTATTATTGTTAGATGTAAAAATGAGAGAATTGGACTAGATGAATGCTTAGGTACATTCTAACTCTAAATCTATGATCTATTTATTTTTATGGGTGGTTTTCCCTTGAGGATCTCTTTCCCTTTTTCCTCCTTGGTGCTGTTGCTTGATTTAATTTGATGCTAATTTTTCTATTTTGAGTTAAAAAAAGGGGGAGATAGGCTTAGATATGGCCACTTAACTCATCCATTTGGCCATATTTCCTATTAATACATTTTAGAAAGATTTCTAATAACAATGAAAGGCATGATAACATAGTGGAGAGAATGTTGGGTTTGGAGTGAAGAAAATCTGAGTTCAAATCCAGACATCAACACTTAATAGTTGTACAAACCTGAGCAAGGCATTTAACCTCACTGAGTTTCAGGCAACTTCCTCAGGTTCACCTACTAAGTCAGAGGCAGGTTGGGATATGCTAAGTTGAGGGAGTTCTCTTCACGATTAAGTCACAGATCCTTCACATGTCTTTGAAATCTAACAATAATAGCTAAAACTGAAAGGACTGCAATGCTTAAAAAGCATCAGCTCAATCAAGCAGAATGCCCATTTAAACAGAGCACCCCATTTCTCAAGTAGTTAAGTTAGATTTGATCATAATGTTGAGCATAAGGAAGCATAAATAACCAATCTATAACCTATATAGCTCCATCAACCTAAATGGGTCACATAATATCCCTGGAGTGAATACACTCTGCACCCATGCAAATTGGTAGATCTCCATCATGCCTTCACATTCCACGTAATTCTTGGTCATATTTTTCCAAAATTTTCAATAGAGGATACAACCAAAGAAGAGGAGGTCTTCTAATACCTCATAATCTGGACTGTCCATCCACTTACTATCATCAAGTGTCTCTCCATTGTCCATCAAACAGAAGATGGAAATGGAAACCCTGCTCCATAAAATCAATATGATGAAAACAAATTATTCCAATACAGTTTTATTCTGGAAGGACAAAGAAAGATAGTGTTTTCCTTATTCTGAGCAGGATTCTGGAAGGCAACAAAAATAATGAGATCAATTTTGAAATAAAATATTGATGAGACTTTACTGAGAATTTCAACAAGATTTTGAAGACAAAATATGTTCAACCTACATTCCTGTATCTACCAAAACTTTTCTCCTCTTATTAGATCATGAGAAGTTGTATATGAGAATTGGAATCCAATTACCCGGAGTCAGTTGAGTAGTTCTAAACATAGCCAGCATGCATAATTCAGAAGAAACCAGCCATTAAATAAGGCTTAATATCTGTGTGGAAGTTTCTTTTAATATATTTCTTAGCTGTTTTTGCTACTTATTCCTAATGCTACTAGAATTCCAAAATGGAAGGGATATCGCTGATATGATTTAATATTGTATACGTCATTGCACTTATCACATTCTCCTTTGCATAGTGGATATCTGAGTATATTGATTCCCTCCAACAATCTCCCCCCCACTCCCAACACATTCACATTCCAGAGCTGAGTCTCCATCACATTTTTTAATCTCAGTGCTAGCCCGGGGCCTCACTTACAGCAGATGCCAACTAAATGCTTGTTGGATGGAACAGTGTTCACATAAGGTTTGTGTCCCTGGGAGAATCAGCATGGCACAGTAGATAGCATGCTAGACACAGAAGATGTCATCCTGAGTTTGAATCCCGCTTCTTGTTATGTGACAGGGCACTTCAGCTGTGAGCTGGCTTCTCATCTATAAAGTAGCAATAAAAATGCCTCTCATCTCTCTCTCACAGGGCTTCTGGGAAGTTGACAATGAATGCATGGCCAACATGTTGCAAATCTTAAGAAGTCATGGAAATAGCCACTGTTAATTATTATCCCTAATGTTGGTGTTAAAGAAAAGGAGAACTGGAGGAATTTAAGAGATGAGAAGACAAATGTTCTGCTATCAATTTACTATTGCATTCTACCCAGTTACCATTCAGAAACCGTATTGGGAAATTTATCTGATATCAGTTCAATAGCCACGTGACTTCACTATATTAGGGAGTGACAAATTAACAAAAGCATAGATTCTGGGATTTATTTCCATAACCCAAGTACCCCATAAAATTCTATCCACAGGTTTATTGTTCTATATATGGAGGACTACCTGCTATTGGTTTGATAACCAGGAATGAATTAAATAAGGCAATTTTAAAATTTATTGCAGATGCATTATCAAAGGTATTTTCAATGTACTTTTGTGTGTAGAGAGATAGAAAGAGAGATAAAGACAGAGAGAGACATCTATCCATCCATCCCAAGTATCTATTTCTGTGCAAGAAGATATTAGCATGCTCCACTGGAACATTATTTTCCATGCATTGGCATACTGAGGGTTTTTGGTTTGGGGAAAAAGGGAGTCCCACATAGGCAAAGGTGGTGAGCATTGACTGATATTTTTCAGTGATAGGTTTCTGGATGTATCCATTATGCAAAATTAAATCAATAGACCTAGGAGTAGATACGTGTGAATAATATAGACACTTGAATCTAAAACACAATGGAGCTAATTGAAGGAGTTTTTGGGTTTTTTTGGGGTGGGAGGAGTTGTGTAGGAGCTGGGTATTCACTGTTATGGACAGTCTCTTAAGACAGTCCATTCTACTTTCTCACAGGTCAAATTGTTAATAAAGTTTTTCCCCCTTTACTTTAAGCCCTTGTACCCATTGCTCCTCTGGGGTCAAATAAAACAAGTCTAAGCACTATTCCACATGACAGCCCACCAGAAATTTAATGACAGCTATCGTGACCCTATAAGTCTTCTCTTCTACAAGCCTGGCTCCTTCAATCATTGTATGAAATGAACTTGAGGCCTTTCACTGCCCTGACTGCCTCACTTGGGATACTCTTCAATTTGTCAGCTTCCTTCCTAAAATGTGGTGTGCAAAACCGAAAACAACACTCAAAATACAGTCTGAGCAGGGCAGGGAACAGGGGAACTCTCTTCTCCCTTGTTCTGGGCTGTAATGTGTCTCTTAATGTGGTTTTGTGCCCACTATATCATATTGTTGACTCATATTGAGCTTGTAGATCTTTTTCTCATGAACTAGCCATATCTCCTTCATGCTATACTCATACAGCTGATTTTTAAATCACATGTAGAATGCTATAGTTGTCCCTACCAAATTTTATCTTAATAATTTTGTCCATTGTTTTCACCCGATAAGATCTTTTTGGATCCTGAATGCATATCAAATATATTAGCTAGCCTTCCCAGCTCCAAGACATCTGTAAAGTTTCTTTTTCTTTAGCTAACATGTTTATAGTGCCAGGTACTATGCTAAGTGCGCGATGATTTTTATTTTACTTGATTCTCACAACAACTCTGGGAGGTAGGTATTACGATTATCCACATCTTACAGATGAGACAATTGAAACAAATAGAGGTTAAGTGATTTGCCCAGGGTCACACAGCTAGGAAGTGTCTGAGGCCATATTTGAACTCAAATCTTCTTGGCATCGGGCCCAGTGCTCTATACACTGCACCACCTAGCTGCCTAGGTGAACTTGAAAAGCATTAATTATATTCCTGCATAATGGTATTAGACTCAGATAGGCTCTAGCAAGACTGCAACTCAGAACTCCTGAGCTCAAGAGACCCGCTAGCTACCCCTAGTATGAACTACTTCCCCCATTCCTCCTTCCCTTTTTGAAAATTGAGACACCAGGGACCCTTCTTCATTCTTGGGGTGCTTTCCTCATGTTATGTGATCTCTCTTAATATCATTTAAAATGATGCAGCAAGCACACCTGCCTCCTCTTTCAGTTCATCTGGGTCTGATGATGTGGAACTCAACAAGGGTTCTCTTACTTTCTTCATACTAATTCACTATCAGGATAAGGAAAGTAGGAGTAGAAAGAAAGGAAGGAATGAAGGAATAGGAGAGATGTGAAGGTGGAATAAACGAGTTGGGATAGTTGGGTGGATGTGAGAAGTGTGAAGAAAGTCAAATACTCTCAAGTTTATAAACAGTGGAGTTTGGGCGAATGGTGGCACAGGAATATGAAATTTGAAGGAAGTGCAAGTTTAGGGGCGAAATGAATGGACTATTTTAATACAGAATCACAAATTTTTGAGTTGTAAGGGACTTTAAAGATCATCAAGTACAACTTTCTACATGTTACAAAGAGAAACTAAGGTCCAGGGAGGAAAAGGGACTTGACTGAGGTCACTCAGGCAGTAATGGGCAGACATGCATCATCAACACTAAGAGACTGAAAGCTTTTCAATATTTTTTAAACATTGGAACATTATTAAACATTAAACATTATTACCCTTGGGGCAATAATGTATCCACCTTCAGAATGTTGTCATACTCAGGGCCTTTGTGAAGTCAATGGTTTCTAGGAAACAGTTCTACGTTACGTTAGGAACAGTTCACTCTGGGTGGACTGAGCCCCACAGAAGACCAAGCTTGGGCACAGCAGTCCAAAAGATCAGGCCTCAGCTATTCCTATACCAGCTGAGGAGGTAATGTCACATGGAATCTATACTCCAGCTAATGGTAACTGTCTCATTTTTTACTGGACATGATTTACTATTTGTTCCAAACTCTTTGGATGATAATTTATGTCCCATGGCTGGGCCTCACTACAGCCATGGTGGAACTGGCTTCTCACTCCCTTGCCATCTTTATTGTTGCTTTATATATCCTGTGCAGTTTACCATCAGGCAAGAAGCTGATTGTTATCCTAGCTCAGAAACTCTGTGCAGTAGCACTGTTCCCCATTAACTGGACTCTCTGGCAGATATGGTATGTACTGACAGCTCAGGCCTCGTATTTGCTTTGTACTTTGACCCATTTGATCCACAACAGAACCCAGAGATTAACGACACAAATGAAAGATGAACCAAGCATGGCCCTATTCAACTGTACACTATGGGCTTATTATGGCTTTGTCATCTTCTACTTCGATAACACCAGTGCCTCAGAGACAATCTTAGATGCCCTTGTACAACAGCTTCTCTTCATCTTGCTGCTTCATTGCCTGGATGGATTTTGGTTGATGATCTTTCAGGGCTCCCATGCCAGGACATTCTTTCATCTCACGAAGCATGCCAAAGAATGGTGGTGTCCCATGCCAGTCATAGGACAGCCAGAAATCTGCACCTTGGGTCTCCCTAGCAGAAAGATCTGTACAAACGAGCCTTCACTAGAGTCAATTCCATCTACCCTACGAGAACTCCCTCCAGATTCCATCAATTTCCACTTTTTGACAGTACTTAATGAGAAGGATGATGATGATTACCATTTTGGGAACATCCAGATTCCTTTGAACATCAGGACCAGGCATGACAGGATGACTAGAAGGCTCATATCGCCCCCTTCAGGGAGTAACAACTGAAATCAAGAGCATCTGCCATCACCATCACTCAAGTGTCAACGGATGCCATGACCATACCTCTACTTTAAGTTCCTAAAATAAAAGACAATAAAGGGAACAGGTGTAAAATAACTCAGAATCCCTGTCTTTGTATCTGTGTAAGATAGCCTGTTGGATCCCTACCCATTGGTCTCCCAGAACAAGTTTGGGGGAGAGCAGTGGGGAACTATTAGATTTGGTAAATGGGTTGCTAAGGTGAGATAAGGCTACATACAGAGTGCTTTAAATAATAAATAGGAGCCATGTGACTATGATCTATAAAGGGATTCTTCCCAGTGGCTATATTCAAAAAAAGGAGGGATATTTGGCATGGGTCTCAGTAGGTTGGAGGCTAGTCCAAGGACACGTGAAATGACCCTTTAAGGCCCCTGTTTTCCACTGAGAAACAATATTCCATTACTGAGGAACTACCCTGAGGATGAAATAATAGGTTCATGGACATTGGATTGGGCTAGATGCCCAACTATAAATTTCTTTTGGCAAAGCCTCAGTTAGAAAGTAGGTTTTCTTTTCTTGAAATACAGGCTATCCCCCAAATCTGATGCATATTGTTTCTACATTCATATTATACCCTGTGTTCAAGTTAAGAAAAAAAGGATATTCTCTTTCCATGAATATACTCTCAATTTAATTCAGTGCCAAAACCCCAGGAATTTTGTCTTGACTAGATAGGAAGATACTGTCCTGCTTCTCTGGCTTTTGAGCCACATAAATTATGACTCTTTCTAGTTTTGTTCTCTAGAAAAAGAAAAATGGTGACTATTTGAAGTTTTAAGGTTTGCAAAGGATTGTGTATTGTATTATCTCATTTAAATCTCATGGTGAGCCTAAGAAGTAGGTCTAGTAGCTCTCATTGTTCCCACTTTACATTTAGAGAAACTGAGACTCAAGAAAATGAAGTGACATGCTCAAGGAAACATAGATGTAAACCATAAAGTACATATATACGTATGTAACTTGTGGGGGTGAGGGATGCAAATTCCCAAAGGCTTTTTTTCTCTAGACTAAACATCCCCAGTTTCTCCAACATACTCTCATATGGCATAGCTGTTTTCCAGCTTACTGATGTCCTTCTTAAATTGATGTTCCCTGATCTAAGCCCAATATTCCAGATACAGTTTGACTTGAGCAGAGTATAGAAGGGTTACCACCAGCTTGTCCTTGGAAATGATGTTTGTAAATAAAGTATAACCCAAGATGGCATTGATTTTTTTTAACTGTCACAACATACTGCAGATTGTTACGCAAGCTGTGGTCCACGTAAACCTCCAAATCTTATTCAAACTTCTTTCTAACCATATATCACTGATCCTCTACTTGTAAAACTGATTTCTTCAACCCAAATGTAAGATATTACATTTATGCCTATTAAAATTTTATTGTATTAGACTCAGCCCAATGCCCCACCTTGCCAAGATCTTTGTGAACCTTGGCTCTGGCATCTGGTGTTTACTCTTCCTTCCTGTTTTGTATCACATGAAAATATCATGATGACTAATTATGATGACACAATTATTTGAGGAGATATAGTAATCACATTATAAAACCTAGGCACAAAATATCCATTTCAATATAACAAAAGCATATATCTTAAACCAAAGGATAGCATTCCTTGAAATGGGAAAATACTAGGGGTTTTACACTAATAACATAGGGTAAGTCAAGAATATCTCCTTATCCCATTGACATGAGAAAGAAATTAAAGGCATAAAGATAAGTTAAGTAGAGATTAAAGATGGCATGATGGTTTACTTAGAAAACCCCAGGGAACCATCAGACAGTAAAAGAGGTGATCAATAGCGGCAGGATACAAAACAAAAACCCTAAAATCACCACCATTTCTACATGACATTAGCACACACCAGAAGGGAATCATGGAAAGAGAAATTCTATTTAAATAACTAAGCACAATTCCAAGGGGACCAATGATGATGATGAAAGGTGACAGAAAGCTGACAGACTTAGGATGACGAATGAGACATACATTTTGAGACTTGACAAATATATGGATTTGTTTTGCTTGACTACATTCATTTATTACAAGGGTTTTCTCTCTCTCTTTTTTAGTGTGCGTGTGTGTGTGTGTGTGTGTGTGTGTGTGTGTGAGAGAGAGAGAGAGAGAGAGAGAGAGAGAGAGAGAGAGAGAGAGAGAGAGAAGAAAAGAAAGAAAAGGGCAATGAAGTTTTTTGTTTTTTTTTTTTACTACACAAATGCAAAATGAAGGAAATTCAGAAGGCAACACAAGGAGGAAAGCTTTTAATTTCTTCATTGCTGATTTTCTAATATACCTTATTTAAAGGGAAGCTGTACATTACAGAGGTTCATGTTTGCATATAAATATTTCTCTTCTAAAATTCTGTTTCATATGGGGTAGAGGTGGGGAGAAGAGAAGGTTGAGCCGCTATTATCTGGCCAGCAGTTGCCTCTAGATAGCAGCAGGAGTGGAGTGTATGTAGGGAGAGAACAATCTGCCTGTGGCTCAGAGAAAATCGACCTAAATCTTATATTGGGCCATTGTACCAAGATGACTATAACTGGGGCACATCTAACATGTTCTCAGAAGCAATATTCTCTTTCCCACATTTCATCACTCAATCATCATGCAGAGAAAGGTGGTAGCACAGTGAATTGAGCACTGGGCTTGGAATCAGTAAGACCTCAATTCAAATCTAGCCTCTGATACTAGCTGAGGGACTCTGGGAGAGTCACTTAACTTCTGTCTGCCTCAGTTTCTTTGACTGTAAAATTCAGATCATAATAGCCCCTACCTTCCAGGGTTGTTGTGAGAAGCAAATTAGATATCTGTAAAGGGCTTAGTACATAATAGGTGCTTAATAAATGTTTATTTATTACTACCTTCCTTGTTCTACTTGCTTCCCTTTGTAGAGTTCATTTAAGACTTCTCATTCTTTGCATTCATTGAATTCATTTTCTTTTAGTGAAATAGATTCTATTAATGTATCACAACTTGTTTAAATATTCCACAATCAATGTCCTCCTTTATGTTCATTATAGGCTTTTTCTTGACATGCTTCTCTAAGCTGTCTCTGCAGAGCCTCTGACTTGGATGTACAGAAACCATGCCCTGGAGAATCTGATATGCTTTGCAACTCATTCCTGATAAATGTGATGTCACTCAACAAGCAATTATTAGTTAAGTCAACAAGCATTTACTAAGCCCTTATTAAGTGCCAGGCACTATGTTAAGTTGCTGAGTATCTAAAGATAGGTGAAAACAGTTCCTTTCTTCAAGGAGCTCAGGATCGAATAGGAGAGAGAACATACACACAACCATGTGCATACAAGTTATATGCAGAATAGATGGGCAGTAATCTTAGAAAGGAAGGCCCAGGGGAAGGGGTGGTTGTTGGGGGAGTGGGGTGGGAAGAACCAAGACAGGCCTCCTTCAGAATGTCAGATATGGCCTGAGTTTTGCGGAAAGTCAAGGTTGCTAAGAATCAGAAGCAAGGAGGGAGAACACATCAGCCATGGTGGGGACAGCTGGTGTAAATACATAGAAGATGTATTTAAATGCCCAGGAGATTTACTAAGAGACATGGAGAATGGCATAAAATAGAGAGACAGAGAGGCATTGTGAGTCATGCCAGCAGTAAAAAATACCTACACTAAAGAAATAATTAATTTGCCTAATGATCGGTCTAAGGACTAAGGAAATTTCTTTAAGGTCATATCTTTTGATATCTGTGAATCCATCACTATTAGAAAAGATAAGTAAGAGTTTACTTCTCAGTGCTATCTGCTTTCCATCTTCACAGGAATAGATTCAGATTATTTCTGTGCCATGTAGGATGTCCAAATTCATTGGCCATAAACCACTCCACTGCCAACCCCTGCTCTCCTTTCCCTTATGGCCACAAAGACCTTGTGGCAACACTAATAATATGTGTGGTACATTATGATGGCTTCAGAGATCTCTGCAGTACACTAGGTTGAGATTCAAGCAGTGAGATCTTAGTATCCAACCTGGAAAGAAAACTGACTTTTTAAAATTGACACTGGATTTTTGCAAAATTTGAATGAAACCCATGCTTGTTCATATTGCTGAAGGCAAATTTGGATTAATTTCCTTCCATGCTCTCTGAGAATCTTTGTGAAGCAGTTTGGTTCATTTAAGGGAGAAGTTTTTTTTTTTTTTTTTAATGAAGCAATCTTCCCCCAACTGCTCCGCATTCCCTAGAAAACAAGCTATGTTTCTCTATATATTTTAAATTAATTTAAAACATGGAGCAAAAGCCACTGGTTGCATAGAAGTAAAAGAAAGCACAAGAAATATAGGTGCAGAAACTCTCCCAGGTAGTCATTGCTGAAGTAGGAGGCAGGTAGAAAGGAGACATTCTAGGTATATTAGACTGGAGGCCTTCTCAGCCAGGGCTAGGTAAGGGAGCCTCAAGGATAGAGTTGATAACTCCTACTAGTTTTAACAAATCTCTTTGTGACCAACTTGCCCATGTGCCCTGTTGCCCTTCCTTTTTTCTTTTCTTCCCATCTCCCCCTCCTCTGCTTTCCTCTGGGTCATCTGGGTTCTAATCCTGACCAGCTCTGCCTTTTAACCATCGGTGAAATGAGGGCAATGACATCCACATCTCCTCTTCTCAAAAGAGCATTGTGAGGTTTAATGAAAAGTCCAAACTTTGCAGTTTCTGAGATAATAAAGCCTGAGAAATGCCAAACTACATTCAGTTCCTTAGAAGAAAGACACTGCAAAAATAAAAAAAAATAATAATGGTATTGCTGCATTGCAAAGCTGACTATGTTATCAGGTAATTTACTTTCTTCCCATATATAAAGTCAAAATCACACACACGTTATTTCACCCACTTGCAGTCAGGAGATAAGGCTAGAACGCACTCTCTGAACATTTCCTAAGGTGGGTTTCCTTGCCTGAGGATGGCATTTCAAAACATTTATTCTATTAAGAATTGCAATCTGGGAGAAAGGACCCCAAAGACAAGAAAACTCTAGGGAATGCTGAAATAAAAATGAATTCGCTAAATCTCAATGTAGGAGTGGGAGTGGGGAGTAATCAGAACCCCAGGTCCCTAGGTGAGAAAACATTTAAAGCAAAATTTATGAAAGAGACTAAACTTTAGGGTCTTGCAGTTCTCAGACAGTGGTAGCCACATGGTACTTGAAATACTTTTGTCCCTCTGATGTTTTAGATGTTGGGTAAACCCTACAGTGAACAGAAATAATGGTTCTAACTGGGAAGTGAAAATGAGGGAGCTGAAGTACTGAAAAAGTATTAGATTCAGAGTCAGAGCATCTGAGGTAACTTCTTAGCTCTGGTTCTTAGTACCAATGTGACCTCAGGCAATTGGTGGAATTTCCTCCTCTGTGTAAGGTTGTGTGTGCTGCCCATGGAAGAAGCCTATGTCTATATAGGATATTTCCAAGTCATTTGTGGGAGACTTTGCTGAATATCTCTGGTATCTTGCCCACCCATCTCTAAGGGAGACTGTAATTCCTGCCTTGAAGGGAACAGGGAAAAAAGCTCTGAGGTTGGCAGCTCTGCTCTCTTCTGAGAAAGAAGATAACAGAGTAGAATTATATAGTACATATAAGTTTATAGTCAACCACTTAATATTGTTGGGGTTTTGGATCAAAACCCTTCCCAGGTCACTGGCCCTTAAAGGGGGAAGGAGGTATTAAACACAAAGACAACACTAAGATTAAAATACAATTGGGAAATATGTAACCAAATAAAATACAATAGAATATAGATAATATTACTATGTGGTTTGCTAATATACAGCCTCCAGGAATCTTGACATATGGTTTAGTGGCTCCCTTTTCTATGTGCTTTAGACTCACTGGTTTGGCTCCTTTCCTCCAAATGCTAGCTACAAAAAATAAACAAACCCACAGATAGTTAACAGCAAGTTAACTCTTTGATCCAAGTAAATAGCAAACAGAAGTCAAATAATTTAGTTTAGAATATATGAGCAAGTACTCAAGAATGAACTAGATGAACCTCAGATGAGACCTCAATCAAGATAAAGGTCCCAATCTCACCCAATGGGAAATTCTCCCAAATCTCTAGGGAGACAAACTAGAAATCAGAGATATACCATGGAGCTAGATTCTCCTACATATCTGCAAAAGAGTCTTTCTTTTTCTCCTTCCTGGAGTTTGTTTAAAAAGAATCTGGAACTATGAGTGGTTCTCTCTCAAAGAAGGATTGAAGGATATCTCCCCTCTCCAAAGTTCTTGAACCAACTCTGTCCCACATATAGGCATGCTTTTCAGGATTCTCTCCACCAATTAGGAGAGTCTCATGCAACTTGATACAAGCTCAGTAGGAAACCCAGGTTACACCTTCAAAAAAAGGAAAGGGCTGGACAAGAAAATCTATTATTGTGAAACTCAAATGACATAATGTGCATACAGCACTTCACAAACCTCAAAGTGCTATGGAAATGTGAATTATCATCTTACTTCTACCATTTTCTTCCTCTTCTTCCTCATTTTTCTCATCTTTCACTCTAATGATCTTTCCAGGAATAATAACTATGGTCCCTCTGACCCCATTTAGTTAATTAAGGCTTTCCTCTCTCTGCACAGAATGTAACGTTTCAAGTTATTTCATATCATTCTGACCATCTTCCAAGCCAATGGTCATGGTTCTACCTGTACTATACACATAGCTCTATCATACACTGCTGCTTTGGAAATCAAATAGAGATGGTTTATTGAAGGCTAGATGTCATGATTTTGAAGCCAAAACTGTTATCCACTAGAAGCAAGACGTTTTTGGTCTGAAATGTCTATGTATATGAATTTTAAAAGAACCACCACAAAATTTACCCAACATACCTAAAAGTGACATGCATTTCTAAAGAACTGAAGTATCTAATTTGAAAACTAATAGTATTAGCCTACAATAAATTGTATTATTAGCAATTGAGAGAACCTAAACAAAATGAAACAATACTTTTTAGTTAATCTGACCCATTGCAACAAAACTAACCATATCACCAGTGGCAATCTAGGGGATTTTTATGGTGGGACAAGAGGTCACTGTACCATATGTCTGTGTATGTCCCTTTCAGGGTACTGCAAAGGTCCTACTTTCTTATCTAGCTACCATCACTAACAACAGTAACTAACTCTATTAATCCATACTTCAGTTCCATTATGCTGATCCCCAGATACATTTTATGAAATTGAATATTAAAGAAGATCTGAAGCAAAAGGACCATTTGTTGGGAGGGTGATCCACTGTGGAGATCATGGTTAGTTACAACAGGGAGGACAGTAACTTGTCAGTTTCTTTTGTTAGAAAATTAACTGTTATAACCATGAAGGTTGTCCAGTGTAGAATCCAAATGAAAGAGGTCTGCCTTCTAGATGGTGAGCTCATCCAGATGATCATATTTTCAAATAACATAGAATCAAGCCCAACAATGCTGTGGCCTCCCAAATGAAAACTATAATCACTCAAGAGTTCATCCTAACTTTCCACATGGCAAAAATGTGGAGGCAGAAGAATGTCTATTGACTTGACAATGGCATGCAGATGTAGGAATAATGCACACAACTAGCTTATATGTACACTTATTTTGGACAGGCACTGCAAACAGGCAATCATCAGAACTCAGAATTAAACAGAAGGCCGAGAACAGGCTGGATGGCCTTTGAGAAATTACCCAATACTTTTAGTGACTCCAAGCTTCTCTCTAAAACAAAAATTTGTCTTTTAAACAATATTCTTCTAGTGATATTCTATTGCTGTGAGTCAAATAATGCCACAGACTCCAAAAAAATAAAATTCTATGCAAGTCATCATTAAAGAGCTGTATGAGTAGAAGGGAAGGAGAGTCAGACATGTTGAAAGTAAAGGAAAACTGACAGACATCCTGCTGCAAGTTCCATGTGACGTGAAAAGATCAAGAGGAATACCTACAATATATTGGGTAGAATATTAGGCAGAGGTGACAGGTAAGTGTTGTACTGGATGAAGGTGCATGGATGAGTTGTGATCAACAACCCCTGTGCTCAATGGAAACACACAGTGTTGAGATCAGAGACGCTGAAGAACAAAACATTAAAATTACTAAATCCAGCCTGTTTCCCTTTTGGTCTCAGCTGCCAAAGAAACTGAGACACAAAGTCAGTGACTAGCTAGAGCAACTGCGACATCACATGTGGTCTAACATTCCTCCCATTTCCTCTGGTTGAGCCTTGTTCTGCATTGTTTTGGTTTTCTCCATAGCTTCCTTATATTGTAATGGGTAAACCACCTCAAGTCATCATGAAACAGGGTCGGGGAGAAATAAAATTAGATCTCAGACATTGTTGATACTCCAAACAGGCCAGTGTGGAAGTCTACCTCTTTCCCATCTTTGTCTTCCTTGTAGAAAAATGCACAGAACAGCATATGAGGAGCTGATGTCTTGGCCTGGACATGATTGGAGAGGGTCATTTTCTAATCAAATGCAAGAATCTCAACATCATTTATGTCACTGTCACTGTTCTCTACAGTAGTCAATCACTCGACATGTTAGTGTTTGCTTTCCCCGACTCTACTGATTCACTGGGGAAGAAAAGAAGATTTCATTCTGGGAGAAAAATAGAAGTATAGAAATTCACAGCCAGGAAAGCCAGGGCAATCCGATGATTTGTGCAGTTGTAGTATGCTCCTACACACTCCCAGATGTCTGGCTCAAATTTTTTTCCAGTACCCTTGAAAGTTATTACCATGAACTCTAAATTTTCCCTTTTTTCCTACTATTAAGAAAGTTTCTCTGAGCTAAAGGATGTATGACCATGCAATAGGTAAAGGTGGGAAGAAATATACTTTTTCCTTTTGCACAGAACAAAAACAAATAAAATAAGCCTATAATGAGCACTAGAGTGTTTCTAAGTTGAAGAGTTTGATGAGAAATTAAAGGTTATCTAATCAAACTTTCCTCTCAGCGAGGAAGTTTTCTCCATAACAGCTTAGAAGTGGGGTCATCCAGCCTTCATCTGAACATTCCTAGTGAAAGGGAGGTTGTTAGCCTATTAAATTTCATTCAATAGACATTTTATTTTTACTTTTTTTAGGGGGGGAGAGACAACTGGGGTGAAGTGACTTGCCTAGGGTCACCCAACTGGTAAGTGTGTGACGCTGAATTTGAACCCAGGTCCTCCTGACTCCAGGACAAGTGCTCTATCCACTGCAGAACAACCTACCTGCCCCTCAGTAGACATCTATTAAACTTTCACTAGACACTAGAGACAATGCAAAGTTTACAAAAGCTAAAGTCCATGCACTCATTGAGTGTGAAGTCTAGTAAGATAAATGGCACTTGTACTAATAACTATGATACAAAATAATATATGACAAAGCCACTATATTACAAAGTTTGATTAGATGACCTCTAATTTCTCTTTAAATTCTTCAGCTTAGAAACTCTCAACAGCAACCTTCTTTTTCAAAGGATTGGGGAGATCTAAATATGTTTGTAGTCTAATAGGAAGGACCTAATAGTGAGGGGATGGGGCAGAAGTGAGGAGAAAGAACATTTCCAAGCATACAGTGCAGATAATTCAAAGGCATAGAGATGGGAGACAGAAGGCCCATAAGATACACAGCAAATATTATTGGCCCAAAGAATGCCTGAAGAGAAGCTAAGTTGGAAAGAGTTTCCAATGCCAGAAGAGTTATACTTGACCCTAGAGGTAATAGGGATAGATAAGGAGTTTACTGAATGGAGGCTTGAGATGTTTATGCTACTTACTGTAATAATCCAGGAGAGTGATTGAAGGCCTTAGTTAAGGTAATGGATATATGAGTGGAGAGATGTCAGGAAATCAAAGATTTGCCAAAATACTGGCCATGAGAAGTGAGTGAGAGTGAGGAGTAGAAACCTGGATGACTGGGAAACTGGGAGGCTGGTCATAATAGGAAGTTTAGAAGCAAATGGGTTTGGGTAGGAAAATAATTTCATCTTGCCCTACTTCCCTCACCTCTTTTCATTGTTCAGTCATTTCAGTTGTGTCTGATTCTTTGTGTGACCCAATTGAGGTTTCCTTGCCAAAGATACTGGAGTGATTTGCCATTTCTTTCCCTAGCTCATTTTTTTACAGATGAGGAAATCAAGGCAAACAGAGAGAAGTGACTTTTCCAGGCTCTCACTGCGTCTGAATCTGGATTTGAACTCAGGAAGATGGGTCCTCCTGACATCAGGTCCATTGCACCATCTAGCTGCCATTTGCACACACTAACAGTTTTTAAATAAATACAAGTTGATTCGAAAAGGAAGAGAATACTAATAATTCAGGAGATCACGAAAGGCTTCCTGGAGTCAGTGGTGCCTGGCATGGACCTTAAAGAAGCCAGTGGTGCATTTAATCCCCAACTAGATAAAAGAAGAGGAAGAAATAAATTAACTGAGGTCGTAAGAACAACTAAGGTTCACTTGACTTCCAAATCCCTTCAGGCTACTGCACATCCAACACTGGCTGCCTCATTCCAGGAGGAAGTCTACCCAGGGACCTACTTGCTAACTGGTGAACAGATTCCTGGAACCACTATATCGTGAGAAGCTCTTGTTCTCCACAGGCTGTACCACTTCCACAACAGCTGCCTTGCCTTCTTCTCCTCCCTTTCCACTCCCCCTCAGGTCCCCATTATATTTTCTCTCGGCCTATTAGAATGTAAACTGCTTGAGGAGTAGGGACCATCTTATATGCTTTTTGTATGTCTGGTGCTAAGTACAGCACCTGGACCTAGTAAGCTCTTAGGAAATGCTCTTTTTGACATTTGGATGTTCCTTTCACATTTGCAAAGCACTTTACATGCATAATCTCACTTGATTCCTATATCAAAAATAACTCATAAATCTCAACAGATGTCCAGGGTGCTTTACATACATCATTTCATTTGAATTTCACCACAACCTTGAGAGGTAGGTGCTATTATTAGCTCAATTTTACAAGTGAGAAAACTGAGGTTCATAAAGATTGAGTGATTTTCTCAAGGTCACATGGCTATTAAGTATCTGACTTGAGGCTTCAACTAAAGTCTTCATACTGTAGGCATTTACAGAGAAGGAAACTGAGGATCAAAATGGTTCTGCAGACTTGACTATAAGTATATGGCTAATATGGACCATGGGTGGGATCTGAGCACACAGGTCTTTGAATTGTTCAAAGTCCAGTGGATTCAGCTTTCCTCTTTACCTCTCACAGTATGATTGAATTAGTAGGTTCCATTCCCAGAAACTAGCTAATATAATCCCTTCTACTAATCCCTCATTTTCCTTCCCTTACTACCTGCCAAGGAAGGGAAAGTGAATAAATTAAATAAAAGAATTACTTAGAAGCAATGAATTATACGAGTTTAGCATATACGGTTTTATGTTTCTAAAAGTTCTCTCAGAGAAACATCCAAGATTTCCATCTCTAAAATGTCCCTTGGGGAGGCCCAAACCTGCTGATCAAGTAGGAACAAAATAGCTTGTGAAGACATCTGCTGCAAAATGAAGGCTTCATTTTTTTTTTTCTGCTGAGCAGGGCTACCTTTCTGTCACAGAGAAGAAGTAGACATTACTACAGATGTCAAGATGCATGCCCCAATGGAAGCAAGGAGGCAGGGCACTGAGAGGGAAGTGAAGAGCGCCCATATTCATTGCCTTCATCACCAAGACATTTTCGGCCAGAGAGTCAGCCTAGAGGAGCAGAGAAAGCATTGAACTTGGAGTTCAAATCCAGACTCTGCCATTTATTACCTATGTGACCTTGGACAAATGACTTACCATCTCTAAGTTGCAATTTCTTCATCTGTAAAATTAAAACTGCCCTACTTACATTGTGGAATTGTGAGAGGATCAAATTAGATAAAATAAAGAAAGCTCTTGACAAATGTAAAGAATTAGAATTTGTTCAAGTGTTAAAATTCTATTTGGCTTATTACTATGAATGACGAAGAACACATCAGGGAAAAGGAGTTTTCTCCAAATACTAATGCTCTTTTTAAATAATAACTAATACTAGTCAGCATTTATATAGGGCTTTGGGCTTTGCAAAGTGCTGCATGTGTTATTCCATTTCATCCCCACAACCAACCTGGGGCTAGATGCTATTATTTTCATCATTTTTCCAAGGAGCAAAAAGAGACTGAGAGATAGGTTAAGTAACTTGTTCAGCATTGCACAGCTAGTAAGTATCTAAGGGAGGATTTGAACCCAGCTCTTTCCATCTCCAAGTTAAACACTATTATCCACTATACTGAATGGAAATGAGGGTAAATGCAATTTGCCTTGTAGCTCTAGAGAGTTCACAATATATTAGTTATGTGTAACAAAGGTGTTAGGTTCAAGGCTGTATGTGGCTTTGTTCTCGTACTTTTTCATTTATCTATATCTCTTTGAGTGGCCATATAACTTCATCAGTGGCTACTTTCCCCCCCATGAAAGACAAAAGAGATCATAGGATGGACAAAGTATCAGGGAGAAGATGGAGGTAAATTTCATCATATGGCAGAAAACAAAGGCACTTCTTGTGTTATCTTCATGGGAACATAGACTCGATTTACTCAGAGTTGGGGAGGGGTACAGTCACATTCACAATGAATTAAGAACTTACACATGGACATGACAATCTTTAACCCCATCTCATCTGGGTCTCAAAGAGAAACGAATGGCATAGAATTGCTGTTGCTGGTTTTAATCAGAAGATGATTCTCACTGATATCTAATTCAATAACTGCTACCACAATTTAGAGATAGCACAGTGGACCACATTTTCTTGTGAATTGACATGCCTTGATCAAGGATGTCATTAAGTCTAAATTAAACAGACATTTATTAATTACATGTACTATGTAAGACATCAAACTAGGTGCTAGAGATACAGAGCCAAAACTAAGACTGCCTTCAACGAGTATGAGTTTACTAAGTAGATACAACAGGTATTGAGATAAGAAAACAGAAAGTAACATTAGTAGGAAAGGGCACTAAGGCCTGGGTGAATCTGGAAAGGCTTCCTGGAGGAGGAGATATCTGAGCAGAGCCTTGGAAGAGCCAGGAAATCTAAGTACTGATATTTTCTAGACTTGTGTTTGCCTCTGTCCTGCTGAACATTGTTATCAATGACTTGGAGGAAAGCAAAGCTGGAGCATCTCTCTCATGTGCATGTGACATGAAGCTGGGAATGATGGTTGATGTACTGAATGACAGTCAGGATTCAAAAAGAGTTTGAGAAGCCAAAACACTGATCTGACTAGAAGAAAGATGGAACTGAATAGGGAATCAATGTAAAGTCTTCAACTTGAATTAAAAACAGTCACCTTCACAAGTACCAGATAGGAGAGGGGTGACTTGGCAGCAGTTAACTCACCATCAGAGCCACTGGTGGTGACAGCAATCAGACCTGGGACACCCTGGGCTCAGGGGCTCTAAGGTTACTAGCACTTTAAGAAGACCCTGGAGATCAAGTGCTCTGAACTGAAGAAATCTGGGGGGACAGAACCCTGGCAGGTCAGTTGGATTTGGGGATTCTATAGAGAGGATGCTTGTCCAGGTATGTGTTGAATTCTATAGATGATGCTTGAGATCTCTCACAACTCTGAGATTTTATGGCTTAAAGATCTTGTGAAGTACACAAAAAAAGTTTTTTATGAATGTAAAGTTCTGAAAAAAATTACAGAATGATTTTGGGCAAAAAGACATTCTCAAACTGATTAAAAATAAACATTTAAGAGAATGCTAATGTCATTTCAAAGTTTTTTTTAAATAGTAAAAGTTTCATATGCTCTCTGATTTGTAGTTTTTTAATTCATTAGTTTTAAAACCCTTCTAATTTCCTTTTTGCACTTCAACAGATCATATAGAAGAGACCTCAGAGGCTACCTGGTCCAACTCAATACAACCCACAAGTGGTCACTCAGACTCTACCTGAAGGCCTCCAGTAAAGGCATCCTGAGAGATGTTGACAACTGGCAGATGAGCCAACTTTTGCAGATGGGCCTTAAAACCTCACACCATATGTTAAAGCAAGCTCTATCTGGATTCATAAATTAGACATAAAAGGTGAAATCATTAAGAAATTAGAGGAGCAGGCAAGAAATTACCCTTCAGATCTCTGGATATGGGGAAAAATTATGAATAAACAAGAGATGCAGAACATCACAGAAAACAAAATGGACAATTTTGACTGCATAAAATTAAAAGGTTTTAGCACAAATGAATCCAATGTTGCTAAGAAGAAATCTTCGCAGCAAATTTCTCTGATAAAAGCATCAATTCCAAGATACACGAGAAATTGAATGAAAATTAATAAGAACAAAAGCCATTCTCTAATAGGTACATAGTTAAAGGAGATGAACAGGCAGTTTTTAAAGGAAGAAATCCATTCTACTAATAACCATATAAAAATGTCCTGAATCACTAATAATTCAAGAAATGTAAATTAAAGCAATTCTGAGGTTCCACCTCAAACCCATCAAATTGACAAAGATGACAAAAAAGTGATAAAAATGTTGAAGGGCTGTGGGAAAATGGGCACATTAATGCTCTCTGGTAGAGCTGTGAATTGCCTTTTGACCTTTAATCCACTGAATACTATCACCAGGTTTATACCCTGAAGAGATCACAGAGAGAGGAAAGAGACCAATATGTACAAAAATGAGAGTACTTTCTTTTTTAATAACAAAGAGTTGGAAACTAAGGAAGCGCCAAATTAGTTAGGGGATGGCAGAACAAATCATATTGTATGAATATAAGTTATGCTCTAAGGAAAGAGAAAAGGAAGAGCTATGAGAGAAACCTGGTCAAGGTTGGGAAACCTGCCACCTTGAGGCCACATGTAGCCCTCTAGGTCCTCAAGTGTGGCCCTTTGACTGAATTCAAACTTCACAGGGCCTTAAAACCTTACACTATATGTTAAGGCAAGCTCTACCTGGATTCATGATTTAGACATAAAAAGTGAAACCATTAAGAAATTAGAGGAGCAGACAAGAAATTACCTTTCTGAAGTTTGGGTTCAGTCAAAGGACTGCACTTGAGGACCTAGAGAGCCACATGTGGCCTCAAGGCTGCAGGTTCCCCAACCCTGCCTGGCACAATCTGTATAGACTTAAGGAGAGCCAAAGTGAGATGAATTAAGAAAATAATTTCTACAATAATAATAATAGCAACTTTGAAAGATTTCTGAATGCAGTGACCAAGCGCAATTCTGGAGGATCAATGATAATGGGTATTGCCTACCTCCCGACTAAGAGGTGATGGACCTAAGAGGCAAAGTAGGAAAAGGATTGCTCATTAATTGTGAAAAAATGAATAAAAATATTTTTAAACACCTTTGTTAGTGAAGCTTCTGAACTTCTTGTCCAATAATGGTAATAAAACTTTAGAGTGGCTGTACAACGTTTGATTGGCATTCAGCCCTCTAGAAACAAAGGCAGAATCCAGTATTAGCAATTTGTCATTAAAATAAAGATCAAGTGAAAAACCTCTCCTCCGTCTCCATCTAAGGGGGCTCTATTTTAGCACTAGCTTATTCTAAGTAGTCTCAGCAGCAAACTAGCTTTTTCCGGGCTGGTGAGGCAGCAATTGCATAGTCCTTTATGAACAGCTTCCTACTCTACACAATTTCCTGGACTGCCTTTGTGACTCTGTAGCAGTACAAACGACATCCCCATTGTGACCAAAAGAGCCAGTTGCCAATCTCTTTAGAGTAGGTTCTCCAGGGTGGCTACTTTGGCTTTGGACAATTCCTTGGTTCCTTCTCCTCCTCCCTTTAGATTGGGAGGCTAATCTCCTGCTTACTGGAGCACCTGCCACTTCTGCCAAAGCTAACAACCTCATTAATGGCCAGGTACAGTTTGTACCTTGGGGATAATGGCACTTTCGAAAGTCAATGTGTTTAATAGCTTTTCTTGTAAAACAAGAGCAGTGTGAAAGGTTGCATTTGTTGGACACCTGGCAAAGCTCACCAGAAAGCATTGATGTAGATGAAAAGCCATTAAGAGAACATGACTGACTGAATTGGGCTCATGGCTTTCTTATCCAGCATGGAAATGTTTGTATGTGCCTCCTTAAAATTCAAAGAATGATGACTCAGATTATAGAAAAGTCCATCTTTATCACGAATTATTTTGATCCTTATATGCCCTGAGAAATCACAGCAAAGTTTTCCTGAGGCTTTAGTGTCAAGTAATGGAGAGTGCCTGAGACTGGAAACAGAAGACCTAAGTTCAAGTCTAGGATCTACTACTTGATATCTATGTAACTTTTTGGAATCTCAGTTTCTTCATCTCCAAAGAGAAGATAATTAAACCTGCCTTTCTTGTCTCAAAGGATTATTTGGAGAATCAAACAAAATTATTTCCTATTAAATTGGTTCAATTTGATAGTATCAGGAACCATTCAAATCTCTATGAGAGTCACAAACAAGGGAGGAATTATTGGCTTTCTTCATAAAGAAAAACATTACTGAAAAACTCAGTTGCCTTCAATTACTGAAGGCTGTTGGAATCCTCAAAAGGTCTAGAGCTGGAAGGGACCTTGAGGGTCTCATAGTTCAAGTCCTCTTATTTCATAGGGGAGGACACTGACCCATAGAGAGGAGAAGTGACTGACCCAAGGTGCCATAAGGAGCAAGTATCAGTTAGCCTAATCCTAAGCCTCCATCCTTAGAGGCTGAATCTTTTCACTACACCATAGCTTCTCTGCGCATTCATAATCAAGAGGAAAAGCAGTGTGGGGTGGAGATACCTCAGCTATGCTTCTGTGGGACTTTGAGCAAGTCACTTACCTTCTCTGGTCCCAGGTCCTCTGTAAAAGGAAAGTCTTGGACTAACTGACCTCTGAAGAACCTTCTAGCTTGAAATCTCTGATCACATGAAGTACATTCCATTTTCTCCACTAAGATCTTAATTTGTAAGCTACAAACCACTCAATAAACTTTTTTGTTTTCTTCTGACTGATAGCTTCTGGCTACTCTCAAAGGGAAGAAGAAGAGGGAATGAAAAGGGTCCACTGGTTTGAAGAAAGTTAAAACAAACGTAAACAAGACCTCAGAAGATAGAGATTTCCAATTTCATTCCAAAGGGAGTGCTCACTGAAATCTAATTTCCAGAGGAAGGCGCTTAGGAAATGAACCCTGCAACACCTGCTGAGGACATATTCCCTTTGTCTTGGAAGACAAACAGCTCACTCATAGAACTCGAGCAATGTTAAGAAATCATCTATGATTTGATATGATTTGGAAAGTAAACATTTTATAAGAGAAAACTGAAGTGTTAAAAATCTTTTGCCATCATCTACTGGTGATGTAACAGTGGATGATGGGTCAAGTACATGGGCCAGTAAAAAAAAAAATATCATTAATATTTTCAATGGATCTGGGACCTCATCAATGTGGGTACATTCTTCAATAGTGCAGATTGCAGCTCACCTAGGTCTTTTCATTCTGGGCTTTTTTGAGTTCATGTTTTCTCATATATCCTTCATCAAGAATTTACCCAATGGATTGTATGTAGTTCTTTGACCATTCCATGGGTACCAATGGGTCTCTCAGTCTGTCCATCTGTTAACTCTTAGTCTTGCTACATGAATAGTACCTCTATTTCTGACTATATATTTCCTAGATTAGAACCCTTCTGCAACTTCTTGTGTGCAATTACAATCAACATTCCCAAATTTTTAACAAATATGGAATTTAGAATTAGTTTTAGAGCTACAGGTGGACAAAACCTTTTCCTGGATAACCAAGGTTGGTGTCATATAACAAAGTCAATTCAACCCCAATCAATAAAAGAAAAAAAATATTTATTGAATATCTATCATGTACCTATTGCTGTGCTAGATTCAATATAGAAAGAATACAAGTCACATAACTGTGCCCAGGAAATTGGAACCTGGTTGGCTAGACAAGGTATATACATATGAAACAATTTGTACATGAGATAACTGTATTATGCATAATATATTCATTTTATATTAGTAAAGGTATCAATATAGCATCTATAATGGCACTAACAGTATTAGTATCAGTTGATATGGTATTTGTATCCCTTTTCAGCACCATTAGAATTAGAAGTAACTGTGACAGTGGTATCATTATTAGTGATAATATTCCTATTATATTGGGAGTTCTATTAGAAAAGTATTAGCCAGCATTAGTGTGAATTTTGGTATGAATGGTATATTGGACAGAAGGTTATAAAGATCTTTCTAGATCACCTGCAGTTTTTGTCTCTTGTCCTTTCAGGTTTGCCTGCGGCGTGACTTTGTTTAGTCGGGACCCTTGCCACGCTGTCTTTAAACTGGTTTTACCTTTACTACTTCATACTGTTTTATAAGGTGATACTGCTCATAATCCTCCATCATTCTCCTCCATGAAATTTCACAAATGAGTTTATATTCTAAATGGCTATTGCCCTTTGAAATCCAGGATGACCTTCTCTCCAGATGGTTTCAGGGCACAGAGAGACCTTACCTTGTAGAGGCAGAAAATTCAATAAAGTGTTCTCTTTTGTACAAATGAGAGCAATTCAGTGAGTCACCTTACTTTATACAGTTACAGAGTTCTACAAAGGTCACTTCTTGGTAAAGATGGTAGTAGTAAAGAAGGGGTCCTTCCTTTACAAATATTAAGAATTTCTTAAAGTAATCTTGCATAGATGATAAGAAACCTACAAATACTAATATTCCTGACATAGATACTACTCCTACAATGAGATCAATACCAATAACACTGCTAATAGTGTTTATGCTATCATGTGCTGGTATCATTACTTCTAATCATTATACAAAGAACTATAAGAATCTACTATGCATAGTTATATGCCAAAAAACAAACCTGAAAACACAAAAAAAGAGAGAACTATTTTCAAAAGCATAAAATATTCAAACTAAAAGATCATGAAATAGCGATCTTAAATAATCTAGTTTCACAAAAGGAAATAAGACTAGTTTGTAACAGAATAGCCAAAGAAAAAGAAATCTCCTGGTATCAATGGATTTACAAAATAATTCTGTTAAAATTTAAAATAACGGTTAATACAGAAATGATTATCAAAAGTAAGAGCATATGCAATCCCTTAGATTTCTTTTGTGAGAAAATATAGTCCTAATACCTAAACTTGGGAATTATAAACCAAAGAAAGAAAATTATGGAGGCAGTAACACCAATGTGATATCTGTTAAAAATTTTTAAATAAAATCCTGTCAAACAGAGTACAGAAATTCATCCAAGAAGTCATTCATTAGGAACAAGTGGGATTTATACCAGGTATGTCAGGATGACCCAACACTACACGAACAATCAACATAATTAATCCCATTAAAACAAAAACAACCCAAACCACATACATGATTATAGCAATTCATACAGAAAAAGCTTATGTTTAATTGTAACACTAATTTATGCCAAAAATAGAACACTCTACAAAGTACAAGCAAAAAAGTGATCTTTTTAACATCATAGAAATTATTTCAGTCCAAAAATAAGCATCACATGTAAAGTGTAAAGAACTATAAGAATCTACTATGCATAGTTATATGCCATAAAACAAACCTGAGAACATAAAAAAAGAGAGAACTATTTTCAAAAGCATAAAATATTCAAACTAGAAGATCATGAAATAGCAATCTTAAATAATCTAGTTTCACAAAAGGAAATAAGACTAGTTTGTAACAGAATAGCCAAAGAAAAAGAAATCTCCTGGTATCAATGGATTTACAAAATAATTCTGTTAAAATTTAAAATAATGATTAATACAGAAATGATTATCAAAAGTAAGAGCATATGCAATCCTTTAGATTTCTTTTGTGAGAAAATATAGTCCTAATACCTAAACTTGGGAATTATAAACCAAAGAAAGAAAATTATGGAGGCAGTAACACCAATGTGATATCTGTTAAAAATTTTTAAATAAAATCCTGTCAAACAGAGTACAGAAATTCATCCAAGAAGTCATTCATTAGGAACAAGTGGGATTTATACCAGGTATGTCAGGATGACCCAACATTACACAAACAATCAACATAATTAATCCCATTAAAAACAAAAACAACCCAAACCACACATGATTATAGCAATTCATACAGAAAAAGCTTATGATTGTAACACTAATTTATGCCAAAAATAGAACACTCTACAAAGTACAAGCAAAAAAGTGATCTTTTTAACATCATAGAAATTATTTCAGTCCAAAAATAAGCATCACATGTAAAGTGTACACACAAGACAATCACCACAGAATATCTGAAGATGAATGCTTTGACATTATAAAAAACAAATTTAATCCCCAAAGACAAGATAGGGGAATATAACTCCCGGACTTCTTAGCAGAAGTGTGAAACACTGTATATAATGACAGATGCTTTTCTCAGTCAATTTTAACCAAGCATTTTTCCTTTCTATGTTTTTTTTTCTTGCTTAATTTTTTTTTCTGTTATAAGAAATGGCTCTGTGGAAAAGTGGGGAAGGGAAATGGGAAATATTAGGTTTATACCCTTTGATGTAAAAGCAAAGACACAGAAAAAATGCATTTTTAAAAAATCTAGTGGCAAAAACTGGGAAGAATTCTTACAGAAGTTAGATGTAGACTACAAAAAGCTCCAGACATATAACCTAGAAATAAAAGGGTTACAATATGACAAATTAGAAGAGCAAGGAAATGAAATACATTTTAAAACTATGAACAGGGAAGACACCATGACAAGACAATGAATAGAGAGAGTCAGGGAAGGCACCATGAAAAATTTTGATTACATCAAATTGAAAAGCTCTGTACAAACAAAATCAAAGCCATTAAAATCATAAAGGAAACAGTTAAGTAGAAAAATTTTTTTCAAAAAACAATTTTAATAAATGTCTGATATCTAAGACCAATAAAGAATTGTTTCAAATATGTAAAGATAATAGCCATTCTCCAACAGATAAATGGTCAAAGAAGATGAGTGGGAAGTTTTCAGAGGAAGGAATTCAAATGATTAACAGCCATGTGGGAAAAAATGCTCCAGACTGCTATTAATTAGAGAAATAAAAATTAAAATAAATTTGAGGTTGCACTTCACACTTATCAGAAGGGTAAATGTGACCAGAAAAGGAAACTGATAGTTTCAGAGGAGGGAAAGAGACATATTGGTAGACTGTTGGGACACCTGTGAAATAGCCAAGTTATTCAGGAAAATAACTTGAAAATATGCCTCCAAAGTTGTCAAACTGTTCATATTCATTCACTCAGTGTTGCTCCTGCTACGTTTATACAGGCAAGAAATCACAAAAGAGAAAAAAAGTCTCATATATAAAAAACATTCATAACTCTTTTCGTTATAGCGTGAATTAGAAACAAAGGGATGCCCATCAACTGAGGAATGACCTTACAAATTATAGTATATCAATGCAATGGAATATCTCATAAGAAATGACAAACATGACAATTTCAGAGAAACCTGGGAAAACCTGTATGAATTCTACCTAAATTAATTTACTAATTCTACCTAAATTAATTTACTTATTTTGTGCCATACCAATCAAACTACCAGAAAATTATTTTCTAGAGTTAGAAAAAGTAATATCAAGACTCATTTGGAAGAATAAAAGGTCCAGCATATCAATGAAAAGATATCTAGGGAAGGTGACCTAGCCCAACCAGATCTCAAATTGTATTATAAAACAGCAGTCATCAAAACCACTTGGTACTGGCTAAGAAATAGAGGGGTAGATCAGTGGAATATGTTAGATACTCAAGACACAGTAGTTAATGAATATAGCAGTCTACTCTTTGATAAACCCAAAGACCCCAGCTTCTGGGAAAAGAACTCACTGTTTCACAAAAACTGCTGGGAGAACTGGATAATAGCATGGTGGAAACTGGGCATAGAGCAATGCTTGACACTGTACACAAGAATAAAGTTCAAATGGATACATGATCTGGGTATAAAGATTGATACTATAAACAAACTTAGTGAGCAAGAAATAGTGTATTTGTCAGATTTATGGAGAATGGAGAAATGTATGAAGTACAAAATGGATAATTTTCATTACATTAAATTGAAAATTTTTTTGCACAAACCCAACGCCACCAAGATTAGGAGGGAAGCAGAAAGCTGGGAAACAATTTTTGCAACACAATTGTTTTGTGTCTGTGATAAAGACCTCATTTCTAAAATATATAGAGAACTGAGGCAAATGTACAAGAGTACAAGTCATTCCCCAATTGATAGATGGTCAAAGGATATGAACAGGCAATTTTCAGAGGAAGAAATTAAAGCTATCTATAGCCATATGAAAAAATGCTCTAAATCACTATTGATTAGAGAGATGCAAATCAAAACAACTCTGAGCTACCACATCACACCTATCAGATTGGCTAACACGACAACAGGAAGATGATAAGTGTTGCAGAAGATGTGAGAGAGTTGGAACACTAATTCATTGCTGGTGGAGTTGTGAGCTAATTCAGCTATTCTGGAGATCAATTTGGAACTATGCACAATGGGTTACAAAAATGGGCATACCGTTTGACCTAGTAATATTGCTTCTACGGCTGTATCCCAAAGAGATCATAAAAAATGGGAAAAGGTCCCTCATGTACAAAAATATTTCTAATAACTTTCTTTGTGGTGACCAAGAACTGGAAGTCAAGGGGATGTCCATCAATTGGGGAATGGCTGAACAAGTTGTAGCATATGAATATAGTGAAATACTATTGTGCTATAAGAAATGATGAACAGCAAGACTTCAGAGACGCCTAAAAGGACTTATATGAACTGAGCCTGAGTAAAAGGAGCAGAATCAGGAGAATATTGTACACAATAGCAGCCACAGTGTTCAAGGACTGTTTCTGATAGACTTAGATCTTCATAGCAATGCAAGGACATAAAACATTCCCAAAGAACTCTTGAGGCAAAATGCCATCCACATCCAGAGAAAGAACCATGGAATCAGAAGGTAGAATGAAGCAGACTATTTTCTCTTGTGTTATATTTTGTTTTGATTTCGTTTTTCTCATGGTTTCTCCCATTCATTTTAATTCTTCTACGTAACAAGACTAATATGAAAATGCATTTAATAAGAATATGTATGTAAAACCCATAAAAGATTGCATGCTGTCTCAGAGAGGCAGAAATGAGGGTGGGGTAGAAAATTTAAGACTCATGGAAGTGATTGTTGAAAATTGAAAACAAATAAATTAATTTTTTAAAGCATAGTTTGAAGGAAAAAAAGGAAAAAAAAATATTTGCATGAAGTGATATAAGTGAAGTAAGCAGAACCAGGAGATCAGTTTAAAAAGTAACAACATTATAAAGAAAAACAACTTTGGAAGTCTTAAGAATACTGCAGGGACTCAACCATAGTTCCAGGATACTGATGATAAAAAGCACACGGAATGAGACACTTATTTTTATACATGAGAAATATATAGATTTATTTTGCTTGACTATGTTTATTTATAATAAAGATTGTATTCCCATGGAGAGGGGAGGAAATCTAGAAATTGTGTTGGTAAACAGATGAGAAGAAATGAAACCTATGAGGGCAAAATGAAACATTTTTTTAAAATTCACAGGAGAGAACAGAAATATGTTGAGAGAAATGTAGACAAGCAAGACAGGTTTGAAAGTAACATTCAGAATTTAATGCACACATACATGTATGTATGTGTTTGGGTACACACACACACACACATATATATATATATATATCAAACTATGCAATACAATGATTTAAGTCATCTATGTATATATAGAAGAGGTCTATGTCTATAAAAAATAGCAGTAATATCCCTAGGATGACAGATGGATTTTTATAACAGAAAATGATAGAGCAGAGTCATATTTTCCTAGAACCTGTCACTAGAACACATAACAATTTCTATTTGGATTGCTATTAAAAAGTTCATTCTACTATATTATCTAATGCTTATGGCACATACATTAGTAGCAACCTATAATTTTTTTTTTCCTAGAGAGAGAAAAATGTAGAGAAATTCAGGCTGTTAGCTCTTCCAAAAATATTCATGCTTCCTCCACCAGTATCACCAATACAATTCTGACTGTGAATCTCATCAATACTAGTACTGCTATCGATACTAAAAATATTAATCATTTTTCATCTCAGTTTCCTCATGTGTAAAATGAGAATGATAAGAGCACCTAGGTCCCAAGAATGTTGAGGGTCAAATGAGATAATATATTTAGAGAATTTGTCAAATTTCTATGAATAGTAATCATTATTATGGTGTAGCTAGGTAGTGTAGTAAATAGAGGACTGGGTGTGGAGTCAGGCAGACTCATCTCTGTCGGTTCAAATCTGGCCTCAGACACTTACTAGCTGTGTGACCCTGGGAAAATCACTTAATCCTGTTTGCCTCAGTTTCCTCATTTGTAAAATGATCCGGAGGAGGAAATGGCCAACCACTCCAGGATCTTTGCCAAGAAATCCTGAAATGGGGTCACGAAGAGTTGGACATGACTGAAATAACCGAACAACATTGTTATTATGAATATTTCACGGCAGAGTATATGTTTATGGTCATATAATTTACTGGATGGTGTAGGGAATTCAAGATCCAGCTGCATTTTTTTGGTTTGCTTTTTAAAAAATGCATTTAATTTAGTAGAGCAAAATACTGTCTTAAAGGCATACAACAAAGGCATTCCAAGCATACATCAAAATTATACATTATTCCTTGAAAGATATCACAAGAGATAACACTAATCAGTCATCCTCTGACTATCTATAGCAAACAAGATATAAAAAAGGAGATGCTCGCCATAAGTATTCACAACTGGCATAAAAGGGGCAGAGCAGAGAGCCAAATGCAGATGTTAAGATCCTCCAGAAATTCTTATTTGTAGCTCTCAGCAAGACCCAGAATGTTGCAAAGCACCCAAAGTGAAATAAATAAACATTCAAAAGAGTTAGGCATGACTATCCACAGAGTGAAATCCAAGTGGGTTAATGCTTATTTAATATAATATGCAATTAAATAGAAAACCTATAGAACTCACCTGTCAATATCTATAGAACTCATGTGGAACGGTGACTAAAAATATTCAATAAGCTGGCCCCCCCAAAAAACCAAAAGACTTTTAAAGACTCAATTCTCTGGCCTCTGAGAAATTATTCAGTACTTTTAATGAGTTCAAGTTTCAATCTGGAACAAAATCTCATCTTAACAGCAAGATTCTTCCACTGGTATATGCCTACAGAATATGAAGACCTTAAGCTGAGGATCACCCAAAGGCTAATAGAGAGGCAAATGATAGACATACATAAGCAACAGCACATTATTAAGGAATTATGCAGGACAAGTGCTATGAAAGACACCCTTGGAGAAATGTATATTAAAAAGATGAGTAAGATCTCAATGAATTAAGAGTGAGAGACAACTGAGAGATAAACCATATGTTCCTCCATTATCCCCATAATGTTAGGAGAATATAAGGAAGGCTCCCAGCACATTGGTTCAATGTCACACAGGATTGGTAGTCATGGGTGGGGTATGATCTGCTTCATTGAGGAACTACCTGCATTAATAATATTGCAGACTGATTGGAGTACTGATATTAGAACTGTTTTGCCCAACCCTAATCTCTCACCTGACTTCTAGTATCATACCTCTAGCTACCATCAGACATCTAGAACAGGGCTTTCCACTCATGATCTGATCACAACCCACAGTTTAAGAAGCGCTGAACATCAAACTCTCCTTGTTACTTCTAGGATTGACTAAAAATCCTATTTAGTTTGTAAAATCTTCCTACCTTTCCAGTCTTCTTGTAATTCTTCATGCATTGTACATATTTATCTATCTATCTATATCTATCTATATGTATATATCTATTTATCTATTATCTATCTATCTATCTATCTATCTATCTATCTATCTATCTATCTATACAACAACTCATTCCCGAGTCTCAAACATTATCTCTGGCTAATCCACATGCCTTGTACACTCTCCTTCATCGCCTCTGCCTCCCAGCTTCTCTGGTTGTTGTCGAGTCTTAGATAAAGACCCATTTTCTGCAAGAAGCCTTTCCCAGGGCTCCTTAATCTTAGTTAAATCCCTCTGTGATTACTTCCTAGTTATCATAGATGTATCTTGTTTACACATAGTTGTATGTTGTCTCTTGCCTTAGAATGGAATTGTCTTGAAAAAAGGAACAATTTTTTTTGCCCTTCTTTGTATCTCCAGCACTTGGCACAATGCCTGGCACAGAGTAGGCACTTAATACATTCCTGTTGACTGACAAAAATAAGCACGAAGAAGAGACATAGTATCTTATGGAAATATGCCACTGCCCTCTCATTCTGTCATAGAAACTCATTTGTCACCCTACGAATATTATATCTTTGAAGAAAAGGAATTCTATGTGTAGGACAGAAAAGTGTGGTGAGAAAGGAATCCCTTTCTGTTTCATGACAGGGTTCTTTGAAGACATTGAGCTTTGAGAATTTTGCCTTTGTTCCACTAATTTCAATGGAATCAAAAATCATTTAGTTCCTTCCAGCTTCCTCCATGCTGAAAAATAAATCTCAGAACAGGACAGCTCTCTAAAGTACATAGCTTATCCTTGGATGAAAGGTTATGTTTGTCTTTTTTCAGAAAATCCCCAGTTTTCACATTTCTTTGGAGAGAAGCTTCCCTTCTCAGCAAAAAAAAACCAAACAAACATAGATGTTGGAGATGGCAGAGTAGAAGAACAGACCTGTAGAAGCTCTCCCCTCATGGCCCATAAAATACCTGTAAAATGACTCTAAACAAATTCTAGAGCAGCAGAAGCCCCGAAATGACAGAGTGAAAGAAATTTCCATCCCAAAGCAGCCTGGAAGGTCAACAGGAGAGGTCTATTGCACCAGCTTCATAGCAGAGCACAGCCCATGGAGTACAGGCCAGCCTTGGTCTTGTTGTCAGAGACAGGACCAGAGTAGGCTTCAGGGCTCCACCACCAGCAGCTGTGGTTCCCAGATTCCTTAACACACAAATGCCAAAGACAGCTTCAAAGATCTGTGAGAAAACTCTTTCACCTGGGTGAGAAGGGAACAGGATCCTCCCCTAGTCCCAGCCCCAGGCGAGTACAGAGTCCATTTTTGGAGCCCTTGGCCTAAAGACCTTGGGGGAATCAAGCTACTGATCTTGATCTCAGCCCTGAGTGGCTGTCCTGGGGTAAGGAGGAGAGCTGGCATGCTGGAGCTGGTGGAGGCTCTGGAGAGGGAATTCTACTTGCAGATCCTGGGCAGGAAATCTTATGATTGCTCCAAGACTAGAGCACAGATCAGGAGAGAAGTAAACTCCTCTCCCTTGATTGTGCCATGTTGGAGGAACTGAGAACTTACAGGTCCCTGAAGTATACCCCCCACTTGTCAAAGGACTAAAAAGTCAAGTAACTGGCTGGAAAAATGCCCAAAAAGGGGGAAAAAGACTGTACAAGGTTACTTCCTTGGTGAACAAGTATTTTCTTCCATCCTTTCAGATGAGGAAGAACAAGGCATACCATCAGAGGAAGACATCAAAGTCAAGGACTCTGCATCCAAAACTTCTAAAATAAATATGCAATGGTCTCAGGCCATGGAAGAGCTCAAAAAGGATTTTGAAACTCAAATAAGAGAGGTAGAAGAAAAACTGGGAAGAGAAATGAGAGTGATGCAAGAAAATCATGAAAAATGAGTCAACACCTTGTTAAAGGTGACCCCAAAAAATGCTGAAGAAAATAACACCTTTAAAAATAGACTAACTCAAATGGTAAAAGAGGTCCAAAAAGCCAATGAAGAGAAGATTTCTTTAAAAAGCAGAATTAGCCAAATGGAAAAGAAGGTTCAAAAGCTCACTGAAGAATATAGATCTTTAAAAATTCGAATGCAGCAGATAGAAGCTAATGACTTTATGAGAAACCAAGAGAAAACCAAAAGAATGAAAAAATAAAAGACAATATGAAATATCTCATTGGAAAAACAACTGACCTGGAAAGATCCAGGGAGAGACAATTTAAAAATTATGGGACTGCCTGAAAGCCATGATCAAAACAAGAGCATAGATATTATATTTCATGAAATCATCAAGGAAAACTGCCCTGATATTCTAGAACCAGAGGGCAAAATAAATATTGAAAGAATCTACCAATCACCTGTGGAAGAGATCCAAAAAGAAAAACTCCTAGAATATTGTAGCCAAATTCCAAAGTTCCCAGGTCAAGGAGAAAACATTATAAGCAGCCAGAAAGAAACAATTCAAGTACTGTGGAAACACAATCAGGACAACACAAGATCTAGCAGCTTCTACATTAAGGGATCAAAGGGCTTGCAATAGGATATTCCAGAAGTAAAAGAAACTAGGATTAAAGCCAAGAATCATCTACTTCAGGGGAAAAATGGTCATTCAATGAAACAGAGGACTTTCAAGCATTCTTGATGCAAAGACCAGAGCTGAATAGAAATTTTGACTTTCAAACACAAAAATGAAGAGAAACATGAAAAGGTAAGCAGGAAAGAGAAATAATAAGGGACTTACTAAATTTGAACTGTTTATATTCCTACACGGAAAGATAATATTTGTAACTCTTGAAACTTTTCTCAGTATTTGAATAGTTGGAGGGATTACACACACACACACACACACACACACACAGAGGGCAGAGGGTGAGTTGAATAGGAAGGGATGATATCTAAAAAAATAAAATTAAGGGGTAAGAGAGGAATATATTGGGAGGAGAAAGGGAATAGAGCAAATTATCTTTCATAAAACAGGCAAGAAAAAGCTTTTTCAATGGAGGGGGAAAGGGGGCAGGTAAGAGGGGAAAAGTGGAGCTTACTCTCATCACATTTGGCTTAAGGAGGGAATAACATGCACACTTAATTTGGTATGAAAATCTCTCTTACAGTACAGGAAAGCAAGGGAGAAGGGGACAAGTTAGGTGGGGGGATGATAAAAAGGAGGGCAAAGGGGAGGAGGGAGTGATTAGAAGTAAACACTTTTGGGGAGGGACAAGGTCAAAAGAGAGAATAGAATTAATGGGGGGCAGGATAGGATGGAGGGAAATATAGTTAGTCTTACACAATATAGCTATTATAGAAGCCATTTGCAAAACTACACATATATAGCCTATATTGAATTGCTTGCCTTCTCAGTGGGGATGGGTGTGGAGGGAGGAAGGGAGAGAAGTTGGAACTGAAAATATTAGGAATGAATATTGAGAATTGTTTTTGTGTACAACTGGGAAATAAGAAATACAGGTAATGGGGTATAGAAATCTATCTTGCCCTACAAGAAAAGACAGAACATGGGGATAAGGGAAGGGAGAGGTGTGATAGAAGGGAGGGCAGATTGGGGGAAGGGGTAATCAGAATGCATGGCCTTTTGGAGTGGGGGAGGGGAGAGATGAGAAAATTTCAAACTCAAAATCTTGTGGGAATGAATGTTGAAAACTAAAAATAAATAAATTAAAAAAAGAAAAAAAATATCATAGATGCCCCCATCACTTGAGCCTTCTGCTTTCTTCTCTCTCTTTCTTCTTGTAACACCTGGCTGTGAGTATTGGCTGTTATGCAAACAGGATACTTAGGTAGACATGATCCCAGATTTCAACAGCCTAGTGACATCTTTGAATGTAGCCTTGGAGGTTTCTGGGAAAGGTTTACCTTTTGTTATGTGAGTCATGAAGAAATGTTGGGCTTGGTTTGGGTATTTGAGGGTCTCGCCTTGGCATGGGCTACCCCTCTCCTTCAACGTCCTGAGCACTAGGACTATAATGGGCCATTGTGGCAAGACAGAACAATTGGACTTATGAGGTGCCATAGGGACTGCCAAGAACTCAGCATGACAGTGGTGAGATAATGCATGCACTGAGTCCAGAAACCTCTCTTTTCTCCTGTTTCCTCTCTGAGAAATCAGTTTTTTCTCTGAGAAATCACTCCTCCCTTCCCCTTCCCATTATCTGCCCAGCTCATCTGAGTTCTGTCTCTCCTTCCTTCAGGCAAGAGAGATGAGTTAAAGTGAGGAGAAGTCATTCAAATGAATCTAACCCAGCCCCCCACCCCACCATCATGGCTCACCATATTCGCATTTGGTATTATTTTACTCCTGATAAAATGAGAATTTGGCAAGGGCTCATCCTTGTCTGTGTGCTTAACAGAGGTGTGGGAAGAGTTTGGAAAGATCTCTTTGGAGAGACAGAAGACACATCCCTGCTTCCGTGTGGGCTGAAGAGAAAGAATAGGTGATCATCTAATTTTGAAGTCTCTCAAGCAAGAAAGGCATACTAATATCATCCCCATAGGAATGCACAAGTATTCCAAAAAAGGAGAGCCTATATACAAGAAGGATCATATTTGGTACACAAACACCCTTAGAAAAACGGTTCTTAACCTAGGGTTTGTAAACTTTTCCCCTAATATTTTGATAACTATCTTTCAATAGAAATGAATTCCTTTGTAATTCTATGTATTTTATTTCATTCTAAGCATTATTCTGGGATGGGGTCCCTAGGTGTCGCCAGAAAGGAGGAACAAACATTTATTAAGTGAATATTACGTGCTAGGGCAACTTTCAGACATTGTCTCATTTGATCCTCACAATTTTGGGAGGTAGGAGTTGTCATGATCCCTATTTGCAGTTGACTACCCCACCATACTGCCTCTAAAAACTGAACAAATGTCATCCCATTTTGTGAAGCATTTTATAAATGTCTCATTTGACCCTGGGCACAACAACCACCCTGTGGGGTAGGGTTTTTTTACAGATATTTTACAGATGAAGAAACTGAAGAAGACAGAGGTCAAATGATTTGCCCATAGGCACACATCTAGTTAAGTGTTTGAGGTCACATTTCAATTCAAGTCTTCCTGATTCCAGGTCCAGCTACATTACCTAGATAGACCATAGAGCATCAAGGGAAATAATGTGATATAAGACTAGAAAGGTAGGTTTGAGCCAATTTGTGACAATGTCAAAGAGAGGGGTTCATTTTTCATCCTATAATTATAGGGGGCTTCTTGAGTCAGAAACCGACATGGTGAAACATGTGCTTTAGAAAAATCACTTTGGCAGATATATGAAGGATGAATTGGAGTGAGCACAGATTTGAGGTGAGGAGACCTTAAAAGTCCAGGGAAGTGATGAATAAGATGAAACTATAGGGGTAGTAATGTGGTCAGAGAGAAGAAGTTGTATGTAAGAGAGACTGGAGAGGCAGAAATGACCACATCTGGCAGCCGAATGGCCATGTGGGGGGAGTGAGAGTGAGGACTTGAGGATGACACCAAACTTATGAACCTGGGTGAATACAAAGTCAGATGTGCTCTCAGCAGAAAGAGAAATGTTCATAACAGTATGGGAAGTGGGGAGGGAAGAGAGTAGTTTGGGGGAAACTTAAGGAGTTCTATACTAGACATGTTGAGTTTGAGATGTCTATGGGCCAGTTAGTAAGAATCCCTTAGACTAGTAAGATGACTTTGGTCACTCACACAAGAGGTGGCCAGCTCTCTGAGAGTTTTAGAGAACTGTGCTGTTGTGCAGAGTTCTCTCCTGCATTGTGTGGTACCCAGAATGGCTGGGAATTAGTGTTGGATTGTTTTTTTCCACATAACCAGAGGGGGGCATGCATAATAGTAAATCATTTCTGTGTTTGAAGTGTGAGCAGCACATGGACTTTCTGAGGAAGTGGAAGGGCCAGAGAGGACATAGTGATTGACTGGGAGCAGTTCACTGCATAATGCCTAAGGATAAGTACTTGATTGACAGCCTAAAGAATGAGGAGGTGCAGAAAGAGGTCCCCAGAGTTCCCTGGTTGAAACATCTATGCTAAATTTTTTGGGCTTTAATGAAACCCAGATGAATGCTTGGTACTAAAGTTTGAAGAGAGGCCTTCTTAGAAGAATACGCAAAGATAAATTGCAAATCTTATTCTCTAGCATCAGTTAAAAGCAGATTTGGAATGAATCAAAACAATAAGTTTCATTCTAGCACTTCTCTGTATAATATCTATTGATTAATTAACAACTGATTGGTCTCAATGGAAGCGTTTTCATATAGGGAGTCATATTTCCAGATGGATCTTGGAAAACTTTTTGAGATCACTGGATGAAAAGTACGAAATACATCAGCATATTCTTTAAATCATTCTTGCTGCCATTGGCTGATTGAAGCTTAACATATTGAAAATAAATGCAGCCCCAAATGTTCTTATCTCTCCTTACCACACGCAATTATGTAGTCACAAAGATGAGAGTACATTCCAAGACACAGAGTTAGACAAACAAATGAAGATGAGCCATTGGAAAGAGACAGTAATAAAGGAAATAGATGGGTAATTTACCTCAACTCCAAAAATAATTTTGAAAATCAAGAAAGCTCTGCATACAAAGTAATTTTTCCTTTGTTGCCCAAAGGTATCTTAAGGACTGCAAAACATTCCTTACTTTAAAAGTCTGTTGCCAAAGACAAGCGGCAAACTGAATAATTCATCAGCTAAACTTTGGATATTTCCATTAGCAGCCATCCTGATAGGGTTGCATATACAGAGCACACTCAAACTTTGTTTCCAAATTTGGGGTCAAATTTTGGTTTTTCCAGATCTGAATTCCACTTATTTTGGAAGAAATTCAGATTGATTTTTTTTGAAGTGGGTCCCTGCATTTAGCAGGCTATCTGTAATTCATCACGAGCATTGTTGAAGTGAATGAGAGACGTGTGGATATACCTTCAATTGAATTAGGCATTCATTAAAAATGTATGCTTGTACAATTTACTACAAATCTAGTTTTGAAAAGTATTTCCTTCAAGGCAGTGGAAAACTATATGGTGGGTGTATAGAGGTGATAACATATTACTAATGTTGACTATGTACAAGAAGTGGTAAAAAGGACATCATCAATAAAATGACAAATGTACGTATATGGGAATGAGACATGTGACCAAATAAGTAAGTGGGTGAGTAGTGTACCAGATATGCGGCAGAATGAGTGCATGGTGTGCAAGCCACAATGATATCCATCAGTAACTTTTTAAAAAGAGGCATGTTGGGTAGTGCATTGGGTAAATCTACTATTACATATTCATAATAAAATCTATATAAGAATTGAACATGATGAAAAAAGCTTGAAAGAGCTGTAATATACACTGGTGAAGATAGTACTGACTTCAGTGAGATCAAAACTGCATCAAGGTATTGAATTATTTTCTGAATACACACCCACCCTATTTTTTCACATCTAATCAGATTTGGGTGTTGTTTTTAATCTTGTTATAACAGAATGGAAGGCAAAAGGACAGTCTCTGAATAAGTTGTTGCCTTTTTTTTTTGTTTCACTGCCATCAAAACCCTGTTCATTTATCATTTTAAGAAAATCTACCTGAACATCATGTATGAGGTTCGTTTCACCTCTATGATGTATGGATTTGATGGGATGAACTATGAGGTTCCTTTCAACTATAAGATTTTAGAAAGTCAAGTCCCCAAATGAAAGGGGAGATGTAGAGCTGGGAAAGTCATTCCTATAATGGGGCTCAAAGGGAAGAATATCTTTCCTTCCCATTCCTCGTTCTCCAGAGAAACTGAATGTTTGAACTAAGGGCACTCTTCTATCCATCTCCTTGCTTACTTTGTGACTTTGTTAAAGGTTAATGCCTAGGTAATTGGAGACATGGCAAGAAAATTAAATATTCCTCTTCCCCCTTATTCATACGCACTGACTAGAAAAATTTCAACTCATTATTTTCAAGTCTCACAGTTCTCATTAAACTTAAAACTTACATTCAAAAGCAGGCAATCCAGCTCCTGTCCAAAGGAAGAAAGAATGATAAAAACATATAGCTGACCTTGGAGACTATTAGCAGGCGAAATAGCTTCAGAAAACAAAGAAAGGGTATGAGAGCATCCTGTGATATGAGAAAAGTCTTCCTTCAAGCTGCCTATCAACAGGTCTCTACTTTAATCAAACCTAGACCTTCCAAACAACGTATGCTTCTTTTTTATTAAAACTGTCAGCTGGTACTTCTGAGGCAGAATAAGCATGGAAAGTAAGAACAGTCTCACCACCTGACTAAGAAAAGGAAATAAATTGCAGATATTCAACAGTGCACATTCTGTAACCCCATCATGATTCATCAGACCTGCTCAGCTTGTCTTGGAATTTTCTAACCTATAGTTCACAGCAAGAATATTCCACATTAAACTACTCATCTTAGTCTCTAGACCATAGTCAGATGATATTGTTTAAAGTTGATTTTCTCTTTTTAACATCAACTTTCTGAACCAAGTGAGTTTTCCAAAACACAGCTGCCCCAGTTCAGTGTTTCCTTGAGGATTCCCTATCATACTACGGAATTTGTATGGAGTTAACGAACTCTCTATTCCATTTTCAGAGATTTCACAAAATGATAAAGCACATATTCATTAGCTATGGCTGGCATCATTTTGCAAAACATGGGGAAGATAGGTTTCTCAAGTAAATGGTAAATACATGGGGGAGCCACTCCATCTTTTCATTCAAAGCTACATTTTTTTCCTCCTTTTTAATTAGTCCTAGCAGGCTTCTTGATATAGCAGCCTTCTGGATATAGCAGCCAACATACCATTCCTGCATCTGTTAAGTGATATTGCAAATGCAGAGTTTGTTGACTCCCTTGGAGATTAAATTACCTTTTAATCAAGATTCTGTCTTCTCCTCTGCTACTGGTCTTAGAACTTCTGTAAAGAAATCCCTTCATGGTCAAGGTGCTTTGAAATCTCTCTGGGCCCCATGTAAACACAATCTACTTTCCAAGGACTCTCTAGGTTCTGTGTAAATACCATTTACTTTCTTTCTGAGTCTGAGGGTAATTCATGAACACCAGAGAAGTGGAGGAGCAAGGAATATCCATGGCACGATTTTCCTTTTTTGGAAGGCACAATGATTTAATTAAAGATGCAATAATGAGGTTTTTTTTTTTAGGGGCTCTCAAACTTGTCCAAATCAGCTTTGCAAAAGTTTGTATGATAAAGCTACACAAATTTCATTTGACTTATGAAATTTACATATACTTTGGAGAAATCTATTAATACTAGCTCAGGGATGGGGAACCTGGGGCCTTGAGGACACATATGATTCTCTAGGTCCTCAAGTGCAGCCTTTTACTGAATCCAAGCTTAACAGAACAAATCCTTTTATAAGGTTATTAATAAAGAGCCATTTTCCTCGGCTCACTGGATCTTCACTTGCTCTCGACAACAACAACCCAAATAAACTAGGGCTGTGTTTGCATTCTCCTGAAAAGTCAGAAGAAAACAGAGAGGCTCAAAAATTCAACTGAATAAACTTTAATTTGGTCAACATACCAATAAACACTCAGAGAATTTGAAATACGTAGAATCTTTGTAGCTCTTATTCATTTATGTCATACCTGTGGGTGGGGGGAGGATTATCACATGACCTATAAAAGGACAGATATGAATGCTTATAGCAAATCCATGTCTATATCAAGAATCTGTGATTTTACTTATGTGAAAGGCAATTCTACCAGAGCTTATTGTCTATAACTTAGTAGATAAGCCTTAGAGGATTTTTGAGATTCAGGTCAAGTAATTTGTCCATGGTCACATAGCTAAAATGAGAAGTGGGATTTGGAGGCAACTCTTCCTGACCCCAAGTCCAGCATTGTACCCACTACCCCTCTAGTAGCAAACATAATACTAAATCTCCTAGTCAACTCAGTGGGTCAAAAAACATAAAATAAAATCAGTTAAACTCATTGTTTGGCATCATGTAGACAAAGATATAAATGAATGATTGGTAAACTACATTTTCTACTTTTCTTGCAGCTATGTAAGATCCCAACTATATTAAAATTATATCTACAAAGAGCTACTAGAAAATTTTGGTGATTTCCAACAAAAAAAAACCAGGCTCTTTGAAGGAATTGATCCATTGATTCAGTAAAAAAAAAAATAATTGCAACTGGTCAATTTCCTCAGAGCATTTTATTTTTTTCCACTATATAAGCCAGGTATTTAATGCAATTGACTCAACCCTTTAATCATTTTAGTGTCTAATATAGACAGTATTTCCTTTGCCTATATTGCATGATTTCCTTTAGGCCTGTAGTGATGCCCCTGGGTCATGTGTTTCCTATCTTAATTTTCATGGTTGACCCCAAAGAGTTCATTATGCATGTGAAATGTATGTGCCTATAACCACAGAAAGAATTATTTTGCAGGAACCAAAAACTGCAGTTGCCATTTGATATTCTGAGGTTTGTAGATTTCTTGCATTTGCTTCCTATAAATAGTGGACCAGTCAGTTGTATTGCATGGCATTTGACCCTAATTTTATAACCAACCGTGGCAAAGAAACTGCACTAAAATAAGTCAACTTTCCATGAGCTTAGCCTAAATAGGCTCAGGATAAATAGGCCAAGAATCCATCTGAGGACTGTTTCAAGGTACTGTAAACAAAGATAAATAAGTTAAATCAATATGCCAGATTCAGCATTTTTGAGTGCAGTGTCATTTATTCAAATTCATCTTGGAACTAAACCTAGGCAGCAGGTTAATCTTAGTTATCCACAAACTGCAACCCGATGCTTTGTTTAAAAAGAGGTAAAGTTAATAATAGCGATCAATGTTCATGCATTTATATTTCATGTAAAAATGCATGACTACATTGTGTATATTGTGGCTTGCACAGGCTACAAAGATACATTGTGTTTTGCAGAACTGAACTGTGCAGTTCTAGTGGTTGCATTGCATGGCACTGTGGAGTTATTCCAGAATAACATGCTGAATGTACTTTTTAAATAATACATAATAAAGAATTGAATATGAGTTGCTCTTTGAACTTCCTGGTTGTTTTTCAAGCATCTTGTGTTGTGGGGACTTTTTAGTAGCTTTCCTATATAAAAATGGATTTAATGAATTTTTAAAGACAGTGTACTTGTCTCCTTAATTAAGCCCCATTCATTAAAACTTGTGGGGAAAAAATAAATGGCTACTAATATATTTATAATAATTGATATTTTAGTGAAGTAAATATACATGGTTTAAACAAAATCACATAATGACTTTGAAAGCAACAATTCTACCAGATTATAGGTTCATTGCAAGGGAGGTTGATATTTCTGGAGATAATGACATTTTGTCTTTATATAATCTTCAACCTTTCTGTTACTATGACTTATAAAAATGGACTATGTCCTAAAATTTCCTGAGAAAAAATACACCAAGGAAATAGGTAAGGATGGGAAATTAAAAGAAATCATTTTGGTAGTAGTAGCAATTGCTGCTCCAGCCTAGTGGACTTGACTCAAACAGTGGAGAGGTGTGGCTAGGGGGCAGGTCTTCTGAAAATTATCTGGAGGCTTTGGTGGATTGCAAGTTCCACGGTGATCCAAAACCAGGTCAGTCTCGGGCAACATTAAGAGATATAGTGTCCAGGACTTAGGGAGGTGATATTAGACCTTTGCCAGACAACATATGGAATATTCTATTCAGTTCCGGACATCACATTTTAGGAAGGACATGAATAAGTTGGAGAGTGTCCACAGGAGAATGACAAGCATGGGGAAGGTCTTTAAGTTCATACCTCATGCAGATAAGTGAAAGGTACTGATGATGTTTATCTGGGAAAAGGAAAGATTCAGGATACGTGAGAGCTGCCTTCAAGTATCTGAAGGGCTGCCAGGTGGAAGAGGGATTAGCTGTATTCTGCTTGGCCCCAGAGGACAGAATCAGGAGAGGGGCAGATTTCAGTTTAATGTAAGAAATAACTTTGTAACAATGAGAATTATCCCAAAGTCAAATAGATTGTCTGAGGAGTTAAAAGGCTGTCCTGTATTAGATGGAAGGCGTCAGATAAAAGTCAGATTACTGCTCCTCAGGGATTTTGGAGAAAGCATTCCTTTTCAGGCAAGGGTTCAACTAGATGGCCTCTGGGGTCCCTTCCAATTCTGAGGAGGAGGAAGGTCCTGTCCCCATTCTTGGCTCTCCCCTGCATAAAAGGAAGTATCTTAACATAAATCATCTCAGAAGGCATTGCTTCTAGAACAGAACTCAGCTTGAGCTCCAATATCTTTTTCTTTGATGCAACTGAGAACACTTCATTTCAGGAAGAAGAGTGGGTAAAAGAATTGACTATATTTACTTGTTCTGGCAGAGGAGAATAAGGAATATGTGAAACATTGCTCTCCAATATGGTTCTATCTCTTCCACCACCATGTTAATGACAGGAAAACACATTATCAAGAAAGAAAATAAACTTCATTAAAGGTTTCAGAAATATGACTCATGGGCATGAGGAATTGATTTTAAATGTTATACTCATTAAAAATATGAACCAACAGATGATATAAAATGTTCAAGAAAGTATAAGGGTTATAAAATGGAAAAGAGAACTATTCCCAAGGATTCAAAAATATCTTTATATAAGCTTTACAATACTCAATAACAGAGGTTATTAACCTGTCCCTAACCCATTGATCTTCTAAACTTGAGCTACTGAGAGGGGCTGAGCTGGTCACATAGGTACCTCCTAGAGATCCCTGGTCCTTATCCAACCCTTGCTCTCCCTAAGGAAAAAAAAGCTTGGAGATTTGTCATGGACCTTAAGTATGACCTTGGCTTTGGCCCTGGCCTTTGTCCTCTGACCTTAGGTCCAGGACTATTGAGAACAGGCATATTCTGAAAGGTGGGCACCTCTTTGGCCTCAGGGACTGCCTTACCCTGAAGAAGTTCCCTGGGGGAAATTTGTTTTTAACATTTTTATAACTATTTCAATATAATTAGTTTCCTTTGTATTTTATTTAATGAACTTAAAAATATTACTGTGAGAAAGAATCTATAGGCTTCACCAGAATGCCAAAGAGGTCTGTGACACAAAAGAGGTTAAGAACTCCTGTTCTACAGTTATTCTCCAGTACTTTTTTATAACAAAAACTATAGGATTCACCAATGATAAAGAAAATTAAAATCTTTCATTTGTGCTATTATATGACTATATGCTGGTAATGTGTATACTCTTTCCTAGACTATCCATTCAACCTGATCTTGACTTCCAAGACTTTGATTACTTCAAGAGTGTAACTGACTTACTCTCTTCAAGAGTGTACCTGACATTAATGGGTCTCTTGTGTACTTATGTGAATTATGAAGCACCATTGTATATAGAGAATTAAAGATGAAGGTCACCCAAAAGGCAACAGAGGGGCACATGATGGGCATGAATAGACACTGACACAAGCAAAAAGAGACTTGTGTATAAGAAATGACAAAGAATGTCAGTAGAGAGACACATAACCAGGGAGAAAAAACAAGATGCATCAATCATGTAGAGAAAGAGAAATGAATGATGGACAACTTTTGTTTTCTACTGGTGTCCACACAATATCAAGAATTTTAGAGGAAAAGTCTCATCATAGTGTAAGGATGTCCATGGATGATTTGTGAGAGGACTCACACAAGAGTCACTCAAGATGAGATGGTACGGAAGGGTTATTTTCTGCATAATTGAAGGAGAGCGCACATCCATGAGATTGCAAATATAGGCAAGCATGAAGTCATGTACTTATCATACATCACCACAGAGAGGCAGTGTGGTATAGTATAAAGTATCCTACATATAAAATTTGAACCTGAGAGAGAGCTGAGTTCAAATTCCACCCCTGAGGCTTGCTAGTTGTACGAGTCTGGGCAAGTCACTTAACATTTCGAAGCTTCGGTTTCTTCATCTGTAAAAGGGAGAAAGTGATAATAGTTGCACTGTATATTTCACAAGGCTAATACAAGGATAAAATGAGATATTGCATCTAACATGTTTTGCAGAACTTAATGTGGGTTGATATGATTACTGTTACCGAAAGAGACAATGTGTAGTAGATAGAGAGGGGAGTTTTAATGGAAGGGAGACGAACGGGCTTCATATTTTACCCCTGCCACATCCTAGCTTAGTGATCATGGGAACATACTTGCCCGTTCAAGTCAATTAACCTCTCCATGCATCAGAAACTTTGTAAGCCTGTAAATTGCAGAAGAATTGCCAAGTACCATTAGTAAAGGAAGTTTCCACAACAGGAGCTCACTACACCAATGATATAAAACATTCGTTTCAGACTAAAAAAATATTTTTTTTTTTTACTATTAGATCAGAAGCTCCATGAGTACACAAGCTGGGAGGGCAAGAGCTGCAAGGACAAGAGTGGCAAGGGCCAGAATCATACCTTATTGAAATGTGTGCATTTCCACTAGTCTCTAGAACAGGGTTTTGAACACAGCAAGCATTTAATAAGTGTTTGCTGAAGTTGAACTGTTAAATATTCTGAAATGCTTACCTGACTGTGTTTGGACATTATCAGGGACATATCCACATGGCATAGTACTATAAGATGAATTATCAATCAAAAATTTTTTTTTCCTACCTTCCCCTTCCCTTTGCTGGAAAGTAATTAAATGCCCATTCTCTTTGATGAAATCCCACTGCTCCGTGACACACACCCAAAAGAAATCACAAACAGAAAGAAAAAAATCCATATATACCAAATCCCACATACACTGAAATATTCATATCAGTTTTTTTTTATAGCAATGAAGAATTAGGAACAAAGAATAAGCTCATATATTAGATAATGACTCAGCAAGATATGGCACATGAATATGATGAAACATTACCATGCTGTAAGAAATGACAAATATGAAGAATTCAGAGAAACATAGGAAGACCAAAATGAATTTGTCATAAGTAAAATAAGCAGAACCAAGAAGAAAAACTATACACGATGACTCCAACGGTATAATTGGAAAGAAAACAGCAAAACCAAACCTGAATTTTGTATAATTACAGTGACCTAGCTTAGGCCAAAGTACCACCCCTTCTTTGCAGAGGTAGAGAACTACAAGTATGGAATATTGATTTGTTGTTCTGTTGAAACTAGTTTTCCCCTCCTTATTACTAGTCTGTTACAAGGAATGGCTCCTTCAGTAGAGAAGTGCAGCTACATACATTTGGAAATGTAAAAACAAAAGATATCAATTCTGTGTGTATACATGTTTATGCAATATATACATAGATATGTGAATATATGTATATGCATCTGTGCACATTATACATATATCGTATGGATTTACGTGTGTATACATATAAATATATATATATCACATACATCTGCATGTTTACATGCATATACATATAGCTGAACCTACAATTTCATTGATACATGCAACATCCACACAAGAAATTCCTTCAACCAATGCAGGTTGGTAATTTCTGTGCAATTTCTAGAAAGTTGCTGAGAATAATGAGAGATGCAGTTACTTGTCCAGGGTCAGCTGGCACAGTACACGGCTGTTGTGGAAGAACAGAAACGGGAGACACTGTTACTTAGCCACAATCTCCCAGATGAGATCTAACCAGCACAGAGTACAATGTGACTATTATCACTCTTGTTCTGGACACTTTACTAGAATGAATGCAGCCTAAAGTCACATTAGTGTTTTTGTCAGCCACATAAAAAAAGGCACTGAATGTGTAGCTAGAAAGCCTTGTCTGAATATTGGCTTTTTTAGTGACTGGCTGTTTAACTACTTTGAGCCTCAGTTTCCTTATCTTTAAAATGGAGACAATAATATTTGAATAGGGCTGATGTGGTGAAAATGTTTTGTAAACCTTAAAGTGCTATATTGTTTGTTGTCCAGTTGTTTTTCAGTTGTGTCCAACTCTCTGTGATCCCATTTGAGGTTTTCTTGGCAGAGAAACTGGAGCAGTTTGCCCTTTCCTTCTCCAGCTCATCTTACAGATGAGGAAACTGAGGCAAACAAGTTGAAGAGACTTATACAGATAGTAAATGTCTGAGGTCGGATTTGAACTCAGGTCTTCCTGACTCCAGGCCCCCTACTTTATCCACTATAGCATAATGTAGCGACCCAAATTGCTATATAAATACCAGCTATTACCATTATTTTACAGATGGAGAGACTGAGGCTTAGAAAGGAGAAATGACTTGTCATCTGAGGAACTCGTGATGGAGCCAAGACTAGATTCCATTTCTTATGACGCTCAGTTCAGCGTCATCTGCACTACATTATGCTGCCTATCAGCTATCCCTCTCCATTGTGTTTCATCAGCAAATATAAGCTCATGTATTTATGTTCCTATCCAAGTCACTGAAAAAAGCATTAATCAGGCCAGGACCAAGGACAGAACACGATACTAACAAACATATCCATAATGATCTCTTTTTAGTTTGACCTTGGCTCACCTATCGGCACTTCATTTACAGTCATTCAATTAGATCAAAACTCACCTACTTTGATCAAACTTAAATTTTTCTGTCTTGAATTGAAGGGTATCCTGAGGGTCTTTATCTTGCAGAAATAAAGATACATCATATGTATAGTCGTCTCTTAATCTGTCTGATACTTTTGGAAAATACCCGCCATTTCTCATCATTCATATGTAGAATATGCATTCCAATATGTGTATTATAATCTAATTCTATATAATACATAGGATTCCTGCCAATTATAAAGCTATTTCATCTTAATTTAGAGGCAGGAAGACCTGGGCTTTAATAGGCATTCCAATGTAGAAATCTAGATTCAATTATCTTTACTCTAGTTTCTGTGTTGTTCCTCCAGGGTCCTCCCCTGGCAAGGGCCGGAGTGGGGCCAGTGAGACCAGAAGGGGCTGCTGGGGAAGAGATGTCAGGATACATACTGATGTCCTTCCTCAATAAGAGGAGGTGTTTCAGCTGAGTCATTCTGGCACAGGCTGTTGGGCAGGGGAAAACAGAATTGTCATATACACAAAAGCAGTCTGGTGACTTGGAATTAAAAACTCCTATTTTTCTATTACCTTAAGGCTTTGTAAAGTACTTATCTTACAACATCTCAGTGAGATAGGTAGCTCAAGTTTTAATAATTCCATTTTATATATGAAGAAAATGGGGCTGGAGGAGGATATTATCCCTCCTCCCCTTTCCTGTCTCCTTTTAAGGTTTTCTCCCCCTTGAGACTGTAAGCTAAGGAACTTCAAGGGAGTGCAGGGATTAGCTTTCTTTTTACTAACTCTAGTTCGTAGAGCATAGCACGGTGCCTGGCACCTAGTAGGCACTTCACAAATGTTTGTGGAATTGTGTTGCATTGGATAAATTCTTCTTTGGGCCACACAGTTGGCAAATAGCAGAAATGAGATTCAAAAGCATTGCCTCTATGCTATGACTCCAGGTCCTGTGTTTTTTCTGCCCAGGATTATAATACTATAGATGTCTGAAATAGGGAAATCAGAGTGGGGAGTTGGGATGGCCATTTACGGAGCTGAATGGGACAAAGGCAATCCAGAGCAATGTTCAAGTCTGGGGGTTGGGGACAGGCAGGGGAAAAAGGGTTCAGAAAGCAAAGGCTTGCTAACAGAGTGTCGGACGAGCAACATATTATTGAGTTGCATTTGCTATCCTAGGGAAATAAGAATCATTTTAGCCTGCCAAGCACAAAGCCCTCCAGCTTGCACTGAATTCCCTTCACCTGCAAGCTCTCATCAACACTTACTCTGCTATCATTTTCCATAACAACCACAGATTCCTTATGGTGATATCCACTTTTCATTTCATCCTATCAATGCTCTTAGTTGAATAATAAAAGCATGAACAGGGAAGATGTGACACAAAAGGATGGGCTAATCTTTCATCTTTTGCTGAAATGACCATATCAAAATTGGTGGGAGCAGTATTTTATTAAAAGGAAAATGGCTACAATAAGGTTTGGGTTTTAAACCAAAGTGAAAATCTGATTCTTTTCTAATTAGATTGGTTCTTTCCAGATTTAATCAATCAACCAGCATTTATGAAGCAACCATTTTGTAGCAGGTTCTGTGTTAGCTGCTAAGGATACAAATACCAGTCAATAAGCCATGTATTAAATGCCTACTATGTGTCAAGCACTGTGCTAAGCACTGATGATACAAATAAAAACAAAGACAATACCTATCTTCAAGGAGCTTACAATCTAATGAGGGAAATCACTACACTCTTTTCTCAGTCCTCACAGACAGTAATCATGTTGTTTCTTAAGAATTTGTAATAAGTGGTATCAACTTGAAACATGATGAACAGTGGAATTCGTTTTGTTTTCCTAATGGGGGTCATTGGCAGCCATAGCAAATATGACATTAAGGAGTCAAGTTTCTGGATATTTTAAATATCATAACTCACGTGAAGCCTGTTTTCTCCTACCATGAAAAGTTAAATTCTACTCATTTGAATGACACCCACAATTGCCACGGAAAACGGATGTTCAAACCAGCTCCTGCAGTTGCCAAAGAGCCAACAATAATTACAAGAAATGTACTCATAATGAGAACACCCCAAAATGTTTTCATTATCTTCACTAGTGCTGTCTGTCGGGTTTTGGATATGATGCCAAATTTGTCATTTTGCAGAGCAATGAACAATTTGAAACATAAATCATTAAGAATGTCAACAATTATTGATAATTGTTTTAATTAGTGAAGTGTGGTTAGTAGCAATCATTCAGCAAATTTTCATATGAAATTATTTTTTTCAGTTTGTTTTCAACATAAAAAGTAATGAACAAATGACAGGGGTTGATGAAGAGCTATGGAAAGACTTGAGTAATTATAGAACTGTTTCTATGAGAATCAATTTTAAAACAAAAGGATTCATCTCATGTAGTCACTTCCAAGACTGGTTCATTGGCATGTAACCCAAAAGATTTTTTCAAGGGGGCACATATTTTCCACCTTCTGCTTTCCATCAAAAGCTCTATGATTATAGGAAGAAGAATGTTTTTCTATTATTGTTAAGGAAAAATGACTGCTATTACTTGAATTTCTGCTACCTCACTGTATACACTGTACATACTGTCAACTGTCTCATAAATCCTAACTTCTCAACATAATCAGAAGAAAACCATGCATCTCTACAGAATTCTAAGACTTACAAAACAAATTTTTCACAACAATTTTATAAGGCAGAGAGTACAAATATTATTATCCGCATTTGCCAGAAGCAGATGAGTTAGTTTACCAATGAGTATTTTTTCCAGAAGTAACATGATGTAACGGATAGAGCACTGGACTTGGAATCAGGAAGAATGGCATTTAAATCCCACCTTTGACATATTATTAGCCATTTGACTATGAACAAGCTGCTTTAACTGTGAGTTCCAGCCCACTCCCTAAAATAGATTTAGACCCAAAACAGACTTCAGAAGCTACCACCCCCTCATCTTGTAGATAAGGAAACTCCTCCCCTCGCCCCCTCCCCCCAGTGCCTTACTCAGGCTCATCTAGTTAGGTAATCAATGGGTTGTATTCTGCATTGCTGGAAGAAAATGCCACAGCAATGAAATCATAACACTTTAGCTTATTAACATATTTATTAAATAAGTTTTAATTGGTCTTTTCTGTTTCTTACCTCATCATAGTTAATCTTAAGCATCCTTCCTCCTACACCTCCCAGAGAGTCATCCCATAGAACAAATAACAACTTTTAGAGAGGAAAAAAAACAACCCAGCACAAATGATTGATAGATGGAAAAAGTCTGAAACTTTCCACTTCCATGAAGGGGTGGTTTGTGGGTATCTCCTCTTATCTCTTTATTTGAGTCCTGCTTGATCTTTATGACTTTGTTGCAATTGATTTTGATTCATTGGTGTGTTGTTCTTTCCATTTACATTGCTGTGGTTGCTGTGTACATTGTTTTCTTAACTCTGTTCGCTTCACTCTGCATCAGTTCATACTGATCTTTGGATGCTTCTTGGTATTCATTACACACATCATTTCTTATAGCACTGTTCCATTACAGGCACATACCACATTTTGTTTAGTCATTACCCAATTGAAGGTCAATTACATTGTTTTCAACTCTTAGCTATCATAAAATGTGCTGCTGTATATATATTTTGGTATATATGTGGACTATCTTCTTACCAATGGTTTCCTGAATAAAACTGAATATACTGAATAAAAACAATACCATGTGACAGAGAATGTGCAAAATATTTTTACAAATATTTCATTCCATTCCAACAATGGAATCTCTGTTTCAAAGGGTATGGATATCTTAGTCACTTTATTTGTATAATTCCAAACTGCTTTTGAAAATGGTTATACCATGCTAAGATTGACTTTTAAAAATAATGCTTTTTTTTAATTTGGGGGATGCTGGGAGAGTTTTTTGTTGCTTATTTTTTCTACTAAGAGATATAAGTATATCATGGCAGTATAAATGGTATGGCATTTTCATGCGGCCTGTTTAGTAATTCCCAAATTGATGATCAGTACCCTTTGTTGTTCAGTGGTGTCTGACTCCCTGTGACCCCACTTGGGGCTTTCTTGGCAAAGATACTGGAGTGGTTTGCCATTTCCTTTTTCAGCTCATTTTACAGATGAGGAAATGGAGGCAAACAAGATTAAGTGGCTTGCTAAAGATCACACAGCTAATGAGTGTCTGAATCTGAATTTGAACTCAAGTCTTCCTGATTTCAGACCTGGCACTATATCCACTGCACTAGCTGCCTTATCTACCCCTGGAACTGGTTTGTACACCTACTTGGTTCTGTAGCCTATATATTATTTTCTTTTATAGATTATTTTGTTTATAGAATTTTAAAATAATGCAAGCTGTAAAGTATGAAGATGTGTAACTGACCTATATTTGGAGATATATTCCCATTTTTGTTTGTACATATGCATTGGTTTCATTTAAGAAGGTAGGGCTGAATGTGAAAGTACCTGCCTATAATCTTTGCTGCTCTGGAGCCTGAAGCTGTCAGATCACCTAAGCTTGAGAGTTCCAAATTACAGTAAGGGCATTTAGTCTGGCTTCAATGCAGTAAGCCCTTAGGAGTGGGGGGTCCACTACAATGCCTAAGAAAGGGCAAAACATCCCAGGTTAGACATTGACCAGCATTGAGCATTAATGGGATCAGGTTCATGAGTGACCATTGCAATTCTGGCCTCAGTAAGATAAAGACACTTGGTCTTTTCCTACCCCCCCAAAATGGTGAGATTAGGTTTGCCTCTGAGTGAAAGCTGTCAAAGTATTGAGCATGCTCCACTGGGAAACATTTTAACCAATAATTATGCATCTTATCCAGCCTTGCCACCTTTCAGATTTGCAGAGAAGGTAGAGTCTGTCACTTCCCTTGACACAACTATTCTGGAATTCTTTATACTATAATTGATAAGCTTTCTGTTTCTCACTTAGCCTGCACTCTGCTTTTGTTGTGTTGGACCTCCTGTGACCATATAGATGACCAGAAAATTTCCATACCCTACTTCTTTCGGGCATCTCTTTCTCTTCTGATTTCTTTTCACAAGCCTCTAGAGTAAAGTTTTTGACTGATGTTGACTGTTGATCTCATACTTTGTGCTGCTTTGGTTCCTAGTATCACTCTAACTTTTCACTTTTGTTTTCCATTGCTGATTAAGGGGATCTAGAATTTCTGAGATACTTTTGTTTTCCAGGTTTGATTTTACATCTTTCTCCTTTCTTGCCTTTAATTAGTAATGTGGTTATACCCTTTCCTATTGTTTGAACCAGCCACATAATGAAAGAATCTTTCGATGTCTTTCTGCAAATCCTCAATAGCTCTCAAGTAGCTTTTGCCATGGTGATGTGTGGTAGCTATTTGCAGAATTACTTAATAACTCCACCCCTCCTCTTATGGTTTTTACCATTGGGGCTTTATACACTGGTTGAATAGAGGTCCTAAGATGCTCTTACACTTTCTATCAAAAATTGCAGGAAGATGTGTTCATCACTGATGGTAATTGCCAATGTGAGCTTTTTAGAATTACCTCATTATGGTGAAAGTGGTCTTTTCACTGTGCGTAGGCCAACAAATGCAAAAAAGGGCTTTTAGAGCCTCTAGTCTAAGTACGCCCACATTCTGATCAAAATCATGTCAGACATTAAGACTGTTTTTGCCATTGATTTTGTTATTTCACATAATAATTCATAGTGTGTTAATTGAAGATGTACAATGAACAATTTTTTTGATTTTTTTCCTCTTCAGATTTGCATGGCACTTTAATTTAATCTCTTATTTTATCTAGTCCTGGCTCCATAATGAAGGTATTTGCTTATAATTGTCCTGCACCTGTTGGCAAATACATCGTTCTGTGACTTGGAGCTGAGGATACCACTGACCGAAAAAATGGATGGAGTCCTGGCCTCTAAATGATAGGATATGCTTTTGTTTTTGATTATGCTATAGCAGTGGTACATAAGGAAAAGGTCTCTTCAACCTGTTCCATGTATACTCACTGTTTGTCCATTTTAATGGTCACAATTATCTATACTCAAGCAGTTCCAGAAAGTAGGGCATTAATATCTCTGATGTGTTCCAGTGAATCCTTCCTCCTTATGGTACCAGAACAGAAAAGAATGTCCCTTGCTGTGCCATCCCTCACTCTATATCAAGCCAGTCATCACAGGAGAATAGGTTTGCATCTCTATGCTTCCCTGCTTATTTCTTTGACTTTTAGAAGTAGTTGCTTCGTACTGATCAGGTGCTAACTCAGCCAGTGCTACTGTCAGAGGTCTATCTACCAGCAGTCAGGGTTCTTGGTAGGCCTTTAGCAGCTACACAACTGACTCAGGGTGTACACAGTCCCTGTTGTCCATGAAACTAGCCAGCATCACTATACTTTGCCATTACCTCCCTTATCCTCCAACAATGACAATGAACTAGACTATAGGGGGGTCGTAAATTATCACCATCATCAACCATCATTTTCATCATCATCATCTTCACTACCACTATTAGTACCCCAGGTTGAACAGCCACTCATCAGATTTAAACCCATTCTGACTCCAAGCCCAATGTTCATTCCACCATGCCATGCTGTCTCCTTATCATTTGAAAAGCCCCAACTAAGTTTTCTTCTTGAAACCCTCAGACCCAGAGGGAGAAAAAAAATGCTCAGGATCCAAGTGTGCATTCTCGAAATCTGCCCATCCATTGGATAGAAGGCAGCTGACACTGGTGAATAAATAGATTCAAATGTTCCACTCAGAAATGAATAATAATGGCCAGATAATGATCAGAAGCATGCTTGAGTGAGGACAGAACATTCCGTATGTTTGTACTCTTGACCATGGCTACCTTGAGCAATAAATCCCTGTAAGCAACCTTGGCAGGCTAGTCGGCTCTCCAGTTGTCACTAGCATATCTATGTGAGACCGGTCCTTTTGGCTAGCCACTGTCAAGTTAGAAGGCCAACAGCAACTCCCCGAGCTTATATAACCTTCTGACAAGGGGCCTTTTGTGATCGCACATATTTTGGCTCTAACTTGCTATTTAATAAGTTGGTGTGAAGCCAAGTTTAATTCTAAAGTAAAGATGTCTACCCAAGTCTGTCGAGCCACAAGATGTGGACAAAAGCATGTCTAGTTAATAAACAGTTTTGTGGCAGGGTTGACTATAATATCTAACTAGAAAAGGGGCACACTGACATTCTCAGATATCTGAAGGCAGAATTCAGGGTGGGGTGGGCCACAATCTAATTTTGATCCCTATAACAACCCATGGATTTATTTGCTTCAGGTGGGAGAAGCCCTGAGTATTTCTTTTTGTTACTTAAATTCCCCAAGTAGTAAGTTATTTGCATTTCATGATTTTGATTATTTAATGACTTGCCTTTTAAATGCATTTTAAAGAGAATGAGAAACCTTTCATCCCTATGTAGACGATGGAAAGGCCCGACTAATACAAGCAGAGTTGTATTTGACAGGGAAACAGCTTTCTTTTCACGGCTTCTAAACTGTGATTATGTTTGACTTCTCCCCTAGCATTTGGGGGGGGTAAATATTTAGATTGATACTGTTGATGAAACCTTATAACTTCAGGAAGCATTGAAATTTCTGCCTAATTAAGTCAGGATACTTAACAGCAAATGCATTCCTGCTGAACTCTAGAGGAAGAGAAAGGAGAAAGAGAAATTAATAGGATCAGACCAACCCAGAGATGAGTGAAATTTGGTACAGATTTGGATAAACAGACTCGAATGTTACACAATGCATAGAAAACTAGTCTTGCCTATACTCATCATAGAAGAGTTTAATGCATCATGAAACATCATTTCTATGATAATTCTAAATCTTTTGATCCATGTTCAAAATCTGGTTTGTTCATTTCATTTTGCTTTGTTTGCAGGTCAGTCCTGTAATGTATTCGTCCTTGCAGCCAATGCAGCTGTAACCTTTTGCTGCCTAAGTAAAGAGGCAGCTTCTGTACAGAGTCAAGGTACATCGAATCACTAACAAGTAGGATTTACATAAAAACTAGGAAAAGCAAAACTCAGCACTTTTACTTGATGGCAAGGCTTTGGGAATCCTGTGGAAAAAAAGCCAGTGGGTTTTATTATAACTCTGACAATATGACACTGGAAAGACTGGGAAAGAAATAAAAATGGAATAGAGTTTCCCTTTCCCCCTTCCTCCAATCCAACCCAGAGTTGGGTTACTCCCCTTTTTTAAAAATTGAAACACAAAATGCCTACTAATGTGGATACTCATTATGTCTTTTCAACATAACCACATTGCTATGGAGGAAAATTCAGTTCAATCCAATAAGCTTCTCCTGTGTGTACAGCCCTGTGCTAGGCACTATGGGAGAAATACTCCTTAGATAAGCCCTCAGGTAGCTTCTAATCTAGCCTAATAAACACATGTGACATTTAAAGGAGATTATAAACATGTGAATATTCACCTACTTCTTATTTTCATGTAACAAGTTAAAACAGAGAAAGAACATGAGATTTAGGATCAGAGGGCCTATGCATAATTCCTAGTTCCTCCTTCAAAGCTGACCTTAGAGGTAGGGAGAGTGTCTCTAAAATAACGTGGGCCTCTGTTTCCTCTTCCATAGACTAAGAGGTTGGAAGAGGTAATAATAATTCATTTATATGGCACCTATGATGTACGGGCACTGTGCTAAGCCTTTATAGATGCTATATCATTTGATCCTCACAACAACCCTGGGAGGTATAGTTTAGGAAACTGAAACCAATAGTGGTTAAGTGACTTGCCCAAGGTCACACCTAGTATATAAGGCCACATTTAAATTCAGGTCCTCCTGACTCTAAGACCAGAGCTCTATCCATTGTCATACCTAGCTGACATCTTCTTCTTCTTCTTCTTCTTACCGTTTCAGCTTGGTAAGACCTGCCAAAGCTTATGCACCACTGGCAGGAAACAGCCAGTATAAGGCATTCGAGGAGGAAACTAGTGGACTGAATGAGCAAATATGTTCTCCATAAATGAAACTTAACCTTTCACATTTATGTGTAAATGTCATTAAGGGTATATCATTAAGATAGATCTTATTTAATGATGCTTTTAACATGGTGCTGCACTAAGATTCTTAATAGAGTTGTTGCCCATTTATTGTATAATATTGGTACATATGTGCATATGTCACATCTCTCCTATGTAAGCTTTGAGTGGGGACTGTCTTAATTATTTTTGTAACTCCCCCCCACCATACACACACAATGCCTAGTGTAGTACTTTGCAAATTAAAGGAATTTAATAAATGACTACTGAATGAATTATTTCTGCAATTGCATGATGCCTCTATGTTCACATCTCAAAATTATAATTATTCATAATTCCCTTAAATCAATAGTGTTCACAAGCTTGAATTAAATAGAAGCCTTCTACTTAATTATCTTGTTTTCTACTCCATCTTATAACACTTTGATGGAAAAGGTTAAGTGAATGGAGATCTCCACTGTAGACCTTCTCTGATATTTCATCATGGTGTGGGAGTCACCCCAAAGGCCACTCTAGTAGAGTGCAGACCCTGGTAGATTTCTTCAAGTTAGGTTTCTGGTAGAGGCTAGTGATAAACTCTATGCCTGTCACACCAATACCAAACCAGAGAGGTTTATTGCTCTGTTGACCTCAGAATGGTGATTCCCACCCCCTCCCCAATCACAACAGCTCTTGAAAGTCATTTACTAACTTGTAAAGAGCTTGTAATCTGCATTCATGGATCCACATCCACACCAATAAAATATATTCTTCATGCATAGTTTGACTTACAAAGCAATTCTATACTGCTCCCCTCCAATATGTAGTTTAATCACAGTTTTGAGTAACAGTTATGTACAAATTTATCTGTACATATATGTACATACTTCATATTGCATGTGTATATACATAGATGCATTCTCAAATAATAAATATTTATTAAAGCCCTACAATATGCAAGGTACTATACTAGGTGCTACAGACACAAAAATGTGATCAAAAACAGTCCCTTTCCTCCAGTAACTTATGTGCTATGTCACATACCTAGCTTAATACATACAAAATTCACTAAGAGCTGATGATGTATCATTTAGTTTCTAGTCCTACATTAAAAGAACTTATATTATGTATTTAGACTATGCACAAACTCATTCTATATAGATTGCCTATTTATTAATAACAATATGCTTATTTTGTTAATTTTAACTACATTATCATTATTGATACATAACGATGAAACTCAGAACTTGAATTATGGGATGTTTAATTGTGTTTGTAGTTTATTCCAGTTTTCAGTAACAGTTGTCTTATGATCTTTCCCTGGCCTTAAAGATGGGGCAGTCAAAATAGGGATGCGTAGGTGAAAACAGATTGTTACCAAAATAATCCACCCTCAAAGGAAGCACAAGTATTGAGATAGAGGCAAACAAAACATTGAACAATGCAGTGATCCACATTAGACTGTGTTACTTTTGAACCACTTGAAGAAAATAATCAGAGTGCCCACCAAATTTGTCTAAACCACTCCAGCCTCTTGCCAAATGCAAGTCTACTCACTGAAATTGTGGAAGACTGATACAACTGATTTTAATCAATACTCAAAAAGGTTAACATTGTTTTAATCTGGAAACAAATTATTTCCCATCGAAATGGATCAATTTCGTCTAGGAGAGAGATGTAATCTCTAATGATGTGCTAAGTCGTTCCGCACTACCTGCAGAACCGTGGGGTCAGTCCATGCTCCGTGCATCAGCCAATGACCATACAAAGGAAATATGGTCAGATTGGTGAACACGAATATTATAGATTATATTAGTACTACTCTAAATTTGTTAAATGCAATCTTCCTCCCAGTCTATTACTAAGCATAATGACCTGATGGCAGTATGCTGCATCTGGAGTCAAAGAGTCTGGGATTGAGTCTTGTCTCTCCCACCTTGAGTAAGTTCCTTCAGTTTTCTGGTTCTCAGTTTTCTCATCTGTAAAATAATAGGTTTGGATCAACTGGACTCTAAGATCCCTTCAACCTTTAAATCTAGCATTTTCATTTCTGAAATGCACATGACAAACATTACCTTATTGTAGATTTACAATAACCCTATAAAATAGGAACTAGAGGGATCATTATTATCTCCTTTTTACAGATGAGGAAACTGGGGCTCAGACTTGATTAGCACATGACTTGTAAGTGCCAGAAGAGAGATTTGACCCCAGGCTCAGCCAACTACTCTGCCATGTTGCTTTTCAAACCCATAAATATTAGTGCAAGGTCCTGGTGACATGAAATATCCTTGAAATGAAGAAGGGTTAGCTATCTTTTGGAGCAAAATAAAGGGAAACATTTTTCACACCATAAGAATATATACATCTATCTATCTATCTATCTATCTATCTATCTATCTATCTATCTATCTATCTATCTATCATCTATCTATATATATATATAACATGTTAAATGTGAAGTTGAAGATAAATATACATATATATTTAGATAATAGATAGATATATGTAGATAAATATACATATATAGTTACATCTACATATATATCTACAACTTCATGTTTAACATGCTAGAGGGGAAACTACTGCTAGCATTTTTTTCCTATTAAAAAGAACAGCAGTGTTTGAGAACGGCCTACATAGATGATCTCTCAGGTCCCTTATGACTCAGAATGTACTTGGTTTTAGCCTTTTAGGTATAGGTCATGCAGATGTAGCCTGATTGCTTTTTCAAGATTGGGTCTGACTCATTCCAGTTAAATGGAGAATTTGAAACAACATTGATTTCATTATTCTAAAACCTAAGTACACATGCATGCACGCACACACACACACACACACACAAACACACACACACACTCAGCAGCCCAACTTACAGTCTAGTAATATTTCAAAACTTGGTTGTTTAGAACAAAGGAGGTCTTGTGCACTGCCACTCTCCACATTGCCACCTCCCACACAGGGCCCCCCAACAAAATGATGTCAAAGATAACAGCAACACTCAGTGATAACATACTTCAGGAAAAAAAAAAAAAAAACATGGGCCATTGTTTGCCTGAGGGTTTGGGCCCTATTTAATGGTATGAGGATATGACTATTGGCACTGTGATTTCTCTGAGATTCCCAAATTCCATGATTCCCTTCAGATACTAGGATAATGCTGATGCTCAAGAGTTGGGCTTTTGAGGCAGCACACAATTTCGGAATATTGAGAAGGCTGCACAGTTTCCCACACGTGACCTGGCCCAATTTTTGAGGAGGCATTAAATGCTTACTATGTTCCTGCTGCAATGCTAAGCATTAGGAGTATAAAGGAAGGCAAAAATATGATCCTTTCCCTAGAGGAGTTCACAGAGGGAATTCCTGTTTGGATATAGGTTAGATGACCTTGGAGGGCCCTTCCGGCTCTTGGAATTCTGTGAGCCTCCTATTATTCAGTCCTGGCTTGGCCTTGCTCCATCGCTCTTTTGCAGCATCAGTCCTAGATAAACGTATTGGTAGATTAACTTGATGCAAAGTTTAATTTTTTCTTATGAATAGTCCTAAAACTCATACCTCAAGTCACAATCTTCTGTCATAGATCATGCAAAAACATACTGGAAAGGCCTTCTTAGTATATGGGTTGGATGTCAGTTCAAAATAACCTTTCTAGATCTTTTTTCCTATTACATGGACTAGATGATTTCTAAGGGCCCAAAACAATCTTTTGAGCTGAATCAGAAAAGGAACCATTGTACAGTGTGTCTTTCTCTTCACTCAAGAGAAAAAATATCATGGCTTTTCAAGGCTCTTCAAAAATTATTTAGAGATGGAAGCTATTGTCAATGTCATTTTAGGACAGAAACTGATCCATAGCTAGGTTAAATGACTTATTTGAGAAAATCCAGCATAGGGATAGAATTCTGTTCTCCTGAGCCCCTAGTCAGCTGGATTGTCAGCTATATCACACTGTTTTCTAAGATGTGATGTGACACAGAAAGAAATGCTTGGCTATTATTCTTTCTTGGTATTTTATCCATAAACTAGAACAAGACATCTTTCTATTCTTTTATCTGTATAGACTGCCTGAAGTTTTAGACTGGGTCATCAGAGACCTAAGACACTTAAGTTCATAAAACAGTCCATTTGATATTCTTTTCCCATTTTGCTAACTTCAGTATTTCCCTGCTGAGTCCCAAGACCCAACAATATTTAAAGATTGATTGCAGAGATCTACATTTTGGAGTTTTCACAGAGTACTCCAGAATATTTAATTTCACACAGAGATCTCTTTGAGAAAATGGGCTTGTAAGAAGGGAGATGTTCTTCCCTCCCTACTTACTGTAGAAGTTACCAGTTTGCCATATTAACTATGTACTCAAAGGACCTCAAACTCCTGCCCCATCAGGAGTAGGAGTCAGAGAAATACAATTAAATGGGTTCTCATCTAGGCAGTCAGTGGAGACTGACTTAGATTATTATTATTCCTATAGTAAAAGCTATCTTATCTGTGCAAAAAAATACTGTGGTTTGGGGAAGTGAAGAAGGCAGAGGCTCATCAACACACCTGCTCCACAACAATCTAAAAACATTTCAGACTAAATTCTGATCAGGAAAGCCAAGAAAATGTCACAGCGAGTCACGTCTTCAGTCAAGGGAAGCTCAGAAAGAGAGACAGAGAGGTCGTGGACACTGAGGTGGGGACTGGACAGTAGTACCACAATGGAAGGAGGAGCAGCAGTAGTAGCAAGTGGCCCACCACTTAAGAACTAATGGGAACCAAACTTCTGAATACAAAGAGATCCCAGTATTAGTAATGGACACAGGAACTGATACTATTTGGTAGCTCTGTCAACCATTATCCAGTTCTGAGTGATAGTTCATATTCTAGAAGGCTATGATTATATCCAAGAATCATCTACCTAGCAAAACTGTGTATAATCCTACAGGGGAAAAATAGATATGTAATTAAATAGAGGACCTCCAGGCATTCCTGATGAAAAGATACGAGCTAAATTGAAATTCAAATTTTCAAACATAAGACTCAAGAAGAGCAGAAAAAGGTAAACATGAGTGAGAAACCTTAATAAGGTTAAACTGTTTGCATTCCCAAATGGGAAGATGATACGCGTAACTTCCAATAATTTTATCATCATTAGGGCAGTCAGGAGTCTGCATGGATGTGGATCAGTTCTATTGGGTTGATCTGAAAAGAAAAATGGAAGGGTGAGAAAGAGAGATGCCCTGCAAAAATGGGGAAGGGAGAAGAAGAATGGAGAAGATCATCTCGCATAAAAGAGGTGCATGAGTAAAAGTTTTTACAATGGAGAGCAAAGGGGGGTGAAAGGGAAATACTTGTACCTCACTCTGAAGCGGTTAAAAGAGGGGAGAATGTGTATACACACAGTTGGGTATAGAAATTCATCTTAACCAACAGGAAAGTAGGAGGGGAATGGGTTAAGAAAAAGGGGAAGGTGTGTGGTAAGTGGGAAGGTTGATAAAAGGAGGCAGAGGTCAGAAGCAAACAGAATTTTGAGGAGAGGACAGATTAAAAGAAATAGAAGGCTTACACAGTAATCATAAATGTGAATGTGAATGATATGAATTAACCATAAAATGGAAGCAAATAGTAGACTGGATTAGGAACTAGAATCCAACAATATGTTGTCAAAAAGAAACACACTTGAAACATAAAGATTGAGAAACAGTTAAAATAAGGGACCAGAGCAGAATTTATTGCATATCAGGTGAAGTTAAAAAAAAAAAGGTAGGGATAGAAATCATGATCTCAGATAAAGCAAAAGCAAAAATCAACCTAATTAAAAAAGATAAACAGAGAAACTATATTTTGCTAAAAGATACCATAGACAATAAATCAATATCAATACTGAACATATAGGCACCAAATGGTATATAATTTAAATTATTGGAGGAAAAGTTAAATAAATTATAGGAAGAAATAGACAGTAAAACTATACTAGTGAGGAACCGTCAATCTGCTCCCTCTCAGTCCTAGGTAAATATAACCTTAAAATAAATAAGAAACAAACTAAGATGATTAGAATTTTAGAAAAGTTAGATATGATAAACCTCTCTAGAATGCTGAATGGGACAAAAAAGGAGATACCTAGTCTCAGTTGTATGTGGCATTTTCACAGAAACTGACCATGTATCAGGGCATAAAACTTCACAAACATATATAGAAAAGCAGAAATATTAAATGCACTCTCTTTAGTTCATAAAACAACAAATCTTACATTCAATAAAGGGCCTTGGAATGATACAATAAAAATCAATTAGAAACTAAATGATCTAATACTAAAGGACGACTGGGCCAAAGGACAAATAATAGAAACAATCAATAATTTCATTAAAGATAATGACAGTAATGAGACAACACACCAAAATATGTAGGATGCAGTCAAAGCAGCACTTAGGGGAAAATTTACATCTCTGAATGCATATATCAATAAAAGAGAGAAAGAACAGATCAATAAGTTGGGCATGCAACTAAAAAATCCTAGGAAAAATAAAATTAAAAATCTCCAAATAAACAACAAAATACAAATCCTGAAAATCAAAGGAGAGTGTAATAAAACTGAGATAAAACACCACTGATCTAATAAATAAAACTCGTGGTGGTTTATGGGGGGGGGGGAGAAATGATAAAATAAACTACTGGTCAATTTGATTTTTTTAATAAAGAGAGAATAAAATCAAATTACCACTATCAAAAATGAAAAGGGTCAATACACAGCCAATGAAGGTAAAATTAAGACATTTATCAAAAACTATTTTGTCTAATTATATGCCAATAAAACTGACAATCTAAATGAAATGAATGAATATTTATAAAATGCAAATTGCATGCATTAACAGAAGAGAAACAAGAATATTTATCCTATTATATAAAAAAAAAATTGAACAAGCTATAAGTGAGCCCCCAAGGAAAAAAAAAGCCAGGATCACATGAATTTATAAGCAAATTCTACCAAATATTTAAAGAATAATTAATTCAAATGCCAAATAAATATTTGGAAAAGTAGATAAAGAAAGAGTCCTACCAAATTCTTTCTATGACACAAATATGGTCTTGAGTCACAACAGAAAAAAGAAAACTGTAGACCAATTTTCTTGATAAACACTGATGCAAAAATTTTAAATAAAATTGTCGAAATGAGATTACAACAATATATCACAAACATCATATATATGACCATGATAGATTTATACCAGGAATGCAGGGCTGGCTTGACATTAGGTAAACTTTTACCATACTTTACGATATTAATAACAAAACCACAGAGTCACATGACTTTTTCAATAGATGAAGAAAAAGGTTGGTTTTTTTAGAAAAACACAACAGAATTCAACATCCATTCTTCTTGTTTTTTTTTTTTAAAGAGAAAGTACAGGAATAAATGGAATTTTTTTCCTTAAAATGATAAGTAGTATTTATCCAAAACCAAGAGCAAGCATTATCTGTAACAGAGATAGGCTAGAAGCATTACCAGATCGAGGTGAAACCCTTATCGTCTTTAGTACTCAATATTATACTAAAAATGGTGCCTATAACAGTAGGACAATAAAAAGGAATTGAAGGAGTGAGCATAGGTAATGAGGAAATAGAACTATATTTTTTTTGCAGTTATGACCGTTTACTGAGAAAACCTTAGAAAGTCAACTACAAAACTAACCAAAACAATGAACAACTTCAGCAATGTTGCAGAATATAAAATAAACCCATACAAATTCTTAGCATTTCTGTATGTTACCACCAAAATCTAACAGGAAGAGGGAGAAGAAATAACTACGGATTGTATAAAATGCTTAAGATTCTATCTGCCAAGACAAACATGGGAACTATGTGAGCACAATTACAAAACATTCTTTACATAAATAAAGGTAAATCTATGTAATTGGAGAAATATTAAATGATCAAGGATTGGCTGAGCCAAAATAATAAAAATGACAATATCATGTCAATTAATTTACTTATTCAGTGCTACAACTATCAAACTATCAGATAATTACTTCACAGAGCTAGGAAAAATGAGAAGAAACTTTATCCAGATAAACAAAAAGTCAAGAATATAAGGAAAATCAATGGGAAATAAAGGTAGGAAGGAGAACTGGCAGTACAAAGTCTCAAACAATATGACAAAGCTGTAATCACCAAAACACTATACAGAAGCAAATGAATGCACTAGCCCAGTGTTTGATAAAGATCTCAGCTATTGGGGTAAGAACTCACTATCTGATAAAACTAGGAAAACTGGAAAAAGTCTGACAGAAATTAGGCATAGAAAAACATCTCACATCTAACACCAAGATAAGCTCAAAATTGGTACATGATTTAGACATAAAGGGTGATCATAAGCAAAGTCATGAAGAAGGGAAGAGATGATCCATCAGATCTATGGATGAGTGAAGAGTTCATGACTAAATAAAATATATTTAAAAGATAAGAGTTCATGGGAGGGAAAATGGATCACTTTCATTATAAAAGTTAAAAATTTTTGCACTAGCAAAACCAATGCAGTTAAATTAGAAGAAAAATGCAAAACTGAGAGGGAGGGAAGTCTTTGTAACAACCTTCTCTGATAAAGGCTTCATTTCTAAACTATTTAGAGAATAGAATTTAGAGAATGAATCAAATTTGCAAGAATAAGAGCCATTCCTAAACTGATAAATGGTCAAAGGATATCAGTGGGCAGTTTTCAGAGGAAGAAATCAAAAGCCATATGAAAAAGGTTCTAAATCACTAATAATTAGAGAAATGAAAATTAAAACCACTCTGTGGTACCACTTCACACCTAGAAAATTGCCTAAGATTATAAAAAAGGAAAATGATAAATGCTAGAGAGGATATAGAAAAACAGGTACACTAACACATTACTGGTGGAATAGTAAACTAGTCTAACCATTTGGGAAAGTTGGAATTATGCCCCAAATGCTATTAGACTGTGCATACCCTTTGACCCAGCAATACCACTACTAGGGCTATACTGTAAGGGAATCAAAGAAAGAGAAAAAGGACTCATATGTACAAAAATAATTAGAGCAACTCTTTTTGTGGTAGCAAAAATGGAAACTGAGAGGATACCCATCAATTGGGGAATGACTGAACAAGTTATGGTGTGATGGAATGTGATGGAATACTATAGTACCATAAAAAATGATGGAGAGTATAGTTTTGGGAAAACCTACATTAACTGTTGGAAGGTGAAGTGAGTAGACCTAGAAAAAAACATTGTATATAATAACAACAATATTGTAACAATAATCAACTTTGCAAGACTTACTAACTCTGATCAATGCAATGATCCACCATAAATTGAGAGGACTCATGATGGTATCCACATCCAGATAGAGAACTGATAGATAAAGAGTATAAACTGAAGTATATTTTTTTCTTTTTTGGAGGATGAGGGAGGGTGAGACAGGGCGAATGTGGCTAAAACAGAAATTGTTTTGTACAACTTACACATACACACATACATAATATACATACATATGTAATAGGTTTGGTTTGTCTTGCCTTCATTGGGTAGGGAGGGGGTAGGGGGAAAAACAGAATTTGGAAGTAGAAAAAAAGAAGAAAGAAAGGAGAAAACATAATGATCTGTTTAACTATGTTTTGGTGAGAATGAAGAGACTTCTATCAGGAAGAAATCTTGGTGGCTTGCGAGCAACAAACTTGGCCTGATATCTGCACTGAGAGCAGAGGCTATCAATTAAATTTCTCTATTTTTAAAAAAGTTAAATAAGGCTTTATTTAAAAAAGAAACAAAGAAAAAACCAAGGTCAGAGAAGAGAGCTGGTAGAAGGATCAAGAGCTATTCATAGATTACCCTTGGAAAAAAATCATGGCAACAAGAGGAAGAGAGCAGAATGTATTTGCGAGCTCAGTTGAAGTCAAAGAGGTATTTCTAAAGCACATACTATGTGCCAGTCACTGTGCTAGGAAGATTTCAGGTGATCAGTCATCGTGGGTGGTACAAAGATAAGAATGAGAGTCTTCTTGCTCTTAGAGAGCTTACAGTCCATACTGCAGTATGTGTAGCGGGGGGCGGGGGGAGCAAGGATGGGGCTGTTGAAATGGGGGACAATATAACACAAAGCAGTGAGCAGAAGAAGACTAGTGACTGAGGAGATCAGGTAGCATTTCACCAAGGAGGTGACACCTAAGCCAAGTCTTAAAGGATGAAAAGGATTCGGAGCTGCCTAGATGAGGAAGGGAATATGTTCCAAGTACAGGGGATGGCTTGTAAGAATTCAAGGAGGCTGCAGATAGTGGAGAAACCCAGCCCTCTTCAGGCAACCTATTCCACCTCTGAACAGCTCTATATGCAAGGAAAATTTTTCTTGACATCAATCCTAGCGTTGCCCTTTTGCAACTCCAACCAAACATGCCTCTTTCTGCCATCTGGGAACAAGCAGAAGACAAATGTGCTTTCCTTGTGATAGCCTTACATATACACAAAGATAACTCTCATATTCCATCAACCAATTCTCATTTGCCATGCACTTGAGGTTCTGGATGTTCTCCAGCTTATCAATGTCCTTCCCAAACCATAATGTGTAGAGCTGAACACGGTGCTCCAAATGAGGTCTGATGAGTTCAGAGCACTGATGGACTATATCTTCTTTATTCCTGGAAGTTATATTTCTCTTAATGCAGACTAAAGTCACATTCATATTTTCATTGCCACAAACTCCTGACTCATATAGATCCATAGGTTTTTTTTCAGATGAACTACTGCCTAACCAAGCCTCCCATATCTTGAACTTGGGAAGCTGACTTTTTGTAAGTCAACTCAATAAACATTTATTAAGCATCTACTATGTGTCAGACACTATGCTAAGCCCCAGGGATACAAATAAGGAAAAAAAAGACAGTCCTTGCCTTCAAGGAGTTTACAATCTAATGAGGGAAGACAATGTGATAGGAAGCTGAAAAGTGGAGGGGAAGAAGGATGTACCAGGAGATATCTGGCACAGGGGTAGAAAGTTCTGTGAAGGCAAAACCAAGCAGGATGCTGATGGAAAGTAACCTGGAAAGTTCAGATCCCAACCCTCCACAAAAGAATGCACACATACACACACAAACACACACACACATTTCTCTCACTCACTGATAAAAATTGCCAGACTTCACAGGGTCAAGCACAGATCCCTAGAGTATTCCCATTGGAGACCTCTCTCCTTGTTGATGGTAACTATTACCAGTTACTCTTTGAGTAGGATCATCTTCTAACCATTTCTGAATCTTCCAAATTATATTATCATCTAACCCACATCTCTCCATCTACTCCACAAGAAAAGTATGATATTTTATTAGATGCTAATTGTTTAATCAAATAAATGATCTGAAAAGAAATTTTGATTAAACTTCTAAGGGAATCAAGGGATGAGTTCCAGTGCTCATTTTAATCGATTGATATTATGGAAAATAAAGCCAATGCTAATTTCTGGACATAGAACAAAATCGAGTTTGGTCTATCAATCCTAACAACCATCCAGGCACCAATGCCAACCCAGGTGCCTAAGGAACCATCTTAACACCAGTAGGCAGAGCCAGCATTTCTGCATAATAGCTGCCCACAGATCACAGAGTCCTTGACATTCAAATCTATCCTCAGACAGTGTTCTGCCCCCTACTACGACTACCTCCTCTATGCTTTAAATCCTTGGCTTTCAGGCTCGGTTTCATCCTCCAACTCTTCTCTTTGGCAACCCTGTACTCACTTCCCTGTCTGTTCCAAATGTCAGTGTGCCACTTCCCTTGGGGCAGGGCTAGTATCCTACAAGCTACCTGGCCTGGGCCCTGCTCTCACTAATCTACATGAACTACAGTAGGAGTCACTTCATATATAAGATGGAATGAACAGCCAAGCACATACCACACTTACCCTCTTTAGGCCAGGGTAATATCCTCCTGAAACATTCTCTGACTTGCTACTACATATATCCTCATCTCACTCCAGGAAAACAATGACCATCAACTGAATTCAGTGACAACACATAAGGAAATGACAATCTACATACATCTCCTGTAAAATGTTCATTTAAAATCTTAAGAACTAACTTGGCTTTGGGATTTCAGTGTATGTCAGGGGTATCTCAATTGATAGCAGTATGTCAGTGTTTGGGGAAGAATCAGGGGATTGAAGATCTAGTCCCAGTACCTGCATAACTTTGGACAATTAACTTCACCTCTCAGTTTGCTCTTTACTTCTACAATAAAAGGAGAGGTGGATTAAATGACATCTTGGGAAGCTTCCAAATTGATGGATCAGTGGCATTCTAGTATCAGAAGCTGGGCAGAGTTCTCAAAAACTGTGGCTCCAATTATATCACACCAAAATTCAAGGAGACAGAAAGTAGAAGGGTATGAAGAAAAGTATGAAATCAGATAAAATAGATTCTCTAGTTACTAGACATAGGCAAAAGTATATCACCAAGAGGTCAGTTATCTTTTGTTCAATAATTTCCATCATGAATGTTCATAAAGCCAACTACCCCCGCTGGGTGTAGAAAGAACAGGTTCAATGAGTTAATACTTGCCACCAGATTAGATGTTGCCATTGACTTTAGCTCAAACATTTGAATTTGTTAATAATAACCAGAAAATCTTAATTTGGATGGATCTGGCCTCTCTTCAGTATCCCTGGGCTGTTTTCTGGCTATAAACAAGAATTTCATTACTTCCCACTTCTCTAAGTCTCTCCCTTTGGTCTGGTCTGAGAAGCAGTAAGTAGAACACAAGTGTGACAACCTTCACAATGCAGACTGAGCATATTCTCATGACATGAAGATACTAGGAAATGTCCTCAGAATCAGTAGACCACACCAGCTTCTATCTCCCCAATGAAAAAAGTGACCAAAATGTGTGTTCTCTCATTGGACACCCACCCATTCAAATAAATGATCAGCCACTAAGAGTAACTAAATGCCACACTGGTCTCAGGATGGAAGAGAATGGGATATTGCCTTGTGCCACATGATTTTACTGGTAAAAAATGTCTACTCTCCTGCTTTGACACAGAACAGATATGTGGATCCCACTAGTTAATAGCATCACTCTTTTTGGAAGGTGAAAACGTATGACAATCACGTATAGATTGAAGTCAAAAGGAGCATATCAGAACTAATGCTGAGTGTGGCAAAAGTGATCATTCTAGTACTCTGCTTCCGATTTCTTTTCCTTGGCTTCTCTGACCTTTTGGCTTACAATGATGATTCATTTTTGGCTCAGTTCCTGTCCTTGGCAATCCGTTTCATGGCTGATGCTCCCATTGCTCCCACTCATTTCCCTTCCCTTGGCATGGTAGTTTTTTTTTCTCTTGAATTTCTGGGTTATTGACATCAAGTCCATTCCTGGACCAGGGATCCACTTGCTCCATTAACTGATTTAGAATTGGCATCCCCACCCTATGCCACATACAGGTACCCTGGGACCCTACTGCCACCCTGGCATCTTGGCTGTGAACTCTTGCCAGCCTCATTCTCAATTTCCACCACCGAACAACTGGATATATAACTTTCTCACTGCTGAAAGATAAAAATAAATACATAATGTCTTCTCAGAGTGATTAAGTGAGCTGTGCATTTCAGAAAGGGCACAAAGATCCTATCAGACAATGATGTTGCTTTTATATTTATATCTGTAGGAAATGACCTTAAATGATAATAAATGAGCAGGTAATCAAAATCTCAAGTGATCCAGAGGATACTTGAACAATAAAAGATTGTTGTCAGCAGGCTGCAGCATATTACCCATAATGACCTGCATGGAATAAACAGCACAAAAGACATCATCAAGGATATTCACGATCAGAAAAGTGAAGAGACTAATCATTTGGCAGCAGAAAAGGCTAGCAGATGGCAATTCTGAGTCCAGCAGAGGTACCCACAGAAGATTTAAAGATCCAGAGGAAGGTCTCCAACATGTTTGATAGATCTTCTGGGGAAGTTTTATAGAAAGGCATAGATAAAAATAGCACATCATAAAAAGGTATATGGATGGGGAGCCTTGATGTCAATCTAGAGAGGAAGACAGTCCCAGAAAATGGAAATATCTTTTATTTATAAAATGTTCGGCTAAAGGGAGGCATTAATGAATTGCTGCTTGAGAGCCAATCCTTTGAGTTGGCTATCTCAAAGCCATTATTTCTTGCTGCTTGCTAGCAACATTTCTGTCACTTTCAAGTCTGTACTAATGAAAGAGCAATAAAACCCAGGAAGTGCTAGCAACGTAGGTATAAACATCAAACTGGAAAGGATGAAATTCAGATGGGATTTCCTCTAGACACTTCCTGTGCAAAATCCAGCCCTCATCAGACATGTACTACACTTGTATTATTCTTAGCCATCTCTCAATTTGGTGGTATTGTATTTCAGAGAATCGCATTTAAAAGAACCAGAGAACAATCAGAAAAAGTAGCTAGAGCTTTTAGAGAGATGCTGGTAGCAGCCTGACATATCAGCATTAGCTGGTTCTATTTCCTCCAGTGACATGCATAACTAAATTTGTCCTTCACATTTGAAGGTGATTTGACTGGCATTATTAGGCACATCTGTGGATCAGGCTAAAAGGTACTCTGTGAGATTAGCAAGGATTTCCAGGCTCTGTGGAGGGGAAGTGAATACTTAGGTCTGAGACTGTATCTAATTGGGAAGAGTATTTCTTGCTCCAAGGGATCCCTCCCCATTTCTGATGTCTGTACCCTGGGTTGGTCTATCTATTATTTCCCAGCAATCTGCTGTTCTGACACAACATTGCAGTGGTGCCTTGTTATACTGATTGATCACGTACTATCACACTATTATATACTATGTCTGTGTCTTATTGAAGGATCAGACTAGGACTTCATGGAATATTAAATAATTATATAATAAGAAAAATTAATGTGGATAATGATAGTTGGAGTTTACATAAGATTTTAAGGCTTGCAAAGCACTCTCCAAATTTTTCTCATTTTATCATCTCAATAACCCTAGGAGTATTATTATCTTCCTTTCACAGATTGAGAAACTGAGGTAGAAAAAAATGTGACTTGCCCAGGGTCACACAACCAGTAAGCGTCTGAAGTCACATTTGAATTCAGGTCTTCCTGACTATAGGACCAGTGTTTTACCCACCATGCCACTTGGCAGCCTCTAATGTATGAATATATACATACCATATTACATGCATCTGGATATATGTAAAATTTTAAAACCAGGTTTATTAATTGATATGCATATTTGCTAATACATTCTGCTGAAACAGAAGTCACTAGCAGATCTCATAAATGTTATACACACAGGATTCCAACTTCAATGTCTGCTTGCTCATTAACATGCCTAAGGGACCCTAAAGCAATATCAATCACTGTGAATAGCTTTCTAGAATGTCTACAGGATTTGCTAAGTTCTTTTAATGATCCCAAACTTCTTGAAATAAAAGACTAATTTTTTTTAACATTGACATTTTACCAGTGTTGGCACAGGGCTGCAAGATAGAGAAAAACACAGTTTCTTAAGAATTGAAAATAGGTATCAGCCAGAGGGTAAGAAATCAGGAAATGGTGGGTGTAAGAAGGCTGGAACACATTACAAATAAGGACTTACAAAGAACACTGGAAGGAAAGATGTCAAAATAATGTTTCAGAGGAAATAGATAATTTGGTCATTTGGGCAGAGTCAGAGCTAACCAGTGTATTGTTTCTGTGCTCTGTTGTCCTGAGGGTGTCAAAAGACCCCATTCTCTGCTCCACACACCCCCTATCCCAGCATGATGAATAAATCTCACATAGAAAAATTATGAGAAGACATGGCCAGAAGTGATAGAGCATGGGCAGGAAGAGGTGGGCTGCCAATTTCATCACTGAAGGCAATATCCACATCGATGAGATCTATTTGAATATTTGATTAAAATTCTCTGGGTAGATGAGAGTTTACCAATAGGTCTGAAGGGCACTGGCCTTGGTGCTTGAAAATACAAACATGAAAGAATCAAATACCTACCCTGGAGGAGTTTACATTCTAATAAAGAAGATAAAACAGATGAACAGCAAGTGTATTACAAAGTCAAATCTTTTGGATTTGGTATCAGAGGCCCTGAGTTCAGTTGTACCACATAACTTATTACCTGCAGAGCCTTGTTCAACTTGTTGAATCTCTCTGGCCCTTGGTGGCCTCTTCTGTACAAAAAGAAGGCTGGAATCAGTGGACTCTAAGGGCAGCTAGGTGGTGCTGCGGTGGCTACAGTGCCAGGCCTGGAGTTTGTGAATTCAAATCACGCTAGCTGTGTGACCCTGGGCAAGTCACTTAACCCTGTTTGCCTTAGTTTTCTCATCTGTCAAATGAACTGGAGGAGGAAATGGCAAGCCACTCCAGTGTCTTTGTCAAGAAAACCCCAAATCAGGTCATGAAGAGTCAGACACAACTGAAAATGACTCTGCAACAACTGCAAGGACCTTCCAGCTCTAAGTCTATAATCTTATGTCTGTAAGTCTATAAGTCTATAATCTTATGAGTATATGATACTGCATCCTGGCTAAAAAGCTAAGCCAACTTTATATCAACGTCAGTAAAGACTATTATGCAAACTCACTGATTACCAGATCTTGGTTTGCAGCCATTATCTGATAATTAAGAAACATTCATTAAGCACCTACCATGTGCCAAGCCCCATGCTAGGGGTTGGAGATGCAAAAAGAAAAATGAAATGACCTCATATCAAGACAAAGAACACAAATGCACAACATATAAATATAAAGAATACATAAGGTAGGGATCAAATAATTTTGAGGAAGGTTCCAATAGCTAAGAATTGAGACTTGAAATAAGATTTGAAAAGAACAAGGAATTCGAAGAGGTGTGTTGAGAAGGCAATACACTCCAAGCATGGCCAGGGTGACTGAATACTCTGTAGGAGTAACAACATGTAGACCACTGGGCTGGACCAGAGAGCACATAAATGACAATAATGAATAGAAAGACTAGGAAGGTGGGCTGAAATCAGAGGTGATTGTTGATTGCTCAATGTGAGCACTGTCACTTCAGAAATCCAGAAATGCTAGAAGGCAGACCTTCATTGATTGTTTCCTTGACCGTCTACACTAAAGAAAGGGACAGGTTTTTGAGGAGCAGATTTCTAGTCATTTTCCAGCATACCCCTGGCTGAAACCCAACCAGGCAGGCCTTCAAATGCCAACACAGTAGTTTGGATTTGATTCCAGAGGCAGTAGGGAGCCACTGAAGATTTTCAAGCCAGGGCACATCACTGGCAGACTTATGTTTTAGGAATATCAATTTCTCAAATGGAGGATGTTTTAAAGAGGAGAGTGATGGCAGAAAAGTCAAGTAGAAGGCTATGGCGATGGTCCAGGTAAGAGGTGAAGAGAGTTTGAAATAGGGTTGTGGATGGAGGGGGAGATGGAAGGGAAGGAATGTGACAAATGCTATATAGGTAGAATCAACAGGAATTGGCAAATGCTTGAGCATGGGACATGAGGGGAGGTGATGAGAAAGAGTTGGGGATAGAGGCCCCTGCTTGAGAAGCTTTTGTGAGGGACTTCTGGCTAAGATAATAACATGAAAGGGCATAGAGGAACCCAGTTATCTCATATATGCTCCAGAAAATGCATCTCAAAGAACACCAGAAAGAGCAATAATCAAGGAACCCAGAAAGAAAAAGCAGTGACCTCTTCTATCCAGTCCAGGGCTGGCCTAGCAGGTAGTTTTGGAAGGGGGAGTGAGATTAAAGAAGGCAAAGGCATGCTGAGTTCTGCTAAATGACCTGAAGCCTACAAGTATTCTGAGCAGGGCCTGGGATGTTCCAGGGCGTAGCCACACCCAGACCACACAGTAAACAAGACCAAGGAGACCTTGCCTACCCTCTCTAAGAGTACAGGAGAGGACAGAACCTGGTTCTAACTCCAAGTCCCAATTCAGAAATTTAGACTGGAGATATCTGCAAACTGGAAAGAACATCAGACAATAAAGAAATAAAACATAGCAAGTAGTCTAGTGAGGAGAATCAAGAGTAACTCCGCAACAACTACAGCTAGAGCCTCAGAGAAACTAATGATTCAGCGAAAGGACCCCAAGAGTGGCTGGAAGCAATGAAGGAAGAGATAAAAAGTGAAATTACAGCTCTTGAGAAGAAAAAAAAATGGAAAGAGAAGGGCATAAAAGAGAAGGTGGAAAGCCTTACTAAATCTTGGATTAGGAATTCAACCTGTGATTTCAGTGGTATAAAAAACTCCCAGATGAGGAAAGCCCTCTACCAATGAAAGTCAATGACTTATAAGAAGAAATTTAGTGACTTGCCCACAGTCACACAGATAGTGTATATCCAAGTGGGAACCTAATTTCAGATCTTATTGCCTTCAGGACTGACTCTCTATTCATTATGCCAGGCTCTAACTAGCAGACTTTCTGGGGAAAAAAAGTTGTAGCAGACAAAACTAAAAAATTGCATTAGACAATAAGAAAATTTAGAACAAAGTTAAAGAGCTAAAAAAAAACCAGAAGAGAATATAAAATATCTACTAGCCAAAACAAATAATCTAGAAAACATTTAAGTTAAGAATCATAAGTCTAGACTTCTAGTTAAGTCATATGTGAGCCCAACTCTCCTACTTTATTACAATAATGATATAAAAAGAGCATGAGACTGAATAATTACCCAAAAAATCCAAAGAGAAATTTCAGTAAGCCCCTTCATCCAGCCCCAGAATCTACAAAAACACAGCCAGAATCTGTGGGACAGTAGACGAGGCACCCTACCAGAGAAGCCAAGAGGAGTGTGGGTAAACAAATCTGAAACTCTTAGCAGCATCATGTAAGGGGAAGCCAGAGGCAGCTCTCTAGGCAGAGAAGCCCCAGGGAAAAGAGGGATTATCCAAATCCTACATAGAAAAAAAATCTTGAGGGAGAAAAGAGGGAAAAAAAGAGTCAGTGTCCTATTGGGGAAGAGGAAGGAGGAGAAACCACTCAGGACCCAGAACAGGGAAGTTATTATAGGGACAGAAGACCACCTAAGAATCTTAACTAGGGAAAGTATAGGAAGGCCAGAAGATCACTCAGCTCCCTTACAGGGAAAACCCCAAGAAATATAGAGACTTCACAGCAACCTCAAGGGTGTCAGAGACTGTCAGTCCCCTAACAGGGTTACCCCAGGAGGCCACAATTTTGATTTCACAGTATTGAAAAGGTTTTGTGCAAACAATATTAACACTGTTCAAATTAGAAGGGAAAAATATTTCGGAAAAGTCTGTGTAGCAAGTTTCTTTGACAAAGCTCTCATTTTCAAGATATATAGGGAACTGATTCAAATCTGTAAGAACAAAAGGTATTTCTCCAAGAGATAAATGGTCACAGGATATGAACAGGCAGTTCTCACATAAAGAAATCTAAGCCATCAACAGCAATATGAAAAATGTTCCAAATCACTATTAACTAGAGAAAGACATTAAAAACATCTCTAAGATTCCATGTCGTATCTGTAAGATGGACAAAAATAACTTTAAAAAAAGAAAGAAAAAGAAAATGGCATTGTCAGCGAGTCCACAGAAAAGCAGACATGTGAATGCACTGTTCATAGATCTGTGAACTGGGTCCAGTCATAGTACTTAGGAGCTATGCCTCCCAAATCATTGAACTATACATATCCCTTCCCACAACAATGCAACTACTTGGCCTACACATCAAAGAGATTAAATAAGGAAGCAAAAATCTAAATACACAAATATATTTATAGTAGATCCTTTTCTTGTAGGAGAGACCTGGAAACTAAGCGGGTATCCATCAATTGGGGAGAGGCTGAACAAATTATGATAGATGAATTTTATGTAATATTTTGCTCCATAAGAAATTAGGAAAGTGATAGTTTCAGAGAAACTTGGGAAGATGTGTATGAACTGATGCATAGTGAAGTAAGTAGAACCAGAAAAACAAGCTATATAATGGCAACATTGTAAATGCAAATAACTGAAGGACTTGAAAACTCTGATCAACATCAGAATGAAACACTCCTCCAGAAGAATGACAAGTCACACATCCCACCTCTTGGCAGAAAGGCAATGGACTAAAAGTGCTGAATGTGCAATGTTTTCAGACAGAGCCAACGTGCAGATTCATGTTTTTTTCTTTACTTACATGTTACAAGGGTCGATTTACAGAGAGTCGGATGACAAAAAGAAAAACAATTAAAAAGGAAAATGTATCAGTGAAATATTTTAAAAATACACAGAGCAGAGCAGAAGGATTTTCAGAAAAGGACAGGGTAATTTTAGTAGTACTATATTCAATTTAATATAAACTTTGAAAATAAACTTTGTATAACAGAAATTTATAGTTTCCTATAAATCCTCTGTAATGTTCTTCCAACTTTTTAGAATCCCTCCTTCAAGACTCAGCTTAATCTCCACCTCCTGAAGGAGATTTTTTTTCTGTCTCCCCCAGCTGCTAGTTGCTCTCTTACTAAGATTACCTCCTGTCTACTCTGTATACATACTCTGTATGCTTCTTGCATGCATGATATGGACTGCCTAATGAGAGTGGTGGCCTTATGGGAATGCACGGAATGCTTGGCCTTGTAAGCTTGAAAGGTCAAGAAAACACCAGGGATTCAGGAAGTGGAAACCATGCCAGAGTCTACCAGCATCTGGGCCTGGTAAGGAGGCAGTGGATCAACAACACCTAAGAGGAATGAATTGGTAAGTCAGCTATGCCATATCTACAAGTGCACATATCAAGAAATGCTTTGTAATGCCCATTTTGAGTTTGAACCCACTGTCCCCAGGGGCTGAGGTGGCAAAAGAGAGAGTATGCCCCTGGTTTGGGGGGATGTTTGTAATTCTGTTCTTGCTATACCTTTTCAGTAAGTATTCCTTTGGAAAATGTAATTGATTTAAATTAGTCAAATGACTTTGGGGTGCTAATCCCTGGATTAATCAATGGTTATAAGGTTATACTACCTAACAATTAATATTAGGCAAAACACACTGGAACCAAAAGTAATAGAAAGATATTCCAGCTTCTCAGGAGTACCCTCAGAACCCTGAAAGGGAGATATAACCCACTTTTCTCTGGCTCCACAACTTATCAATGTGAGTGGGAATTGGGGTAAGGACTTCCCCCCACATATATATCATATTCTTCTTCCTCCAAGAGTAATCTCCACCTTCAAAGTGCTTTATATTCTCACCCAAAGAATTGTAACTAAGAAATACAACGATTAAGGAACTATCTAAGAAGCACCCTGGCACAGTGGAAAGAAGGCTTATCTCAGAATCACTAAGCCATGGGTTTGAGTCCTATTGCTGACACATACTGGCTGTGTTAACATGGGCAAATCATTTGACCTTTTAGCATCCAAAGCAATTGTCTCAGACCAGAATTTACAGGAAAAAAAATCAATGATCTTCAATGATGGAAAGAATTTTCACACCAAGAGCTCTTCACACCAATAAATGAGAGATTCCCTAAATTTCATTTTTCAAGACTTGATTCCTTATGCTGTATGGCTCATTTCCTATTACAGAGTATACACAGTGACATTTTTTAATCTCTACCACGTAACTGATATTGTTTTGTACCATAATTTGGCATTTGCAAAGCACTTACATTCACTATCTCATCCAAGCCCTGGAAGAACCCTATGAGGTGGTAATAGTACAGATACTATTCTCCGCATTTTAAGGAAGAGACACAGGCCCAAAAAAGTGAAGGGTCTGGCCCATGGTCACATAGGTTTTAAGTGTCTAAATTGGAATTTGAACCTAGATATTCCTTTTCTACTTCTTAAAATCCACAAGCATCCCCAAGTTCTAGAGCCTTCATGATTGAACATTTATCTTTGCTCTTTGATCAAGACCCAAAGGTATTTTTACAGGTCTTTTTTTCAACTATGCAGTGTGGTTGGATTCTGAATTCAGAACCAGTTCCTTTTCCCCCATTTCAAACTATTTTACACTTTGTACAAACTCAGTTTGAACCTTCTCTACCTTCAATGAACTCTCTGCTAGCAAAAGGTGTTGAGATTTGTAGTGTCTCCAGTGGTCCTCTGGTTTAAATTCCCAGAAGCCCCTACAGTTACAGGAGTTTCACAAGTATCCAGACACTGGGTTTGGAACTGATTGGCTCCTCAAGAATCTGCCCTTTTTGACATTTTTAGAAGCCTCATCATGCCCAGTGCTTTTTCTGCCCCATTCAGAAAGCAAGGGAAGTTTCATCTAGTGGAAAGGGTACTGGATTTGGGGGCAGGAAAGAACTGGATTCACAGCCTACTTCCTACACTTACTGGTCTTGAGAACTTGGTAAATCACTGAAGATCCCTAAGCTCTAAGTTCCTCATCTAAGCATCAGTTATCATTACCATTGTTGCTACTGTTTGATCCTGGGATACATACTTCTTTAGGAGAGCAAGCTCTCTTCTTCTCATCCTTCTTTGGCTCCATTATCTAGTTTTCCAAGGAAGAAATTCTTAAACATTTTTGTAGGCCCTATGTCATTTTGATCAATTACCAGGAGCTTCTGGAATTTCTGAATTCCTTACCCCTCAAAGGATCTCAGCTATCTCACAGGTTAAGCCTCTGACAGGGAGGGGTTTAAGCACAAGTTGAAGCTCATCCATGAATAATTTCAACTTAGAAGGCTTTTCTGCCCCAAAATAAAACACCTGCTTTTAGATCCACAGGAGCAGTTAACCTTCTTTAATCATTACACATAATTCTTCTTTCTTGACTTAGACATATGAGACAACCTCAAGGCTAGGTGGTACAGAGAGCCAGGCCTGGAGTCAGAAAGACCTGAGTTCAAATCTGGCCTCAGACATTTATTAACTGTGTGACTCTGAACAAATCACTTAATCCTGTTTACCTCGGTTTCCTCATCTGTAGAATGAACTAGAGAAGGAAATGGCAAACCACTGCACTATCTCTGCCAAGAAAACCCCAAATGGGGTCATGAAGAGTCACACACAACTGAACAACATTAAAGGTTCTTACAAATGCTTCTGTTTTTGAAGAAAAGGATAGAAAATGAATTATTATTCTTTTATGTATTATCCTATCATCAGTACTGCTAATTTGGATTTTCAATAAATATTTATTGAAAAATAATAATAGTTCACATTTACAAAGTGCTTTAAGGTTTACAAAAAAATAATCATAGGATCATAGCTTTAGAACTGAAAAGAGCATTACAGAGGTCATCTAATCAGATCTCCTGTCATTTTACATATGAGGAAACTGAGGTTCAGAAACAGGAAATGTGTTGCCCAAGGTTACTTTTGCTCCAGTAAATGGTGATAAGATTAACATGAACACTGTGTCTAATACTTGGTATTCCAGATTCCAACCTATCCACACACCTTGTCATCTGGTAGTTTCTCATCCCTCTCTTTCCATGAATTCTCCCTGGAGGATCTACCCAGCATGCTAGAGGGCCTTCCTTTAGGCCTCTTATATCATTTATATAATGATATACTTATATCATGGGCACCCTTATATCATTTGAGCTATCCACAGTATCCTTACTCTCACTGTGTGACCAGTCCACTTCCTTTGCTAATGATAGGCCTCCTGGATGAAATCTTCCAATAATTTGCGACCATGTAACATCACCAGAACAACCATGTTTAAGGTTACATACCTAATAAATAGCAGAGTCAGAGCTGGAACCCAGATCTTATCCAACACTCTTTCCATTAAACAACATTAACTCACAAAATCCTGAAAGTAGATAGTACATATAGTGCTACCCCCATCCTACAGATGAGGACACTGAGTTTCATAGAAATAAACTGACTTACCTATTATTCGCATATCAGAGCCCAGAATGAAACTCAGCTCTTTTGACTCCGGGTTTAATTTTTCTTCAATATGCCATATGGATGAATAAGCTCTTTTAGAGTAAGATTTACAAGTCTTTCTATTTGGAGACACATATTTAGGAGAATTGGGGCAGCCCTGTCCTTTCCTAAAAACTACAGATGAATAAGAGTGGCACATTTCCCCCCTTCAGAATTAGAGTACAATTACAATATGGATTTATATTAGGCCTGCTCAAGTCTAGAGAGATGTTCTTTTGCTTTTAAAGAAGGTTTTCCTGTCCTTGTCAACCTCACAGCACATCTGTATAAAAAGGAGACAGACGTCATTGATGCAGCCTCAGAAAGCCAATGAAGCCCGAGCCTGAGGGCTGTTACAGCGCTTTTCAGTGAAGCTCTTTCTTTAGGCTGTTAATGGAGGCAGTAAGAAAAGCTGGCCACTTCAGAGGGGAAGGGCCTCCAGGAGATTAAAGAAAAGAACGTTAGGTTAAAGAGATCCACAGTTTGGAGAAAATAGCAGTTACCTACTCACAAAGCCTACCGAGCACTGCAGGCTGACAATGCCTATATTGACAAAAGGCCTTACATCTATATATGCAAATAAAACCAGAGGATTTAGTGAGACAATGTGTGTGAGATGATGTATAAATCTTAGAGCACTATCAGTTATTATTTCTGCCACTATTTTCTCATGCTAGTATCATACGCTTCAGAGGAAAAGTAGCTATTGTATTGTTTTGTTTTCTATTATGACTATCAAAGATATTTCAGGTCCCCGACACTGTGTCCCCTGACTGGCCCTGGCATTTAAGGGGCAGAGGGCATTCAGAGGCACAGGGGTGGGGAGGGTAGCCCCTCTAAACAGGAATACCTGGGTCTCCACCCCTGTGCCTCTGAATACCATTTCTTCTTTGCATCCTTGGCTCTGGTTCACCTGCATTGATTACTACATCTCCATCATCAGAAAACCCTGCATTCGGCCCTGTTTCCCTCCAATCAGATAACTGGGCTGTGTCTCAGCCTCTAGAACAGTACCACCTCCAACTCAAGCTGTTGGAACCCTCCCAACTACCCCTCAGGGACAAAGCTTCAGCCCCACTCCGGCTCAGTCCAAATAATGAGATGACCTTCCAAAACGAAGATAATATGGTTCTATAGCTCCTCTAGTTCTTTGCTTCTCTTATCTCAATAAGAATTACTTTAAAGCTTTTCTACCCAGAATGATGGCTCAAACTGATGAGCAACACCGTTGTTTGATTGGATTGAATATTATCTATGAGTCTGTCCCTATTTCTCTGCCTTCCATTTTCCTCTACTTACCCTGCTGCAATCAATGGTGGTAGTCTCATTAGGAATCATGAAAAATATTCAAGGGTTATGCCTGAGACAGAATTATTCCAAGCAATCAGGGAAGTCTGAGAAAAATAATTTCAGTGACTAATGATAAATCCAAAGGAGCCAAAATAGCTGCTTTTTGTAATTAGAGTCACAGGGAAAATTTGCCTCAGTATAATAGATTGAAACAAATACTTGGTTAGAACAGGTTGTTGAAATCAATATCCGGGCTTCCTAATTAGAGTAATAGAGTGCTGGATTTGCAGGCAGGAAGACCTAAGTTCAAACTCCACATCCGGATCTGGCTGTCACAGGCAAGTCACTTCTCGGAAAATCCATTTCTGAATGTGTAAAATTATAATAATGTTGCTAGGACTACCTTTCTAAAGGTAGCATGCTACAGTGGATAGAGGGCCAGCTTCAGAGTCAGGAAGACCTGGTTCAAGTCTCACCTCTGACTCGTGCTGGCTATGTGACTTTGGACCAAGCCCTCAACATTTCAGCCCCCCAGGCATCTCGGAAGCTATAAAGGTGCACTGACTTAAAGAAAATCCCTACATCAATGAAACTGGGGCAGCTAGATGGTGAAGTGAATAGAGGCCAGGGCCTTCACCCAGTTTGCCTCAGTTTCTTCATCTGTAAAATGAGCTGGACAAAGAAATGGCAAAGTACTCCAAAATCTTTGCCAAGAAAATCTCAAGTGGGGTCATGGAGAGTCAGATACAACTGAAAAAAAAGGAAAACAAAAAAAAATCAAATCACAGACCCAGTCCAAAAAAGAAAATACCTTACAGGATTTTTAAGGACAAAAAAAATCATGTAAGTGCCTTGAAAAACATGAAAGCATAGAAACATCAGCTATAATTCTTACTACTATTGATATTGCTAGTATAATAACATCCATATAGGAATACAGATTCATCAGGTATCTGAGTTAGCAGGGACAGACATGGAAGAACCATCTGGTCTGACCCTCTCATTTTACAGATGAAGAAACTGAGATCCAGGGATGGAAAAATACTTTCCAATTGTCATACAAATTATTAGTAGAACTGGAATCAAGTTTAAGGAATTTTCACCTCAGATCCTGTCTTTTAAGAGAGGAGACATTACATATATACAGTCAGACAAAATCCTTGCAAAAATAAAAAGAAACAAAATATCAAAATAATATCATTATTAACAGAAGTCATTTGTTTTCAAATTTGGAAATTTTCAGTTTCCATGAGATGAAATATAATCTGACCAGATGAAGAAGCCAGTTCTCAAAGCCAGTCAGCATTCCCTACCTGTTGCCAATCCAACACCTGGAAGATTGATGACCCTTCTGGCCTTCAGTGACTGAGGGTGATGGGTTTTCTAATTGACTTCAGAGCCAGCTGTGATGGCAGAGCTTGAACTGTATTCACATAGAAAAGGGTCAATATGACCCTTCCTCAGCCATTTTGTACCAAAAGTGCCTCTTCCCTAGCCCCTTTTGAGTGAGAAGTACTATGGGCCATGAGGAGGGGAAGGGGATATCAGGCCCCATCTCTCACCCCACTGCAATGTAGTCATAAAGGCATGGTACCTCGATTTCTTTGATTCAGTAGGTTATTTTTCTTCATCTTAGGTGAAAGAAAACACAGACATAGAACAGACCAGGTTATGACTGTGCGAATTTTCAAAGGTTTGAAGAGCTATCAGAGGTTCCCTTAGCAACCAGAGTTAGCAGCAGCAGTTAAGTCCATGGAGGAGAACACTGCCTGACCTTGCCTGGCAGGAGAATGACCCCACAGCCCAGACACTGCATCCTGCGAGGAGCTATCCCATTTGAGCAAGGGAATGACTCATCATCCACTGGCTTGCCACAGAAGGTACTGAGGACTCTGCAAAGAACAAAAGAGATGCTCAAGGCCAGATCTTCCTTGGCCACATATGTCTCCTACTCAGGTGCCTCAGGTTCCTTTGGACTCCTTGTGTGAGTGTTCCCTCCCCAGAAACCAGGGGTGTGTCTCCTGTTTGGCAGAATGGTTTAGACTTTCCTGATTGCTATACCTTCTCAGTAAATGGCCTTTAAAAAACTCTGCTGATAAATTGCTTGCCCTCTCAAGGAGGGGAGGGGGAAGGGAATAAGGGAAAGAATTGGGAACTCAAAAATCTTGAAAAAAAAAGAATGCTAAGAAAGTTTTTTATGTAATTGGGAATATTTAATGGAATAAAATATATTGAAAAAATACGTACAAACAAGAAAAAGTTCATTGATATCAGCTTGTTAATAGATATTGGGGCATACCAGATGTGGGCTCATAAGAAAAAGTCTGGCTCCTCAGGGTGAACTTAAATGCCTTAAGGGGAGCAATAAGGAGTCAGCCATTCTCTGGGGATGCCCGCCAACACAAAGGACCATTGGGGAAAGTAGCCCTAAAAGGGCTCTTCCACATGTATTGAGAGGGGGGGATAAGGCCTTTGTTAAGTGCCTGCTATGTACCAGACACTGAACTAAGTACTTTACAAATATTATCTCATTTTGTCCTACTGACAATTCCAGAAGGTAGGTGCTATGGTTACTTACATTTTCCAGTCGAGGCACAGAAGTCAAGTGACTTGCCCAAAGTCACACAGTTAGTGTCTCATTTGGACTCATGTCTTCCTAACTTCAGGCCTAGAGCTCTATCCACCATGCCACCTGGTTGCCTTTGTAGTATGGATAGAACAAGAATTAACATGCACAAAGGAATTAAAGACATATTCTCAATTGAGAATCATTTTCTGTTTATGGAACATTTGTTTATGATTCACCTATTCTTTATACCTATTATGATACCCTATTTTTTTTTAAATTATAGCCTATTGATAATACTTGAGCATCGGCCTGCAGGGATGCCTTCTAAGGATGACAAAGTTCTTTCCCATAAACAGAGAGGCAGCTTTAGTCAGGATTGAAATCATTGGCTGTTTTGATGTTATGTGATTTCCAGGTTGTTGCAGTGGAAAAGAAGGGCTGAGATCCCATCTGTGGCATTTCCATGTGTCAGAGAAAGTTATTTAACCTGTCTGGGCTTCTATGTACTCATATATAAAACGAAGATGATATCTATAGGGCATACTTTATAGGGACTCTTGTGAGGATTAAAGAGAGATAATGTTTGTAAAATGCTTTGCAGACACCCTATAAATGTCAGCTATTACGATGATGGAAAGCTCAGCTTGCCCCTCCTCTCCCTCCAAATCTCTTCGGCAGGACAAATGTGACCTCAAAATCTGTAATATAGACATCATTTCTTTCAAATAAGGCTTTGATCCTGGTCCTAAGTACAACTTCACAAGAAAGGTCCTAGAGGGGGTGTTCTGTATGTATGGAAAGCCAGGAAGAGTACTGTGAATCATTCATACTTTAAACTGTTATCAGTCCTTAATACCTGAATTGGAATGAGTTTTCTGAGATAGGGACTGTTAAGCAGATGGGAATTCTGGGTGCCTGAGGGAGAAGTATGCTTAGAACAGGTAGGCAGGGACCCTAAAGAGAAGCTGACCTGCGTCTTCATTTTAGAAAACAAGCCTTAGAGATCATCTCGATTCTAAACCAAACTTCTCATTTTAAAGATGAAGCCAAAAGAGAAGGTATTTAGGTCATCGGCATAATGTAATGGGAAAAAAATTGCTTGGGCTTTGATACAGCTGCCTGTAAAATGAAATTTTGGGAACATTTTGTATTGCAATTTTTATGGTCAATAAAAATTAACTATAAACAGCGTGGAATAATTCACAGAGTGTGGAACCTGGAGCCAGTAAGAAAGGAGTTCAAATCCTGCCTCTGACACTTACTACAGTGTGATCATGAGCAAGGCAATTAATCTGAATGAATCTTAAGGCTGACATATTTGACTTATGGATAGGGAATGGACCTGTGATTTCACTAGTATAGGGAACTTCCCTATGAGCAAACTCCTATCCATGCATATTAGTACCTTTTCTACTACTTAAAGTGTTAGAGATTTGTGTCAGGAAGGTAGGATAGAGTGGCTAGAGTGCTGGGCCTGGAGTCAGAAAGACTCATCTTCATGAGTTCAAATCTGGTCTCAGATACTTACTAGCTGTGTGACCCTGGGCAAGTCTTATAACCTTATCTCCTCAGTTTGTCTTCTGTAAAATGAGCTGGAGAAGGAAATGGCAAACCACTCCAGTATCTTTGTCAAGAAAACCCCAAATGGGATCACTGAAGAGTCAGATACAACTGAAAACGACTAAACAACAACCATGAGAAGTTAAATGATTTGCTCAGGGTTAGAAAACTAGTATGTCAGAAGCATGAATAGTTCTCCTTCCCCATTAATATTATATTAGTTCTTTGATCAGAAATAAAAATGTTAACCTAAACTTACCTTCTGTAACAATGAAAAAAATCAAAAAGATTTTTCTTGAATTTCTGTTCTATCTCATGGTTATCTAGTTTTGCAGAATTATAGTCTCTCTGAAATAAAGGTCACAGTACATGATTAATTGTAAGAAATACTTTTAAGAAAAGTCACAGTAATTTTTTTTCTGTATCTTTTTTGAATACCTTAGAAATTCTTCAGTAATGATTCCAAGTCACAAAAAATCTTAAGATGTAACTGCTGATACAGGACAGAAAACAGATCTTTTATCCTTCAATGGATGGGACCTAAATTATTCTGAGCTACAGATTACTGGCAAAACTGACAAAATAAATTTTGCTCTGTTTAGATAACTGAGAGTGCTGTCCCTGTTTGCGTATTGAACTTTATGTACTGCTGTTTGCAATGCCCATACCAGAAAGGGCACCTAAGGCAGGATAATAATGCACATAGCTATAATAAATTATAGCTTTTCTCACAACAACTCAAGGAAATAGCTGTCACAGACATTATTGTACCCATTTTGCAGATGAGGGAAATGAAGCTCAGAGAGGAAGAGTCTTGCCCAGGGACATATGGCTAAAGTCAGGCCTTATTCATATTCATATATTCACTAGCATCCTACTGTAAACCCCTCATACCATCCTGGGTCTCTCTTTCCTTGTCTGTAAAATGAGGATGGGTTGGATGAGGTAGTTTCTTAGATCCCTTAACTCTAGATTTAGGCTCCTGTGAGTGACCTTGGAAAAGTTACTTCTTTCCCTGGCCCTCAATTCTCTCTTCTGTAAAAGGCCTTTTAGGCCCCTCCTGGTTCTGGCTGGGCATCTGTATCCGGCCATTCTGGTTAAGCACTGAGAGGACAGTCACTGGAGGTGTGGCCATAGTGCCACCTGGAGGGCGCCCTGGAGGCCATACTGGGAAGGGAAGGAAGACTTTGCCATGAAAGGAAGAAACCACACCTTCAACCAACCTGACAGCCTCTATCTACTCTAAGAAAACTAGCAGACACTGCCCAGCCCCCAGCCCCCTCCTCATTTGCATTTCTTATGAACAACTTCAGTGGTGCTTCTGAGGCCTGCTGGGAATTGGAATTGAGGGGAGGGGAAGAGAGGAGTCTCACTTCCCATCTAGCTTTACTTCTGCTGCCCTAGGAGATTGAGAGCTGGGCTACTAGCCAAGATTTTGGACCTGTGATCCAGCTTCTTAGAGGTCACTGAGGTCAACTCCTTTATTTTCTAGAGACAAAACAGAGCCTCAGAGAAGGGAAGTGACTTGTCCCTTGTCTCACAGCTCCTAAGGAGCAGAGGTAGCATGTGAACCCAGGCCTTCCTGCCTCTAAGCCCAGCGCCCTTATGGCTAAGGTCATCTTATTCACAGTCATCCCCTTTGGCTATCTGGTGGACCTCTTCTCAGAGTCATATCTTTAAACTCAGTTTAAAAAAAGATCACAGAAGAAACCAATTATATTGTAATACAGCTATCCATTTTTTCAAAATTCATGTACTTGTTGAAATCTATCCTTAGACCCCAGTTAAAACCCCTGCACTACAGTCTTAGTAAGGTAAGAGCTGTTTGTACCCAGATATATTTTGAGGCCTCTCTGCATTATCCTTAATTTTCTAGGCTTTCTGGCCAACAGTGTCCACGTTCCTCCTTGTGACTATAATCCCTATTTCAGCCATGCATCTTTTTGCTCCGTCATTTGAATGATGGGTTACAGCCTTCCCAGAAAAGAAAAAAGAATAGAAACAACTACTTCCTTTCTAAGAGAGCAAGAAAAAAGAAAGAGAAAGAAAGAAAGGGAGGAAAGGAAGGAAGAAAAGAGGAAAAGAAAGAGTCAACCTCCCTCCATTAAATGGAGAAGCAATGAACAGCATGTATGGAATGATGCATATGGCGACAGACACAGTCAATCAGTCTGGTTTGGTTTGGTTTTTTGAAACTGTACTGCTTTTTCTTTATTAATCTTTGTTAAAAGAGAAAGCTCACCACATAAGGGAAAGTTGAGAGGTATATTCAAAACTAAAAATGATGTAAAGACAAAAAAAATCAATAAAACTCAAAATAAACCTTGGTGGTTTGCTTTGAATCTAATTCCCACTGCCCCGATCAACCATTTTATCTTTCCCTTCTCTGGGTCTTCACCACCTAAAAGCTTTCATCAAGCACCCATTTTCCTGTCACTACACAAGGAGAAGAGAGCGAGCCCCTCCCCTCCGGGAAGCTATGACTTTCTAAGTGAGAAAGGGCATGATGATTCAGGGGAGCTCTGACCTTCATGTACAGACTACAGAGGACCTGAAAGCTAAAAGCTCAATCTCAGACTTGAACAAACATTTATGTCTAGGACATTGGGTTCTCTCCTTAATAGACGAAGATGGGCCACATTCCCAATTTAGGAACCAGAGAAATTGGTGTCACAGGAAATAAGCAAGATCTTAATGGATTCTAGTTCTACCATCAACTAATCTTGGGGTTTGGGGTTTGTCTTTTAAAAGACTCATCACAAATACTTTAATGAAATGAATAGACATTAATTATTATTTTGTGTAAATGTGTATTGATACATATTAATTTGGTTAAAACAAAGTACCACCTGCATAGAGAGGAAAAAATACTCGTAGATTAAAAGTCACCTAGTCCAACTCTCTTATTGGACTGATGAGAACATTAAGACCTAGAGAGGGGAATGATTTTCTCCCTAACATAAATGAATTCTGTTACTTTATAAGGTCCTGAGGGAAAGGTGGGGGAGGGGTGCTGTAAGAGAATATGGTTTGAAAAGTTCAGAACATGCCTGAGACAGCACAGCATTGAGGGCCTAGACTTTATGAAATGGGGTGAAAGATGCTACAGTGGTTACACCGAATGACAGAAACTTTCTAGTCTGACCCTCCTCCCCAAGATAAACTTATATGCATTTTACAGAGAGGGAAACTGAGGCCTAGAAAGAGAAAGTGACTTGATCAAGACCACACAGAAGGTAAGTATCAAAAACAAGACTTGGACCCCAATGTTTTCCTTCAAAATCATTGCTCTTTTCTTTCTGCTGGGTACATGGCTCATTTCCTCTAAGCCAGACACAGCTGTAAAGTTTTATTTCTTTTCCTCATGTGGACTTTAAAAACCGTCAATTAATCAATTTATTGAATACTATTCCAACTTTCAAATTAAGTAGATTGTACGATCTAATCGTGTTCTAATTAAATATGTGAAATTGATATTTCAAAATGGCCCTGCCTAGCTTGTCACATTCCTGCTACCATGTAATAGATTTTTAATTCATAAAGCACTTAGTGTTTTAAAAAGAATAACAAGAGTCCTACTAATGACAAGAATTCCCATTTCCAAAGCACTCTGTGGAGTACAAGATGCTTTGTTCACAACAACCTTAAAGGGGAACTGGTATGGAGAAGATAACCCTCATGGCCCCTTTGGAGTTCACCAACTATTGGAAACACAAATGTGACATTTATATACTAATGCCTTAAGGTTTGAAAATTGACCTACAGGGGTCATCCTCAGCATCAGACTCAGGGTCGGTTCTGATCTACTACATGGGTACTTTGGGAAGTGCTCCCAGTCAAGAGGTGGTGACCCAGTACCGAGATACCGGACTTTAGTTTGAGGAGGCAAACCCTGAATGATCCTTTGGGCCTTTCCCTGTCTAGTGAGAGGGCTGGGGCAAAGGGTGTTTTTCAGTTAAAAAGAGAGACAGCCTCTAGCACAGTGTTTTTGCTTCAATTTGTGTAGCAAGCAGTGTGTTCTATCTTTAGACTTCTTGCAGTGGGAGAGTGAAAGAGAGAAGGGATTCCCTGTTCCTTGCCATTGCACCCACACAGAGCACGACAAACTTTGGGGAGCTTGCTTGGACCTGAAACCATGACTGCATTTTCCCCTTTATATTTCCTTTCCTGAGGAAGCAATCCTGCATCATTTTTAAGTTGGCTATATCCAGGTTTGGAGATAGTCCTGGGAGTTTGAGAGGGCCAGAAATCCTAGATTCATTGAGTAAAAACTACCTGGCTACAAGGAATATTTCTTCATCGTTGAGGAAGAGGATAGCCCAAGTTTGGCTTGTTTTACCAGCAAGCACACAACAAGAATTGTTTATACAGTACAGAGCCAAGGTAAAATGTTAAATGCCCAGTCAACAATCCTACAAATTGCTTTGTGTTCTCATGAGGTTTAAGTATCTGCTTCAAAGAAGAACACACCAGGAATTAATTGTTACTAAATTGTAAGTTGTTCCGTTATTGCATACTTTGAGTCTTTTATATTTATTGTGGTGAAAACGTATCGTTATGGTGTCTCCAACGGACCAGTTAGTAAGTAGGTATACAAGTAACCAGTGTACAGTAACAGTAAATAGGAGTTTAGAGTATCAATGGGAACATAGAAGCCACTTGGAAAAATTGCCCTAAATTAAGGTCCCATCTAGAGACTATGTGCTAAATTAAGATAAAACAGTTAGACTCCAATATAATGGCCTCTCTCTCCGCATAATGATCTCTCAGTTTGTAAGATGCAGATAAGCCCTAGACATATGCAGTAAAACCAAAGAATCGTCAATGGGATATGCTAATAAGGGATCCCTAAACTGGCACTGGTAAATTTGAAATATTACTAACACATTAATAAGCAAACCCCAAGGTGTTCTGGGTAAGAAACCATCCCTCACCACCAGAACCCTATAAGAATGGGTCATCAAAACTTTGAGTATTCCTCCACCTGCTACAAGTCCATGCTGAACTCTCCCCTTTGCCCCACTCTGTCTCCCTCTACCACCCCATTCCCTGAGGGGACCATGTACCTCAGTACCCTCTGTAATTATTAAATTGTGATTGATTGATGACTCCTCAGTCGCTGCCTGTGTGATCTTTCCCAGTGAGTATCCAAAGAACCAGTCTTACTCCGATCCAACCGAGGACCCCTTAAGTCATAAATTGAGGACACTAAACCAGGGCTATTTGTTCTCAACCACACATAGATCTGTGAATCCATTGATAGAAAGTCAGATTGAACCTCAAGTAGGGACCCCCCCTCCACATCTGTATTCTAATAGAACGTTTATCATGACTTTTGTGTGGAGGAATAAATACTGTCTCCTAACTGATTCATAGTCGGCAATGAGTACCTTTTCTACTCCCTCCTTTTAAGAAAACCCTTCTTGTGAGCTAGTATCTAAGCTCCAAGTAATCCTTCCCCACTCCATTCTGGGGGAGGGCTTAACTCACGAGACTATGAGAAAGGGGAGACCAGGCTCTCTAGGACAGGATAAGGGAGTGGTTTAATATTCCAGTCCCTGCTGATCCAATAGTTTTTTGTTCAATGTAAATATAAACTATCCGATTTGAACCTTGAAATAGCTCTGTGGTGGTTTTCGTTGTTGAGTCATTTCAGTCCTGGCTGACTTTTTGTAACTCCAAGCTCTATCATTATCTCCTTTTTATAAAAGAGGCAACTGAGGTAGACAGAGATTAAGTGACTTGTCCAGGGTCACACCGCTAGTAAGAGTCTGAGGCAGGAGTTGAACCTGGCTCAATAAATAAATAAACAATTTAAATGATTTTAAAAATGGAATCATGGGAAAGTTGCTTAATCTCCCAAAGTCTTAGTTTGCTCCTGTGTAAAATGAGGATGAGGTGGACTTACAGCTTCCAAGGTCCTTTCCTGCCCTCAACCTACGATCCCATTAGCCTCATCGCTTTCTTCTATCACAAATAGTATCTAATATCTTATCCTAATGCTGCCATAGGTGTATAGGGGGAGGGCGTAAAATAGAAATCTCTCCCTCCCCAGACTGGGGAAAGGACTTGCTGGTGGCACCCGAATCCAGGAGGCCAATGTTCTGTCCATTTCTTATTCTTGGTTCCTAAAATGGTCTCAAGGCCCTGTGGCATGTTGTCTCGTAACCTGTGAAAAATGTGGCCCAAGGACATTATGTTCATTTTTATAGAAGAAAAATTTAAGGCCAATGACTAGGGGTGAGGGTGGGGGTGCCTGACTTGCCTGAAGTCCCACAGGTAGTAAGAAGCCAGATCAGAATGGTATAAGGGAAAATGACATAGGTTCTAACCCGACCTCTGATATATTACTTTAGGCGATTCACACCTTTCTGAGCCTCAGTTTACCCACCTATATATAAAAGACTCTTCTTTTTTTCTAGAAGGGTCCCAGAGGTCCCTTCTAACCCTGAATCTATGATCCCATAACTTCTAGTGGAGCAAGCTTTCCAGGGCACTGGCCTGGCTTCCACTATAATGGTTATCCAATTCACAGCTTTTGAATACTAAAAACATCCTGTTTAAACAAGCCATTTACAAATTTACCTGGCTCTCTGGCAGCCATGAAAAGTAGCAGTTAAGCACTTAAAGAAGTACAACATTATCTTTTTCCATCTCACAAACCGATTAATTAGCTCTTAAGCCTCCCAGTTGGTGAAACAACAAATAGCTACTTCATCACTAATAAGTAACGTCATTCAGAGTCACAAAGCAAAGCCATAACCAATTGGAATTCAGCCATGTCTGAATGTGCAAAGTGGTTTCAGGTTTGGGATAGATCCAGTCTGTCATAGAGACACTGCTTATAACCCACTTCATAAAGGGGCACAGAGCATGAGCCAACCTCTGAATGTGGCCTCCTGACCTATGCCCCACTTACTGCCACCCACTATTGCCTACTGACTAAAATAAAGTTCAAACTCCTTTGCTTAGCATTCAGGGAATTCTACAATCTGACACACCCATATCTTTCTAGCCTCATCTTTTATTTCCATCTGAACCCACAATGCTCCAGACAAACTCGCCTACTTTCTACTCTTAAACATCTCCCATGTCTCCCATCTCTGTACCTCTACCCCATTTGCTATACCATCACTAGACTCCTTTCTTCTCTTGACTTTTTGAATTCTTATCCATCTGTTTAAAGTTCCATTCAAATGTTGCCTCTTCCATGAAGCCTACCCTGCTCCAGCCAGTTGACTACAACCCTACCTCCAGGACCAATAGCAGTTTGCTACAGTGGAGTGTGTTTATCTATGTAATGGTGTGTATGTGATAGATCTTGGGGTCCATGTTGGTGTCAGTGTTGGTGTCCGTAAGCTCCAAGAGGAAGAGACCATATCTTACCTACATTTTTATTTCTTCCAGCATGCTGCTTTATACATAGGTGGTCTGTATATGTTAATAGAGTACATAAAGTGCTGGACTTGGAGACAGGAAAATCTGGGTTTAGATACAGTCTACAACATTTACTAACTCTATGATCCTGGATAGGTCATCGTATCTCTATGAATCTCACTTTTCCTATCTGCTAAAAGAAAAAAAAATAGCCCTACCCAACTGAGCTGTTGGGAGAATGAACTGAGATAAGGCGTGTAAAGCAGGATGTGAATGTAAGTTATAGGACTGAAATGTAAGTTATTCGTCCTTCATTTTCCAAGAGATCATTAATGTCCCGACTTGCTCGTGAATCAGATTTAAGTGAAGCAGAGTTGTACAAAGTTATTAGCATCATTCTCTTCCTGAGTCACTGAAGTCCAGTGACAAGACAAAACTCAGGATGACTGATGATGATCCAGGATGCTCTGGGTGATCATACAGTCTTTGAGGTCTGACCAAGCTCTAAGCAGTCCACAGTGCCTGCTTTAGCCTCCTTCATGGCCATTGGAATAAACTGTCCTCATCCGATCATTCTGCTGGGGGAAGTCTTCACGTGATTGGGGTAGGACCCCCACACATACTAACGGATTTGATGCGTATTGGCTACCCTCAGCCTGGATAAGTAACTATGTGGCAAAGTATATAGAATATGGGGCCTGGAGTCAGGAAATCACAGGATTTCAAATTTAACTCAGACACTGACCACCTGTGTGATCTTAAGGCGAAAAACCTGTTTTCTTCAGTTTTCTAATCTGTAAAATAGGGATAATAATACTGTCTACCTCCTAAGGGATGTTACAAGGCTAAAATGAGATAATATTTGCAAAATATTTTGCAAATCTTAAAGTGCTATATAAGTTCTAATTGTCACTATTCTATGATGTAGTAGAGTAGAAAGAATGATTACTCTTTATTTAGACAACTTGAATTCAAATTCTGCCTCTGACACTTACCTGTGTGATCCTGGCAAGTCACTTAGCTCCTTGGTCTTCAGTTTCCTCCTTTGTAAAATGGGGTTAGACTAGATGGCTCGAGATTTGTCCAGTTCTAGATCTACCATCCTATGATGACCATGATTTTCCTGTCTTACCCAGACCCTCTGCTGACTCAGATACATCAAGTATCTTGCCTCAGGTACATGAAAACCAAGAGGTACAATTACAGTTGGCATCGGGGCAGCAGTTTTGACATTATTGCTCTCCTGTTTTGTGCTAGGGATACAAAAAAGGCTAGGCATAGTTCAAGGAAACTGTCCTTGAGGTGACCAGTGTTCACACGGGATGATTACACAGTTCAGTGATCCAGTAAGTGGTAGGAAATGGGCAATTTCCACCAAATCTTAAGAATTTTGCATTTCACTTCTTATCTGCCACCAAAAAGGGCTTTGGAAACTCTTCTTGCTAGAAGACTAGCAGTTGGTGTGTCATGTGACAACTTTAAACCTTATTTTAATTGTTCAATTCATCAAAGTAAGTACTAGCTGTCTTCCCAGAGGATGCCAGATGCTCCATTATTATACCGTCTTTTAAGTTTGGTCACTTTCTGAGCCAGGGAGGACAACTCTGCCAATGCATCTGAGGTTAGAGAGCCCAGTGCTCCTAATTAGAATCAGATGCAGCTGAAAGTCAAATGCACCTGGTTTTGATGAGATGACCGAGGTAAACGCCCTCATTTGACAGAAGGAGAAACTGAGGCCCAGAGAAAGGCAATGGCTTGCCCCAAGTTCAGCAGCAGGATATTGACGGAGCCAAGTCGAGGACCCAGGTTTCTAGAAGGGGCTCGGTGCTACTTCCAGGAAACCACCCTCCTTCTCCCTCCAAATATCCCCTTTCAACATCAGCAAATTGGTTTAGCAATAACTATTACATAATTTTTAAGCTATGCACTCACTTAAAAAAAAGCAACACAGGATTGGAGAGTTTCAGCATCTCTGTGGAGTTAGTCCCACATTTCAGTTCCTTGGTACTGAAGGCCAAAGAGACCGTGCCATCGGTATGAATACTTCAAGGGTTATCATCATCAACTTTGATTTTGTTTTTTGGCAGTGTTTGAGAGGAGAAGGAAGTATGAAACCCTTCTAAGAATCATAGTACCTCTACCCTGGCCTGCTGCTGACACCAGTCATACCTGGCTGGACTGCAAGAACCCAAGCCTGGCAGAGAAGAAGCAAACTTTGCCCCAATGTCTAAATTTGTTTGAGCATTTCCCATTTGCTATTCCTGCTACCCATTAGTCTTTGCCCTTTTCCCCGTCCCAGCCACAGATCACCTGAGGTCTGATCACCATTAAGAAGGACTCAGGTTTAGATACTCTACACCTTCTCAATTCACCTTCAGCCTCCTCTCTACTCTCTTTGGAGGATTGGAAGGCTGAGCATGAAGGGCCTCCCAAAGTCTTCCTTCATAAAGGACTCACAGCACCCTGGTAATTCCACTATGCATCAGCTTCTCTGATTATCTTCCATTCTAAGGAACTACACTTTCCACTGCCCACCCCCACCATGTACTCTGCCCTAACTCTTCCTCCCTCCACTTTTTAGACTCCTTTTGCTTCCCCCTCCCATTAGATTGTAAGCTTTTTGAGGGTAGGGCTTATTTTTGCCTTTCTTTGTTTTAGCACAGTACCTGTCACTTTTGGTCCATTAGTTGTGTCCCATGACCCACTTTGGGGTTTTCTTGGCAAAGATACTGGAATGGGGTTTGCCATTTCCTTCTCCAGCTCATTTTACAGATGCAGAAACTGAGGCAAATGGGGTTAAGTGATTTGCCCAGGATCACACAGCTAATAAGTTTCTCCTGTTGGATTTGAACTCAGTTATCATGACTCCAGGCCCAGCACTCTATCCATTGTACCACGTAGCTGCCCTAGAAGCTTAATACATGTTAGTTGTTGACACTCTGATAAGTGGTCACTGAGCCTTTGCTTGGAGATGGACAAGGAAGGGGAACCCATTACCCTACCACCAAGCAATTCACTGCACTTGAGTACAGTTTGCAATGTCAGGAACTTTTTTTTTGACATCCAGCCTAGAACTGTCCTCTTTGTAGCTTCCACCCATTGTTCCTGTTCCTGCTCTCTGTTCCAAACTAAAAAAGTTAAATCTTTCTAACTCATGGCAACCCTTTGAACATGTGAATCTCTGCTTCAGGGAAAAGTCACAACAAGCTTCCAAGCCAAAATATTCTTCAGTATTAAAATCCAATCACATCAAGTGCTAAGAAGTCGTTCTTAAAAACTAGGTGGGTTGCACCTGGGCCACATGATGGGCTTTCACCAAGGGTATCTAGGTGGTGTCTTACCATTTCTTTACTTTTTTTAAGTAGCAATACCCTCTAAGTCAAGTTTGCTCTGTCCCTTCCAGTGAAGAAGTCATTCTCCTTGACAAAGAGAAAAAGAAGCAAAATCCAAGTGGAGCAGCTAGATCTTCTCTAAATTGTCAGTTATCATTTCCCCTCCACCAAAAGCAAAAAAGTCTTCTAGCTTCTTAGATCCTCCTTTTCCTCCTAACGTAACTTTCAAAGTCCTTTTAGTTGACCTCAGACCACTTCGATCACTTTGAGTCTTAGGATTTCTGATACTATTTTTATAGAAGCATACTACATTTTTCTATTCATTTTCCATTAAGTGGCCTTACTCCCCTTTTCTGTACACTTGTTTTAAAAGTCTAAGCAAACCAGTAAAAACTCTGTTCATCCATAAGTGGCTCTTTAGACAAATTCCATTTTTTTTCCTTCTCGATAATGTTATTTGTTTCTGTTGTATAAGTATCCTTTATGTCTACAGAATTTCATTCGTCAGCATCTCCCATCCCTCCTGGGCTGACTTCCCTCATAAAAATCTAATCCAAGGAAACATACTTATCTTCTCTTCAAACTCTTTGATACTCACTTTCTCCAGATCAAGGGGACATGTCAGATCATGGCCAGATTTCCTTTCCTTCAAAATTTACCTCCTTGTGTTAGGACCATTTGCTGCTTAAACTTTGAACATATGTGTATAGACACTGGAGGCCTTAGATTTTACAGCTGGTTTGTTTCTTGCATTCATTCTCCTGTAACCTTCTACTGTTTTTCTTTCATTGTACATATTCTCTACAGGATCTAATTTGGGGGATATCCATGGGCAATGTCTTCTTCCTCTCCCATATTTTTTAGTTTAAAACTCTTTTGATTAGATTTGCAAGAAACCCAACAAACATTTACCAGGTTGTCTTAGGTGTATTCAATCTCTGGCCAAGAATCTGTCATTTCTGTATTTGAAGCCATGAACCAGATGTCCAAATCCCATCCTCAGACACCACTTTCTTAGCCAGCTGTTCATTTTATAAATTAGTTGGTTTCTTCTGAATCTTTTTCTTCAACTGGTAACTGGGAGGCAAACAACCAATGAATTCTCCATGGTCTTTAGTTATTTCCCTAAGACTTCATAATCATTGACGAGACTTTTTAGTTTCCTTCTGGCAATATCATTTGCGTCCACGTGAAATATCAGAAGTAGGCAGTTGTTGTCATCCATTTTCCTAAGTCTGGGGAGCTTCTCTTTTATGTCTTGGCTCCATGCCCTAGCAAGACAGCAAGCCTCTCTGTTGTCATCCCGTTGACAAATAGCTGCCTTACAGAAACTAGGTATAGAACAACATCTCATAGTGCATACTGAGATAAACCACATAGACAAAAAGGCGAATGACACCATTAATGAATTAGAGAGAGGAGCAGGGAAGAAATTAACTTTCGCATCTATCGACAGGGAAAGAAGTCATGATCAAGCAAGGGATAGAGAAGATCCATGAGGATAAAGTGGTTAATTTTGATGACATAAAATTTCAAAGATTTTGCATACACAAAATCAAATGCAGTTAAAATTAGAGGGGAAAGTTAACCAGAGGGAAAATTTTTGTGTTGTTTTCTCTGATAAAGGTATATTTTTAAGGTACACAAGAAACTGATTCAAAATCTTTGAAAAAGAACCATTTTTTACAATAGATAAATAGTCAAAGCATGTGAAAAGGCAGTGTGCAAGGGAAAAAATAAATACAAGATCTCCACAATCAGATAAAACAAATGTTCTAAGTCACTAATAGAGAAATGCAAATTAAAGCAACTCTGAAGTTCTACCTCATACCCATGAGACTGGCAAAAATGACCAAAAGAAAACTGGTGAATGTTGGAGATGGTTAGGGAAAACAGACATATTGATGCACTGTTGGCAGAGCTGTGAATTGGTCTAGAATTGGTCTGGAAAACAGTAGGGAACTATACTAAAAACTTATTCAACTGTGCATATTCTTTGGCCTGGCAATATCACTGGAAGAACTATATGTAAAAAAGAGCAAAGAAAAAAAAGTCATGAAAGAAATCAAAAAAAGTCCATATGAGCAAATGGTGTTGTTGTTCAGTTGAGTGGGGGGTGGGAAGAGGAGGAGAAGAGTGTGAGGGGAAAATCAATACCTAATTATAAAAAGTAGTTATAAAAAGAAAACATTTTTAAAAAGCCCCAGAACCCCCTACAGAGTCATTACCAACACTTTCTACTCTTCCGTTTTTAACTCTGTCCCTTGCTGACCTTTGCTTTCTCTCTTATTGGATGGCATCTCTGGCTCTATTATGTAAGTGACCTCTCATTTCCCAGAATGCCTATCTCCCTCCTCTTCAGGAAGGTTCTCAAGCCAGGTTTGAAGCTTTGATGAAAAGCTTCCTCTTCTCTGACTATCACTTTTCTCTCCAACATCTTAACAAGGGACAGGCTTCCCCTCCTGTGCCACAAATCCCTTCCCCTTGAAGTGCCACTTCTGTTTCCCTTCAGAAGGCATCACTCCCCCCTCAAACATAGAGTACAGACAGGTGTCCTTCCTGTTTACCTTTATGGCTATCTTCTCCTTCGGGAGGGAGATCAGCCTCCACTGGAACATTGATAACAGTCCCTGGGCTGGGTAGAAATGCAAACATCTCACACCCACTGTAAGGCACTGTACATCTTCCCTACTCCCTATACTGGTGGAGATTTTCATCCTCCTTTTTTTGCAGACTTGTATGTTTTTACACCTCAACCCTAAGCACCTGGTTAAAAATTTTACAGCCAATTATCACCTCTTAATTACTTGAGAACTCTTCTCAACTTACTTTCCTGATCTTGAGAACTTCACTCCCTCACCCATCTCCCCTTTGGCCTTGCACCATCCTTCCATCCATTTCACCAGTTTGCCCTGCCCATCCATCTCCTCTATCAATTTGCTTACTGTGGAATTGTTACACTTACCTTTTCTTACTTATCTCACCCCAGCTTGCCCAATACCTTTTCCTTTTCTTTCTCATATCTTGGTTCTAGTTGCGTTATGGAATCCTTCTTGGTCTTTCTTAATACTTGTATGTCTTTCTTATTTGTCTTTTGGCCTAGAGTTTATTCTCCTCCAGATTTTATTTAATTTCTATCAAATTTCAGTACTGTTTTTCCCCCAACTTAACCTCCAACCTCCCTCACTAGTCTAAATACTTCCCATTCATCCAAATTAGTTTCTTCTCCTCTTTATTTGGTTCAAGGCTCTCTTTTTCTTCTCCTGTTCCTTCTCCCACAGAAGCCAGAAGAAGAATTTATACCCATTTTAGGGAGAAGAGAACTGAGATCTCAAGAGGTTAGGTGACTTAGCCAAAGGTATAGCTCATTTTTAAAAGAACTGGAATTGGAACCCAGGTCTCCCAACTCCAAATTCATGTCTTTCTACTATACTACAGATGTCTGGTGATTTTTTTTTGAAGCAAAGAAACTCATATCCAAAATCATAGCAAAACAGAAATCAACATGAGACATTTCAGTAGAATTTTAGGTCAGAAACAAAATTGAAGGCGATTGAGGATAACAAAGGTTGGAACAGGATGCAGTAGGTATAAGTCACATGTTGACTGATCATGATGACCGACATTGATCCCCAGAAGAGAAAGCACCTGTGTCTGTGTGGTAAAGATGCAGTGGGTCATGAGTACAGAATGTTGCATACACTGTCAGTCATCGTCACTGAGTCAAGTTATTTTGCCTAACTGGTTTTCTTTGATGCAAGTGAAGGCTCCCTTTGCGTTTGTTTGTTTGTTGAGGGGGGAAGGGTAACATCCAGAAATGACTATGATTTGGAAAGGAAAAGGTTGAATAAAATAACTTATTTTCAAAAGATATCCATTCATGTTTATAAGCAGAGGAAAGGGTCAAAAGTACAGAAGACATTGAAGGTGCTAAACACAGAGATGTAGTATGAAATCCTCACATCACCAATGACCCACTGGACATCTCCAACTCAACATATACAAAACTCAACTCATCTTTACCCTTAAACAGAGGAAGGACTTTGACCCCAAATCTTCTTGCCTTCAAGGCAAGATGATGACTCTATGGCCTACTGCCTTTCAGGGACTTTGAAAATGAACCTACAGCCACAGATGGCATGTCTACAGAGATCAAATGAACTAGGACCATACAGATAACTTGGTAGCACAACTAGGAAGATGATTCCTAGAAGTTCGCCTCTTTAATTTTAATTTGTCTTTCTCTCATATATCTCCAAAACTATACACCATTACAAAATCAGTGATATTTAATAGGAAATTTTCAGCAATCTGCTTTATAAAAAGGGCTGGATCACCTAGAACAGGCAAATAGAAAATATATAACAGGTAACTAGATGAGATATACAGACTCCTCTCCCAGATTTCTCTGTTTCTGTAAAAGGTACCACCATCTTCCCAGTCCCCGAGATTTAACCTCAGTGTTATCCTCAACCCCTCACTTTCTCTCACATTGGATATCCATTCTTGCCATTGCTACCTGTATACCTCTCACATTCCATCCTTTCTCTTTATTCACACAGTTGCCACCTTAATTCAGGTCTTTGTCACCTCTCCTTTAGGTTCTTGCAACAGCCTCCTGATTAGCCTCCTTGCTCAGATATATTTTCCCACTCCAGCTCATCTTATCTGCCTCTACCAAAGTGAATTTCCCTAAATGCAACTGACCATCTGACTCCTCTACTCAACCAACTCCCCTGGGTTCCTATTGCCTCCATTATTAAATATAAACTCCTTTGTTTTGTATTTCTTTTCTTTGGAGGCAATCAGGGTTAAGTGACTTGCCCAGGGTCTTGACTCCAGGACTGGTGCACCACATAGCTGCCTCATTTGTTTAGTCTTAAAAACCTTTCACATTTAGGCCCTCAGTCTATCTTTTTAATCTTGTTGGATATTATTCCCCATCCTGAATTCTATGATCCAACCAAACAGACCTCTGTGTTCCTCATGCTGAACACTCCATTTCCCATCTCCAAGTCTTGGCAAGTGGCTTTTTCCCATGCCTAGAATGTGCTCCCTCCTTCACACTGCCCCCAGAGTTCTCTTCCTTTAGATGCAGCTAAGGCATCATCTCTGGCATGAAGCTTTGCTTGATTCTCTACCCCATTCTCCCTCAGTCGCTAGAACCTTCCTTCCTAAACTACTCTGTACTCATTAGCTAATTTGTACGTATTTGTATTTATTCTCTTTATACATATGCTGGATATATTTACTTAGCTACATGTTGTCTCCTACCTTGGAATGCCAGCTCCTTGTGGACAGATCGTTTCATTCTTTGTATCTGTATCTGCAGTGTCTAGTACTGTGCTAGGTATACAGGAGGTCTTTAAAAATCCTTATTGACAATGAAACAAAAAGCCTCCCGATTCCTGGGGGTAAGATATTATCAATGGAGTTAACGCCTTGGTGGACTTGGGAAAATCTATGAATCAGCAAAGAAGTATTTCTTACCTGTTTACAATGTGCTTGGCACCGGAAACACAAGCACAGAGCAAAATCCCTACTTGTAAGGGGCTTACATTCTAATAAAGAAGAAAACAAATATAGTCATAAATATACAGGAATAAAAATAAATATGTGTGTGTGTGTGTGTGTGTGTGTGAATAGATGGTATTCTGGTGGGAGGGCTTGCTGAACCCTCTTCAGGGCTGCTCATCTATACATGGTGTCCACCTGCCACACAACCTTCCTCTGTGGCTTTAAGAAGCTGGAGCACACTCATTGGCCACACAGCCGAAACAGGTGCTGTGGACTGCTTAGAGAGTGGTCAGACATCCAACATGCCAAGGTCATCCACTGCATGCTAGGCCATCGCCAGTCATCCTGACATCTGTCTTGCCATTGGACTGCCATGACTCAGGAAGAGAGTCGGATATCTATTCTTGCCATTGCTACCTGTACACCTCTCGCATTTCATCTCTTCTCTTTAGTCACACAGTTACCACCTTAATCCAGGTCTTTGTCACCTCTCCTTTAGATTCTTGCAACAGCCTCCTGATTGGCCTCCCTGCCTTGGGGACTTGGTACAGCTCCACCTCACTGAAATCAGTTTACTTGAAACGTGTGTGTATGTATATATACACACATAACCACACACACACATATGAGTATATGAGTGTGGGTGTTCCCAAAACTATTACAGTTTATAACTGCACAAAGACTTTGGAAACACTATATTTACAAGGTATCAAAACACAAATCTCTTCCCCTTTTAGACCTCAAATTTTTCATCTTTAAAATGAGGTGGTTGAAATAATAGATGTGTGCGGTCCCTTCTAGTTCTAAATCTTTAATCCTATGCTCTACCAAACTAGAGTGGCTTGACGGGTGGGCCCAATAACGATCTTTTGTCTGAATTCGGGGGATCTCACCACCAGGTCGGCCCCAGGGGAGAAATATTTCAGCCATAGCAGTTCTCAAAGACTGTCTATTAAGCAGTAGCAGGACTGGTATCAGTGTAAGTGGAGGGGGTGCTCACCCCAACAAATGTGCTCAGCCCTATTGTAGGTGCTGGTGGAACAAAGGCATAAAATAAAGTCATCCCTGCCTTCGAGAAGCTTACCATCTATAGGAAATTACTTGATTTTGGAATGGTATTTCTATTCGTATTTGAAATATTGAAACAGTATGCATCACTGAATTATGGATGATTTTGCAGGTCCAGCTCCTCCATCTCCTGATCACTGGGTGTTCCCATCCCAACCAGCTCTTCACATCCTGCTAAACTGCTAACTTAATTCGCCTAGCCACTGAAGGAACACAGCTCACTCCCTCCTGCCTCATGATCTATAAGGCCAATATCCGACTGAAGCCACCAATATCCCCCAAACACCCTCTTCCCTTGTGAGCTGAATGAAATGATCATTCCTTGCTATGACAGGTTCAGGAGTCACCAAAATGTCCTTAATCCATTTAGCAATCAAGGCAGGAAGTAGCTACCATCTATCTAAGTGACCAGGATTAACCAGCTTCACATGTTTGGCTTTGGAGGTAATTGGGCCTCCTGCCAAAAACTTTCCCATTGGCTGCCCAGGTTCTCAGCATATTAGACTCTGTGCCAAGGAAGCTTGATCAGCTGTGAGACCTCATGCTGTGACCAAGATAAGTGACTGGATAAATTAGGACTGAAACCCCCAGAAGAGATGATGAAAGTTATGTAATCTTGGGAGCCAAAGGAATGTCACCCACCTAGCTGGCCAAAGTGTAAGCAAGGACAAGGGCATTGTGGCTTTTAGAGAATAGAAAAACACTTTGGCATATTGGACCTGGGGGTTGCTCTTGCACCAGGTCCTTTGTTTCCAAATTAATCATTGAGTGAACACATGGGGCCAGGAGGTAACTTCTGCCTGCCCAAATGGTATCTTTGTGAAATCCCCATAATAGAACATCAAAGACAAAGATGAGAGGAGTCATGGCGGAGTGACAAGAGCATGGAACTGTGGCGGGAGAACAGAGTTAGAGCCTCAGCCTCACTTCTGACTAGCTCTGGGACTTTGAGTAGGTCACTTGACATCTCTACTATTTCCTCTTCTATAAAATGGGCATTATAATACTGATCATACTGACTTTTCAGAGAGTTTTAAGGATCAAATAAGATAATGTATGTAAGTAAAAAGTATTACCTGTAAGTGAATTATTATCATTATATCAATTTTATAAGGGATGTTCAGAAGTGGTACCCTGGAGAGGGAAATGCAGTCTCCCCTTATAAACAACCCTGTCTTGGGCTAGGTCTGTCCTCATCCAGAGAGACACTGTGTCCCCATCATTGGACTCCAGGGTTCTGAGGCTGTCAAACTAGAAGAGACCTTAGAGCTTCCAAACCCAGGTGGTACCACACTGCTGATTACAAGGCAAGGGCAAATCCTTTAAACTCTGGAGATTCTCTAGGACCTTAAGGAATTCTGGCTGCTCTCCTTGGCCAGAATGACTTGATGTGATCTATGTCGAATCAAGAGTGTTGAGCACTCTAAGAGAGTTCCAGAAACCAAAATATTTTTTTTTATCGGACCTCTTTGTTTCCAACTGTTTGTTTCCCCCCACCAAAACAAACATAGCACAATGGAGAGGATGCTACATATAGAGTCAGAAGACCTGGGATCAAATCCTATTTCCTGTACCTACCAGCTATGTGACCTTGAACAAGCCACTCCTCAACCTCTCTGATCCTCAGTTTTCTCATCAGTGAATTGGGGACAGGTGAGTTAGAGTCATGACCTCTAAGGTTGCTCATGGTTCTGAAGCTATGATTTTTGAAGGAGCTTTCAAACAAGGTCTTCCAATTTCCTTTCCCCCAGGGCCCATTCAGGGTATGGGACCATCTAAATCCAACCAAATTTACAAGGAAATACTGACATGTTTTCCCAGCCTTCTGTTCATCCTAGCAATACCATATTCTGTACTTTCTCTCCTCCTCATCTGTGCATGTGAAGACTTCCCCCAGCAGAATGGGTGGGTGAGAACAATTTGTTCCAGTGGCTATGAAGATGGCTGAAGGAGGTGCTGTGGAGCGCTTAGAGATCGGTCAGACATAAAAGACACCAAAGTCGTCCATCCGATCCTGCACTTGGAGGTCTCTGGAGGACAGAGAGGCTGATGACTTTGTGCAACTCTGCCCCACTCAAATCCAATTTGGGAACAAATCAAAACATCACCCCATGATGTCACTGGCCCTCTTCGAAAGAACAACATCTATGACAGTTCCTAAAGGCTCTTCTTCCCAGCCCATTCACCTCTCCTATACACCCTCAGAGAGCTGCCAAAATCATCTTTGCAAATCACAAGAAACTTCACTGGCTTCTTTTTGCCTCCAGGGACAGGAACTGGACCAACAATTTCATTAGCATGGGAAAATCCCAGTGAAGAACCTCCCTCTACCGATCTCTCTTCAACTTAGTCTTAGAGACTTGTCCAGGGCAGTGGTATCAAACTCAGATAGGAATGGGGGTCACTAAATCTCACCTAAGCAGCATATTGACTTAGAAAACCATATATTAACATTATCTATATGCTATTGTATTTGTATTTATTTCACTAATTATTTCCTGATTACGGTTTTTCAACTGGTTCAGGCCCCACTTCGGAGCGTTGTGGTGCAGAGCACGGAGAGGTTGGTTGAGTCACTCACCCAGTATGCGTTCCAGATGGGGTGCGAACCTAGGTCTTCCTGGTTCTGAGGTCACCTCTCTATCTACTGTTTCTTTATTGCCTCTTTTACTGCCTCTTCACTCTCCAGCCCAAGCCCATTTCCAGGTTGTCTGGGCTTATTACCCATTACTCCTTTCCATGGAGTCAAACTGACTCCCTCAATCTTCACACTCAGAATCCCATGACCTTTGTGTATTTGTGCAGGTTCACTCTTGAGCCTGGAATGCCCTCCCTCTTTATTCCAGTGCTCATCATCCCCTGGTTTTCCTCAAAGCTCAGTTCATCTTTTAGAGAGCGGCTTTCCCCTTAGTTGTTTCATCTTGTAGACTATGAACCCCTTCAGGGCAGGGACTGTTTTTCATGGTGTCCATGTATCCCTGGCACCTTGGTCCAGTGCCTTGCACATCTTGGGTGCTGCCTAAAAAAGCTTTTGTCTTGTTGGGTTATATGGGGCAAGCTTTCAATACAGCCCCAAGTCTCAGACTGGTGTTAAGCTCTAAAACAACAATATGGAAAGCCCAGAGCCTCTTTTACCTGCCTCTCTAACCCCTTCTCTTACTACGTTTGACCCCTTCTCTTCTGCTTTCAGAATCAAAGACACCAACCTCAAAGTATAGTGGATGATGATGGTAAGTGGTAAGTGGTGAAGGGGCAGGGAAACCTGCTCTCTCCTCCACTTCCAGTGTGGTCACATGCTTCCTTCCTTGTGGATCATGATGACATAGAGAGGTTGGTTTAGCAAAAAGAACGTGGCATCTGTAGTCAGAAGACCTGAATTCAAATTCTGGTTCTGATTGCTATATGATATTGGGAAAATCACTTAACTTCTCAAACCTTTCATTTCCTCATCTTTAAAATAAGTGGGTTGAACTAGGAAATCCCTAAGGTCCCTCTGATCGGTTAAATGGTACTACCCTAAGGTTCTCAGAAAAAAACAAACCCAACCATTTGACTTTTAGACTGGATGGACAGTGGGCAGTATGTCATCTGTGACACACAAAAATGAGTGGCATTTTAATCACTTTTTAATCATAGTAGAGACATAGCATCGTGTATGGAGAGCCAGCTTGCAAGGCCAGGAAAACCTGGGTTCAGATTTCACCTTTGATGTACACTAGCTGTGTGACCTTGGGCAAGTCAGTCAACCTCTTAGTGCTCTAAGCCAGTGTTATCAAACACAGATGCTGCTAATCCCTACACAAAGATCACTGCTGGCCACAGACAGATTTAGTTTTGAATCTATAATATTGTCTATATTTTATTTTATTTGTATGTCTTTTGTTAAATATCTCCCAATGATATTTTAATCTGGTGGCTGCATGCTAGAGAGTCGTGAACTGCAGCATTCTGCAACCATGCCTGGAGTACTAAGACTCAGATTTAGAGACCTCAGCCTGCTTTGGTAGAGGAAGTTCCCTTACCTAAGTGTTCCCTATGAAAATGTTCCCTATGAAAATGTTTCCCTCGTGAAATCATAGCTCTCATCCTCATCACCAGATCTTTTAAACATAGAACTTGGAATGGGGTGGGGGTTGGGGGGTGGTGGTGGTAGTGTTAAATATTTTCCTTTTACTGAGAAAACTGCCTTTGGTCACATCAATTTCCTAAAAGATGCACTTTCATCTAGATTTTTATTTTCATTTGGCCCCAAACAAATCGGCATACATATAGGGGTGGGGGCTTCCCACTGGCTTCAGTGTTCTGTTCATTGCCACTTTGTGCAGGTTTGCTTTGACATGACTCTCTGGTTTCCATCCAAGCCAATAAGCATTTATGAAGCTCCCACTAGGTGCAGAGCTCGGTGTTTGGCTGTGGTGAAACCCCACTTGGAAAACGACCTAGTCCTTGCCCACAAAGGAGCTCGTGGGCTAATCATAAATATGTCTGATTTGTCAATATGATCTGTAGAATGGTGAAGAAGGGGTCTCATAGTACAATTATCTATGACCTTGGCCCTTCCGATTCAGGATTGGAAGGGAACTTCAGCGATCACCTAGCTCCGCTCCCTTCTTTTACAAGGTAGGGAACTGAGGCTCTGAGAGTTTAAGTGATAATGACAAGGTCATCTGGCTAGTAAATGGCAGAGTTGAGATTTGAACTCAGGTCCTTGGACTCCAAATTCAAGCTTCCTTCCAGTGCACTGTGCTAAGACTAGGGGCAGGGAGCCGAGATATCTTTATATAATCATGGCAGCATTAAGAAGGCAGCTTGCTTCCCTTCAAGATCTCGTTGAGAGGGCAGGACTGGTAGAATGTTCAAAGTGGAGGGGGCCCTCCAAGCCATCAAGCCCAGCCCCCTCCCTTTACAAAGGTCCAGGAAGATGTGCCCAGGGTCAGGGAGGGTTCGAGTGGCTAGCCGGTGCTTGTCCCCTACCTCTCTAAAACTTGCTTCTTTTAACTGGACTGGTTCTGAAAGGCGATCAAGGAAGGCTTGGGGGAGGAGGTGGCACCTGAACCAGGCCTAGGGGGAAAGCTTCCCGGGGGGAAACCACTAGCCGGGCAACTACACGGTGGCAGGAGTGGGCAGGAGGGCCGTGGGGTGACAGCTCAGGGATCAGCGAGGACTGCAGAGGGCTTGAAGGGGGTTTGCTATGACATAAGGCTGGAGAGGGGAGGGGGAGCCCATCACCGGCAAAGATGCTTATGTGTCACTGTCGAAGCAATGGGAGAATCTGAGAAAGTGCCACGGGCAGACGCGGGCCTTAGGAGGACTGTCGTGGCAGCCGCGGGGAGCTGGGCCAGGGCCTGGAGGCAGGTGTGATGGACAAGAGCTTGGACGAGTGAAGGAGACGGGAGATGGCCGGGCATGACAGTGGCTAGCCAAAGCTTGGCTCATCGTGCAGCTGAGGAAAGGACTAGGTTCAAATCCCAGGGCGAGAGCCGCAGGCTGCGGTTGTGGTTCCGCAGCAGAGCTCGGGGGAGCCAGGAGCTGAGCGCCGGCTGGAGGCGGGGGGCGGCGAGGGGGGGCCGCAGCGAGGGGGGGCTGCGGAGGGAGGAGGAGGAGGGCGGCGAGGGGGGGCCGCGGAGGGAGGAGGAAGGGGGCCCATGGAGGGAGGAGGAGGAAGAGGAGGGGGGGCGGCGAGGGGGGGCCACGGAGGGGGGAGGAGGCGGAGGAGGCGGAGGGGGGGGATCAGGGCTACGGCAGCCAGCAGAGTCGCGACCGCCGCCGCCGCCGCCGCCGCCGCCCCTGCCGCAGCCTCCTCTCTAGGCGCAGCCGCCGCCTCTCCCGCCACCGCCTCTCTCCTGCCGCAGCAGCCTCTGCCGCCGCCTCCCCGCCCTCGCCCTCGTCCTCGTCCTCCTCCTCCTCCTCCTCCTCCTCTCTGGCCGCCGCAGCCGCTGCCTTTCGTGCCGCAGCCGCTGCCTCTCCGGCTCCTGCTCCGGCTCCTGCTCCCGTTCGTGCTGCCGTTCGTGCTCCTGCTCCAGCTCCCGCAGCCGCTCCTGCCGCCGTCCCCGCCCGGGGGTGAGGGCTCCTCCGACCGCCAGCGCCGGTGCCAGCGCCGCAGCCCGGGCTCCGAGCCGCAAGGCGAGCGAGTCAGCGCCAGAGCCGCGGAGATGGGCAACGCGGCCACCGCCAAGAAGGGCAGCGAGCTGGAGAGCGTGAAAGAATTCCTGGCCAAGGCCAAGGAGGAATTTCTCAAGAAATGGGAAGCCCCGGCGCAGAACACGGCCCAGCTGGAGCACTTTGACCGCATCAAGACCCTGGGCACGGGCTCGTTCGGCCGCGTGATGCTGGTGAAGCACAAGGAGACGGGCAACCACTTTGCCATGAAGATCCTGGACAAGCAGAAGGTGGTGAAGCTGAAGCAGATCGAGCACACCCTGAACGAGAAGCGCATCCTGCAGGCTGTCAACTTCCCCTTCCTCGTCCGGCTCGAATATTCCTTCAAGGACAACACCAACCTGTACATGGTGATGGAATACGTGCTGGGCGGGGAGATGTTCTCCCACCTGCGGCGCATCGGCCGGTTCAGCGAGCCCCACGCACGCTTCTATGCGGCCCAGATCGTCCTGACCTTCGAGTATCTGCACTCGCTGGACCTGATCTACCGGGACCTGAAGCCCGAGAACCTTCTCATCGACCAGCACGGCTACATCCAGGTGACAGACTTTGGCTTTGCCAAGCGCGTCAAAGGCCGGACCTGGACCCTGTGCGGGACACCCGAGTACCTGGCTCCCGAGATCATCCTCAGCAAGGGCTACAACAAGGCCGTGGACTGGTGGGCCCTGGGAGTCCTGATCTACGAGATGGCAGCGGGCTACCCCCCCTTCTTCGCTGACCAGCCCATCCAGATCTATGAAAAGATCGTTTCCGGCAAGGTTCGGTTCCCCTCTCACTTCAGCTCCGACCTGAAGGACCTCCTTCGCAATCTGCTCCAGGTGGACCTCACCAAGCGCTACGGAAACCTCAAGAACGGGGTCAACGACATCAAAAACCACAAGTGGTTCTCTACCACCGACTGGATCGCCATCTACCAGAGGAAGGTGGAAGCTCCCTTCATCCCGAAGTGCAAAGGCCCGGGTGACACGAGTAACTTCGAAGACTACGAGGAGGAAGAGATCCGAGTCTCCATCACCGAGAAGTGCGCCAAGGAGTTTGCTGAGTTCTAGGCGTGGCCCCCTAGTGGCTTCCTTTTCGGGGCGGGGGTGGGGGGGTTGGATTGAGCAGACAGAAGGCCCCAGATTTCCTGGCATATTCTTTTTTCCCGAGGGAGATCAGAAAGCTGAGATGTTTGCTGGGCAGGAGGGAGATTCCAATACCAGAGGGCCCCCTTCCCTCTCCTTCCCTATCCCCACTGCTTTCCCCCTGCTGGCTTACCCCAACAGGTAGACCCCATGGCTGGGTTCCCTCTGCTCTATGCTCAACTCCATGCAAGTTGTGAGTCAGTTTTCCAGCCCATGCCTTACCATCGTCACCAAACCAAGACGCAGCTTTTTTCCACCCCGACTTCCTCCCCTGGGTGGTATATTTGTCCCACGGGTCAGGCCCCTGCTTTGGGAGCTCCTCAAGATTCCATTGGTGCTGGATAGCTAAGAGCAGGGGAGCCAGGGGGACCCCACGATGGAAAACCTACAATTCCTAAGACTGCTGCAGCTCCCCATTCTCCTTCACCCTCTCCCTAACCTCTCCCTATAAGCTTAGAAGCTAATCCATGGGCAAAAAGACAGACAGACTTAACCACTTCCCCCACAGAGAGAGATCCTGCCTAGGGAAGAGGTTTTAGTAAATTTATTTGGGCTCCTTTATATTAAAAAAAAATAAATATTATTTAGGTTGTATTTGCCCCTCCCTCCTTTCTTCCCTCCCACCATTCCTAGCCCTCACAAACAGATTTTAATATGTCTGGTTTTGCCTAGGTCAAAGGCTATGGAGCTTTTAACCTGTGGGATCTCAGAAGATGGTTCAAGATAGGTCTGTGGCCTATGGAAGGGGATTTCTTGCTGCTGAGCTCAGCCAGGGGTTTGTGAAAACAATTGCTAGAGCCCCATTGGGGTATCCTGCCAAATTGCAAAGAGCCTTACCTATCCCCCCCCCACTCCTAATGACTTCCCTCCCTCAGGACCTTCCCCACTCCCCAGTTTTGCCTCCCTTTGGCTACGGAGCCAGAAAGAGCATTACCCAGCCCACCCAGGCTAACTGGTTTTTGATCCCTGCCAAAGAGGTCTCCCAGAAATTCCTGGGCCACACCTATGATTTAGCCATTCTTATCTAGAGATTTTTAATCCTCAGACATGGATTTTCCACTGTCTGGGACTGTCACTCCCCAGAAGCTTGTTGGGGTATAGATAAAGCCCACCTTGGGTGGGGAGAGGAAAAAGGAGTGGGGGAAGGGGGATGCTGGGAGAAAGGGAACAGGAAGTGGCATAGCTCTAAGGTATAGAGCTTCCTTTTGCCCTGGGAATGCCAATTTTATTCACCTGGTGGACTCGCCACCGTTCCCCATCCCCAGAAGCCCCTTCCATCCGGCTTAAATGACAGCTATCATCGCTCTTCTCACTGGCCCCTTGTTGAGGCTTCTGAATTATCCTAATTGCTTCCCCTCTCTCTAGCAAATAGCTCTATGGAGAGCAGTCATCTTCTCTCCATCCCCCTTCGCTTGTGTGTGTCCCTCTCTCGAATTTCCCCCACCCTTGAAGGAGCTCAGAGGCCGGGCGGAGGGTGGGGGATACCTGAGAGATTCAACCTGTGTGATTCGAAGACATCTGTTTCACGGAAATGACTTCCGCTATAATGGTGTGCTTTGTTGTGAACATTATTTGAAATCCATTACCAATAAAGTTTTGTTTTAAAAAAAAATCTCATTTACCAGCTGTGATGTGTGTGTGAGAGAGAGTGGGGGGGGAGGGAAGGGATAGAGAGAAGAGAAAGGGGAGGGGGAAAGAGAAATAGAGAGGAGGGGGAAGGGGAGCGGGAAGAGAGGAGAAAGGGCGAGAAGGAGGAAGAGATAAGGGAGGGAGAGAGAGAGGAGGGGGAGAAGGAAGGTAAAGGGACTAAGGGGGGAGAGGGAAAAAGAGGGAAGGGGAGGGGGAGAGAGAGACAGAAGGGAAGGTGGAAGGGAGACAGTGAAAGCTGAGAGGGAAAAAAAGGAAGGGGAAAGGGAAAGAGAAGGGAGGAAGGGAATACAGAAAAAAAGAAGAAAGGGGGAGAGAGAAAGAAGGGAGGAAGGGAATGGAGAAAACTGGAGGAGAGAATGCAGAAAAAGAAGGGAGGGGAGAGGGAAAGAAGGGAGAAAGGGAATGCAGAAAAAGGAAAGGAGGAGGAGAATGAAGAAAAAAGAAGGGGGGAGAGGGAAAGAAGGAAGGGAATGCAGAAAAAGGGAGGGGGAGAATGCAGAAAGAAGGGAGGGGGAGGGGGAAAGAAGGGATAAAGGGAATGCAGAAAAAGGAAAGGAGGAGGAGAATGCAGAAAAAAGAAGGGAGAGGGAAAGAAGGAAGGGAATGCAGAAAAAGGAAAGGAGGAGGAGAATGCAGAAAACAGGGAGGGGGAGAGAGAAAAAAGAGAGGAAGAGAATGCAGAAAAAAGAAGGGAGGGGAAGAGGGAGACAGAGGGGAGGGGAGAATGGAGGAAAAAGAGAAGGGAGGAGGACAGGGAGAGAGAGATGATGGAATAGAAAGAGAAGGGAGGGGGAGAGTGATACAGATGGGAGGGAGGGAGGGAATGCAGAAAAAAGAAGGGAGGGGGAGAGAGAGGGGAGGGAAAGGATGGAGGAGAAAGAGAAGGGAGGAGCAGAGTGGGAGAGAGAGAAGGGAGGGGGAAAAGGGAGAGAAGAGAGGGGAAGGAGAGAGAAGGGGAAGAAGGAGAGGGAGTGAGATGGAGAAGTGGAGAGAGCAGAGAGAGGAGGGGAAGAGGAAGAGAGAAGGGAGGGGGAGAGGGAAAGAGAAGAAAAAGGGAGGGGACGGAATAAGAGGAAGGGGAAGGGGGAGAAGGAGAAAGAGGGAGGGGGAAAGAGGAGAGGGAAAGAAAAGGGAGAGGAGAGAAAGTAAGAGGAAAGGGAGATAGAAGGGAGAGATAGGAAGGAAGAAAAAGAGAAGGGAAGGGAGAGGAGATGGGAGGGAGAAGGGAAGGAGAGAAGGTGACACAGGGAAGGGGAAAGGGGGATGGAAGGGAGGGTGAGAGAAAAAAGGAGAGAGAGAGGAAGAGAGGGAAAGAGGGAACTAGAAAGGGACAGTGAAAAAGAGGCAGAGGAAAAGAGAAGGGAAGGGTAGAAGGAGATAGAAGGAAGGGGAAGAGTGAAATAGAGAGGGAAGGGAGGAGGGGGAGAAACAGGGAGAGGAGGAGGAAGGAGATGGGAGAAAGAGGAAGGAGGGGAAAGAGAAAAGATGGAGAGAGAGAAGGGAGAGAAAAAGAGGAGGAAAAAGAGAAGGGAAGGGGGGAGAAAGAAGGGAAGGGAAAGGGAGAGGCAAGGGGAAAAAGAGAAAGAGGGGAGGGGAAGAGGAAAAGAGAAGGGAGAATTAGACACACCGAGACTGAAAATGAGATAAAAGGGCATTGTTTCATGCAACAAGATCCCAAAGGAGAAAAGAGAAGATTAGATCAAGTGTACAAGTGGAAGCATAGGCCTTGGAGAGAAGAAAGGTCCCCTTTTCTCTACAATAAGGGGAAGAAAGGGCAGATAGGCAGATGGTTAGAGAGTTTTCTAGTTGTGGAAGAATGAGGAGAAATCTCAATAGAGATGACCTCTGTTGGGCATCTACTGGCACAGTGAGGGTGGAGAGGAGAAAAGAAGCCAGTCATGTTCTGAAGAGGAAGCTGAGCAGCGTCTCTTTCATTTATCTTCTTAACGATCATAAAGTGGGTTAAGGTTTTCAAAGAACAGTACCTCCATCACCTTATGGCAGCCCCAGTGCAGTGGGCACTGCACGGGTTATCATACATGAGCAAAATGAGGCTCAGAGAGGTCGACATTTGCCCATGACCACACAGCAGGGAAGCATCTGAGGCAGCAGTCAAATGCCGAGAACACACAGAGTGAGTGTCCAGTTAATTTCCATATACGTGAGACATTTTGTAAAGGAAAAAAATAAAACCCAAATCACCCCCCATAATGAACAAAGGTGGAGGAAATTGAGTGACCTGAAATACCAGTGATAGGGTACACTCACTAAAGACATACCTAAGCAGCACTATTATGGAAAGGGCACGGAGTTAGGAGTCAGAGGGCCTGAGATCCAAATAAGACAGTGACACATTACCTCTGGGACTTAGGGTTAGTCACTTCAGTCTCCTCTTCTGCTAAATGAGGTGGCTGAACTAGGTACCTTTGAGATTCTTTCGAGCTCTGACATTCTATGATCTCATTTTACTATGTTGTACTTCAATTATAATAAGGATTAATAAAAATCATGATTGGTCATAGTTATATAGTACTTTTATAATGGAGGTAATAAGGCCATACCCCCTCCCACTTTCCTCCATCTGTTGGATTAGGGCCTGTGGCAACAGGGAACATATTGACCCCATACACTAGCCTCTTCTTTTGGGGTCCCAAATCAGGCCCCTTCTGGTTACTTGTACTCTGGCCCTATATAAAGGACATATGCAACCAGAGGCTGCTGGTTGGTCCCTTGGAACTTGTCAAAGGGAGCTGTGTCAGAGACAAACTGGTGATTGGCAACTGAGAAGGAAGAACTACCTACTGGCATACCTTGGAGACATTACAGGCTTGATTCCAGTCCACCACAATAAAGTGAGTCACATGAATTTTTTGGTTTCCCAGTGCATATAAAAATTATGTTTACACTATACTGCAGTCTATTAAGTGTGCAATAGTATTATGTCTTTAAAAAGTACCTACCTTAATTAAACAGACTTAATTGCTAAAAATGCTAACCGTGGGAGCCTTCGGTGAGTCCTAATTTTTTTGCTGGTGGAGGGTCTTGCCTTGATGTTGATGGCTGCTAACTGACTGGGGTGGTAGCTGCTGAAGGTTGGAGTGGCCCAGACAATTTCTTAAAATAAGATTCTTCCTTCACTCAAACACATAAAGGCCAGTGTAGGATTATTCACTGACCTAATTTCAATATTGTTGTGTCTCTGGGAATAGGAAGACCTGAGGACAGGAAGAGAGAGAGGAGGGCAGGTCAGTGGAGAAGTCAGTCAGGACACACTCAACTTTTATCAATTAAATTTGCTGTCTTACATGGTTGTGATTCATGGTGCCACCCAACAATTGCAATAGTAACATTTTGCAAAGATCACTGATCCCAGATCACTACAATAGAAGGAATCGTAACAATGAAAACAACTGAAGTGTTGTTGTAAGAATTATCAAAATGTGATGCTAAGAAACAAAGTGAGCACATGCTATTGGAAAAAATGGCACCACAGACTGGCTTGAGGCAGGGTTGCCCCAGACCTTTAATTTGCAAAAACAAAATAAAAAACCAATTCAGTATCTGCAAAGTACAAAGTGCAACAAAACAAGGCATAACTGCAGAAACAACTTGGAATCTCATTCTCTCTCACACACTCCTTGGAACATGTCACTTGCAACTCAGGCAGCCTCTTCACAATGTCTTGACAATAATGCGTGTTCATGGCATTGAGAGCATTTGAGATGGAACTGAAGTCCCTATTTGAGCCTTCTGCTTTTTATTTCTGAGAATGATGTTTCTGGGATGCACAGAGCACAGGCCCCAGTCCAACAGATAGGGGAGGGGGTTTTGTGATTACCTGTATTTTGCTTTATCCATTATCTATTATTTACCCATTATTATTTCTCTTTATACATTATCTAATTTGATCCATGGAGCAGTTATCAAGTGAGTGCTACCAATTATTTAAAAACAGATATTTGATTTCTGGTTTTTTTTTTTTAAACAAATTAATTGATTTTTAGTTTGCAACATTCACTTCCAAGAGTTTTAAATTTTCTCCATTTCCCTTTCCTCCTCCCTCCCCAAGATGGCATGCAATCTGATATAGGCTCTACATATACATTCTTATTAAACATATTTTCACATTAGTCAGGTTATACAAAAGAATTAGAACATATGAGAAAGAAAAAAACAAAACAAAAAAGAGAGCAAATAGTATGCTTTGATCTGCACTCACTCTTTGATTTCTGCTGAGAAGCTCCTTCCACTAATACAGATTGGCAACTTTTATTCTTAAAGATTTTCCCAGAGGCATTGTACAATTACTTTGCTAATATTGAACCAGCCCTGCCTTCCTGGTATAAAACCTACCTGATTATAATGTATTATTCTCAGGATAACTTGCTGTATTCTTTTTGCTTATACCTTACTTAAAATTTTTGCATCTATATTCATTAGAGAAATTGATCTATAATTTTCTTTCTCTGTTTTGGCTCTTCCTGGTTTAGGTATCATAAAAAGAATTTGGTAGGACTCCTTCTTCACCAATTTTCCCAAATAGTCTATATAGTATTGGAATTAACTGTTCTTGAAATGTTTGATAGAATTCACTTGTAAATCCATCTGGTCCTGGAGATTTTTTCCTAGGGAGTTCATTAATGGCTCATTCAATTTCTTTTTCTGAGATGGGGTTGTTTAAGTATTCAACTTGCACTGTGTAGTTACTTGACTTGCCCAAGGCAAACCAGGTAGACCAGTGTAAGGAGCCCTGGATATGAAATAAAAAAATCCTGCTAGAAATCATATTTGTCATTTACTATCTATATGATCACTATCTATATGATCATTTAAACCTCTGGAGCCTGCATTTCATCACGTTTCCTTAGTTTCTTATGTGTCGGGCATATAGTAAGCCCCTAACATATGCTTGTTTCTTTACTTCATTTGGAAAATGATGATGCTGGATTTGGTGACTCTAAGGACTCTTCCAACTGGTAATCTATGATTCTGTGATATTCCAACCCTCCATTAGCTCTCCCTTCTTGGATATTCTCAAAGAATATTCATCAATAAATCTAACAAACCTTTATTAACCACCTACTGTATGCAATCATCTACATTATTGCTAGACTGTTGGGTGATAAGTCAACAAGAATCTATTTAGTGCTTACTATGTGCCAGGTTCTGTGGTAAGTGCTAGATATATAGTAGATAGATGGATACATACATACATACATACATACCTTCATTCTTTTTATTCACTCACATCTGATTCTTCATGACCTCATGGACCATATCACTTTTATTGCCAAAAATACTGCTGCGGTTTGCCATGTCCTGTACCAATGGATTAAGGCAAACAGAGGTTAAATGACTTGCCCAGGGCCACACAGCAAGCTTCTAATGCTAGATTTTAACTCAGGTTTTTCCTGACTCCAGGCACAGTGCTCTATCCACTGAGCCACCTCATAGGACAGAGATGTTTCTGACCTTGCTTAGGGATTCTGTAGATCAGAGAATCCAAAAATCTTTTAGCTCAAAAAGACCCTAGAAATTGTCTGATACAAGACCCTTATTTTATAGGTAATGCAACTGGCCAATAGATGGAAAATGATTTTCTTAAGGTTATTCAGCGCATCTGTAAAACAAGAGCCTTGGACTAGATGATCTCTAGGTCTTTATAGCTCTAGATACCATGAATCCTATATATAAGTGAATAGCAGAATCCAGATTAGAAGCGAGGTCTCTTGGTTCCCAGGTAGGCCAAGTCAAAAAAGGCTTTATTCAACTACTCATTTGTTCATACTTCAGGACCAGTTGTAGAAAAGGTCATTTAAAATCATAAAAAGTAAAAGATTTGGCATAGATGGTCTATCTCCCAGGCATAACTGTAAGTTGTTAGAAATATGTAGCCTCCTGAAAACGATGGTTTATATTGATGTTATTGATTGCTTTGATAATTTCAGGAAATGCCAATATAACTAATCCCAGCCTAATCCCTGGCAGCCAGCATTGAGTGGACAGTTTTCAATCATTTTTAGTTTATCAACATCCTTGCAAAATTGCCATAAACCATGTGAGAGACAGTCTTAGAGGAAATCACTTTAACATTCCCATTGCATAATCTTATTCAATCTCCATTACATGTAGGACAAACATTATTTATGCAATCAAAATGGCACTCCACACAGAATTACCATGGCATAGTGGAAAGATCACTGAATTTGGAGTCAGAAGGCCTTAGTTTGATTCATGGCCCTGTGAGTTATTTTCTGCATGTCCTTGGGTAAATCACTTCCACTCTCTAGAGCCCATTTCTTTTCCTTTGCAAAATGAGTAGGTTAGCCTCAATCATCCCTAAGGTCCTTTTCTGCTCTTATAAAACCCTTTGCAGATGAAAGAAAATTGTAGTAATTTACGTTGGCTTTTTCCTGTTTTTTTTTTAAGGTTCCATCATCTTATTTCAATTATTAATTACACAACAGAAACTAATTGCCTATCCTAGGAGAATGGGTTGCAAAAGAGCTAAATAAGTCCTGTGATTCTGCCATCATACACAATGAAAACTTCCAACCCCACAAGGTCCCTGCTAGTCTTCACACTCTAGGTATTGAAGGGAGGAATGCACATTGGAGGTGTTCAATACCAATAATACAGCATTTCCTTAAACAAGGATGGATCAAGGTCCCCTGTTACCAGTAGCATCTCCAACACATAGCATATGGACTGACTCAGACCTACTTCCAACCACTCAATAGAACCTCCATTAAATATGCTCCCAATATTTCCTACTGCAAATTTCTTTCCTATATAGTCCTAAATACATTTTCTTGAGTGTAACAACACTGTCAGCAGGATGAATTGACAGTGATTTCTTCTTATACCTCTGCTCAAAATAACTCTTGGACACCATGAATCAAGAGATTCTTGTAGGAAGTACGTTGGATTTAGCGATATTGTAGGCTGCTATGGAAATGTGGATAAATTTTCTAAAATGCAGAATCAGGAAGTGATGTTATTTGTTAAAGACAATTGTCTATCATGTCTTTGACTTCTCTCAAAATTACAGGCATGGGACTTTGACCAGATAAGAACAAATCAATAAGTGGCCTTACAAGTAGGAATAAAAGTGGTGCAAACCTTAGAATTCCAATGCTAGAAAAGACTTTGGATGGCATTTATTTCACCTCTGACCTAAAGGATGAATGCTTACCACCACATCCTCATATCATTCAGCCTCTGAACACCTCCAGTCATCGAAAACTCACTATCTAATGAGGCACTTGGCGATCACTCTGATGTTAAGCCATTGTCAACATAGAATTGCGTATTCTGGAGACTGTTTCCAGAACTTGGAAATCAAGTAATAGAGTAAATTAGAACGGATGAAATCTTCTATGGTGGGCACAAATAAAGTAAACCATTACTGAAAGAACAGAGCCGGGCAGATGATGTTATCTAATTGATTTACATTTCTTAGCCTCTCTAGTTCCCTATGAACTCTTTTACTGATCATTTGAAGCAGAATCCAAGAGAAGACATACCAAGAGAAAATCGAGTAAGGAAGAGCTAGCTGGAGGAAGCAGCTAGCATTGGGGGCCTGATTTGGCCACTGGGTTTTGCTCTATGGTTCCTGGCAGCAAAGACAATGGGGAAAGAGGATGAACTCAATAGCTTTCATTGTCTGACAAAAGACAGAAAACAGTCATCTGCAAAGAGAAATGTTGTTCTTGTGAGTTGAGAAATTCACCGCACAACATAGTGGCCAGTGTCTTTCCACCAAAGATGCAAAAATTCAAGTCTCCTGGATGATTCAACCATCCACCCCCTACAAGGCAGGATTACTTGACATAACTCACCACTATTTCAAGCCAAAGCTTGAGGTAAAGTGGCTTAGAAACCTCAGCTTTCTAATGGTCTCAATAAAGAACAAAACTTAGAGAATCTAGGTGAATGCCGTGATCCGTCTTTCTTTGACACTAGAGGTCAAATGTCAAATGTCTAAAATGAGCTCTGGACAGATGATGTTAGATTATTTAGCCTTTCTGACCTCAGTTTACTCATCTGCAAAATGGAGATAAGAATACTTGTATGAACTACCTGAAAGGGTTGTTGTCAAATCTGTATCTCAATTCACACTGAAATCCTCTGTAATTAGCTGCTTACTATTATATTTCATATAGAATATGGCTTTTACATATTTATACTTATATACTTTCACATATTATATGTTACTTACTGTTATATATTATACAGAGTTTATGTTAAAAGGACACCAGAATGCATATGGTACAGGTTGTACATAGGTTGATTTATCAGCCAATCATGTTCAGATGAGGTACTACTATCAACCCTAGTGTTGGACCTGAATTCAGGAAGACCTGAATTTAATTCCTGCCTCAGACACTTACTAGCTAAGGGATTCACTATCTGTGGTGGGCAAGGCATGTGACTTTTCTCACTCTCAATTTTCTCATCTATAAAATGAGTAAAAAGAAAAGTATCTATCTCATCAGGCTGTTGTAAGAGTCAAATGAGATAACATATGTAAAGAGCTTTGTAAACATCAAATTACTATACAAATGTTAGCTATTATTTTTATTATGGTTATTCTTCTTATTATAATGGAGATGTAGCTCCATAAAGCGGTTGGAATAGTACAGCAGAAAGATTGATTATGTTGGCACCAGAGGACTTGGGTTCTAATACTGCTTCTGCCATTTTACTAGCTATGTCCCTTTAATAAGTCACTTTAATAAGACTTATTAAACCTCTTCACCCTTCAATTTTTTCATCTATAAAATGATGGCAATACAAGATGACCTCTGAGGTCCCTCCCTGATATGAATCTATCTTTACTCAAACAAAGTCCTGACTACAGAGCTCCTACTAACAGGACATAGTAACATAAGTGAAAAAAACAAAACAAAACTTCTGAGGTTCTCAGGGGTGGGGAACCTGCAGCCTCGAAGCCACATGTGGCCCTCTAAATCCTCAAATGCAGCCCTCTGACTGAATGCAAACTTCACAGAACAAACCCATTTACTCTGTTCCCCACCCCTGCATCTACCTCATACCCAGCAGCAAAGAAAACAAGAGAAAAATGACAATTGTTGGAGGGGTTGTGGGAAGACAGGCATATCAATGCACAATTGGTGGAGCTGTATATTGGTCTGGCCATTCTGGAATAAAGTCACTTGGACCAAACACCTTTGACCAAATGGTACCAGCAATGATACCAAGGAGACTGAGAGTAGAGGGAAAGGACTCATAAGTATAAAATATTTATAGGAGCACTTTCTGAGTAGCAAAAAAATGAAACCGAAGTACATTCCTATCAATTTAAAAATGGCTTAACAAACTGACGTGTGTGAATGTATTGGAATATCATCGCACTGTGAGAAATCTCTGGATAGGAAGAATTTAGAGAAACTTGGGAAGTCTTATAGGAAATAGTGGAGAGCGAAGTATGCAGCCCAGGAGAACATCACAGAAAATAGCCACAATAGTATAAGGGAAAATGCCACTCTGATCAAGATAGAAGCCAAATGTTATTCCAGAGGACACTGGCCCCTAAAGAGTGGGGAGTCAGGCTTTTTCTTGAATTCTCTGTCCCCTAACCTACCCACTCCAGAGCCCCAAGGAGAATGATGCTTAAGTTTTGCTCATGTTTAGCATCTCCCCCCAAATAAGAAGAGAACAGTAAATCATGAACAATGTAGATCAGGCATAGGAAAGCTATTTATTTCTTCCGCTCAAAATATATTCTTAAAACACAAAAGATTCACAAGTGTGTGATGACAAAGACTTAAACACATAGAAACTTGTAACTACTAATGATACTCTCCTGGGAGAGAAATACGTAAGACACTAAAGCATCAAGCATTATTGGGTCGATTCAATAGACATTCCATCTTCACTTCAACTCTGTATTGTCAAAACAACTCCCCCAAAGCCCATGTCACTGGCAAGATCTATATATCCTTTTATTAAGGGGATTTGTTCTGTGATGTTTGGATTCTGTCAATCGGCCACACTTGAGGATCTAGAGGGCCATATATGGCCTCAAGGCTGCAGGTTCCCCACCCCTGAATTCCAACTTCTGCATTTGACAGATAAAGAAACGAGGTCAAGGGAAATAAAATGACTTGTCCCAAGTTACACAGGTGGCAAGTGTGAGAGGTAGAATTTGAACTCAGGTCCTATGATTCTAAAGTCAGATTCATTATTTTTATAATCTACTCTGGCTCAATTTTCTCATTTGTAAAATGAGAATCATAGAATTATCCTCCAGAATTATCTTCCTTTTATTCTGTATGCATTGTATATTTACATAGTTATTCTTATAACTATTGTCTCCCTCCTCAGAGGGAGATCTTTAAGGGCAGGCACTATCTTTGCTTTTTACTGGAATCTCCAAGGTTTAGTACAGTGCCTGGAGGACAGGAAGCACTTAATAAACACGAATTTGACTGATCAGAGCAGGATGGGGCATTAGAGTCCACCCATACAATCTTCCCATGAGGAAAGTGAATCCCAGGGTGATAGTGACTTATAGTTTAGAAGCTGGACAGCTCACACAGGTGTTTTGACTCTAAATCCAGGACTCTTGGTACTTGATCACTTGCACCTTCTACCTCAGTGTCTTTTTCTTCGTATTCCTAATGCTTATCACAATGCCTGGAGTATTTGTTGGTCTTTGATCATTTCGGTCATGTCTGACTCTTTGTGATCCCATGGGCGGTTTTCTTGGCAAAGATACTGGAGTGGTTTACCTTTTCCTGATCTACCTCATTTTACAGATGAGGAAACTGAGGCAAACAGAGTGAAGTGATTTGCCCAGGGTTGCACAACTTGTGTCTTAGGCCACATTTGACCTCAGGAAGATAATTCTTTCTGACTCCAGGCCCTATGTACTGTGGAGCTGCCTGGAATATAGTAGGTGCTTAATAAATGCTTACTGCCTGATTGTATGCATTACAAGGCATTGTCTGAAAGGAAGCTAGTATGTGATAGATGAGAAAACTGAGCCTTAGAAAAATGAAATGACCTGTCCAAGAGACCAGCCTGAGAAGAGCCAAGCCGCTCAGCTCTGCACTCCCACAGACAAACATCCTAATCTTCACCCAGGCCACTTTTCTATTTTGTGCTTTTGTCTCCTCCTACTTTTCCTGCGCTCCCTCCCCCACTTCAAAAAAAGAAAAAAAAAACCTTTTGTTCTGAGAACTATAATCCAACAAACACTATCAGCACCTCTGGAAAGTGTTAGCGCACATGGAAAATCCTGTTATTGTCTTAGGGACTCCGTTTCCCTGCACACCGCCCCCCCCCAAATTAGAACGTAAGGTGCTTGAAGGCAGGGCCTAGGCTTCATTTTTTATATTCATCTGCCCAGTGCTTAGCACAGGTCTTGGCACATCAAAAAGCCCTTGACACATGTCTTTCCTTTATTCTTCTGATCTCTCATTCAGGGCTTTTTTTTTGTAGACAACATATCTACTTCTGCAGTCTCTTTGGTTTGGCTGAAATCCCAAGTGAGGCCACATAAGCAGCTCAGTCTTTGTACTGAGAGAATATCAAGTACAGAAGGAAACACGCACGTTTTAATCAAGACCTAGGACTGAGCACAAGCATTGGAAACTGACTTTCATGCCTTGCATCTATCACAGTCTAGCCCGAAAGAGAGGTTTTCACAAAAGATGAACCGAGGTGGATACAGGAGGTAACAATCAGTGGTCAGAGAACAGTACATTTTGTGATTCTGCTGAGACATTTTTGTGAAGGTGATGAAGACAATAAAATGAGAAAAGTAAGGACATTTAGATGGTTCTTTAAAGTTTCCAAAGTACTTTCTAGCCACAGATCGGTGGTATCTAACTCAAGTAGAACTGGGGGCCACCAGGCTGTATGGAAAGATCCCCATAGGCCACATATTGCTTTCATTTTAATATATAATATTATCTCTGATTTATTAGATTTTTATTTAATTTGTTAAATGTGACCCAATAACATTCTAATTTGCGTTGAGATGTACTTTAGGAGTGTCCTAGGCCCTGAGGCATGCTATCACATCTGCATATGACCCTCACAACAGCCCTGTGAGACTATAAATGAGTTAACTGAAATGCATGGAGGTTAAGTTACCTGTCTAGGATCACACAGTCATGTGTCAAAAGCAAAGTTCAAATCTGGGTCTTCCTGATTCTAAGTCCAGGCCTCTGTCCACTACACCACAATGCCCCTTTAGATGAACTTCAGAGCTAAGCATCATTAGATCTAGAGAATCAAGATCAAAACCAAAAATAATCCTGAGGGATACGGCAACTGGTAGGTAAGAAACATTCAGTTCACTAAGCAATTCACCAGATTTGTTTTTCTTCCTCTATCATGTTATATAATACAGAGAGTTTATCAAAATTATGAATTCATCTAAATATTGCACAGTCCCAAATTATGGGTTATAGCTTAGGCAAAGAAAGCATCATTTCTGTGCTGAAATGACCCTTATCACTTCTCCCCAGGACTACTGTAATGGTTTTCCAATCCTTCTCCATTTCCATTCTCCAAATCCATTCTCCATGTAGAGGTATCCACATGGTGCTACAATGGATCCAGAGACTGAAAGACCTCAGTTCAAGTCCGGCTTCAGATACTTAGTAGTTGTGTGACCCTGAGCAAGTCACTTAACCTCTGCTTGCCTCAGTTCCCTTAACTGTAAAATACGGACAATAATAGAACCCATCTTTTTTTTGAAAAACAGAACAATTTTAACATTAATTTTTAAATAAAATTTTGAGTTCCAAAGTTTCTTAATTCCTCCCTTCCCTCCCCCATCCCCATGATGGTAAACAATTTGATATAGGTTATATGTGAAAAGCACCTATCTTGCAAAGGATCGAATGAGATAAAATTTTTAAAGCACTTAGCACAGTGTCACCTCTCCTTAATTCCCTTCTTGAATGCCAGGTTAGGAGATTTGGACTTAAGCTCACAGGCCATAGGGAGCCGTTGGAAGTGGGGTTTATATATAGTATCTCATTTGATTCTCCTACCAATCTGTGAAAATTAGGTGTCATTATTTTTCCCATTCCACAGTTGGAGAAACTAAGGATGGGAGATGTTAAGTCACTTGCCTTCACAGTATGGATCACACAGTGTGGAGGGAGAAGAATCCAGAAATTATATTATGGCAACAAGGGTAAAAGACAGATCAGAAGGGGAAGGTTCTGGAATCAGGGACATGAAATAGGAAGCTCTAAAATGCTCAAAGTCAACACTAGACCCATGGTAAAGGGGCAGGGGGACAATAAGATGCAGGGAGAATAAAAAAGAGAATCAAGGAGTTCACCAGAAACAAATGAGAGTGACTATGTATACAGCCAAGACAATAAAGGGAAAAGCAATTCCCAGGAGCAGCATCTCAAACAGATTTGAATGATGCCAAATTCTGCACAAGAACAGAAGATGATACCATCACCCCTGAACCCAGACCAGGAGCAGGGGTGGGCTTTAAGAGTGACTTTACTGTCAGAACTGGCACCGCATGCCAGTGGAGACCACAAGGTGCCCCTCTGCAATATCTGAAAGCTCAACAACTATTCTTTTGGGACCACCAAGGCCATTTAGGCAGAGCTGTGTCTGAATCAGAACTCCCTTCATGGTCACCCTGGAAAGGAAGGCCTTGTCCAGCATGGCAGAATTTTCTAAACCTGTCATGCTATTATGCCATATGCCCTAGGATCGAGCCACTGTGAACTGTAAGGAAGATGAGATTCTATCTCTCCTGAACCCATTTATTTTATGGATGAGGAGCCAGAGATCCAAAGAGGGAAGTGACATACCCAAGGTCAAAGAGTTGAGATCTGAACCTAGATAGTCTGACTCCAAATACACCTTTTTCCCTGCATCATAGTGACTCCATCAAGGCCTTGGAGTCAAAAGACCTGGATCCAAATACCAACTCTGCCCTTTATTAGATGCGTGACCTTGGACGTGTCCATCTACTTTGTTGAACCTCAGTTCCCTCATCTGTAGACAAAATATTTGTCCTCTTCCCCTCCCAGGGCTAAAGGGTACAAAATATCCAGTTTAAGACATTGGGGTCAGATGACCTGGGTTTAAATTTCATATCTGGACCTTACTGACTGGGTGACCTTGGGTAAGTCACCAAACTTGTCTAGGTTATCAGGTCACTCATTTGCAAAATGAAGGGGTTGGACCAGATGCTTTCTGAGGTTCCTTCTAGCCCTAAATCTACAATCTTACGTAGATCTTTAAGGTCATCTAGTCCAACTGCCTCATTTTTCAGAGGAAGTAACTGAGTCAGGAAAAAGTAAAGTGAGTTAATCAAGGTGACATGAATAAATACATGCCAGAGCCAGGATTCAATTCAACTCAATGAATATTTGTTAAGTTCCACTCAGCACTGGGATTCAAACTTAGGTCCTCTAACTTCCAATCAGAGGCTCTGTACCAAAATTGAGACATTATTATTGTCTTGTTAGGAAGTGTTCTTTCATGAGCACTGGTGCTAAGGCTCTTTCAGGCAATTAGAGAACCGCAGAGGTATTTGTCAAGCATCATTCCCCAACCAGGGTCTTAAGTGCCATTTCCTGGACTATAGCCCTTTAAAGGCTCCTGCAAAACTAACCATCCTCATTGTCTCTGCCAATGTTGATGAATAGCCAATTGTAAGTAATCCACATTTCCCAACACACATTGGTCCCAGGAGGTGTGGTCTAGTGAGAAGAATTGTGAAGAGCTTAAAGGAAACACCAGCTCTTTGATAGGGTAATTGATGTGCAAGGGATCTTAAAAGCTGCACTCTGGAGATGGAGGGGCTGGGCAGAGTCTGGAGGCCTTTGAGCATATTAAAACATTATTGACAGGGATGTTCCACAAAGGCCATCTAATATGGAAATGTAAATGACAACCCTGCTTTAACCTAGGGTTGGCAGAGAGTCCGGGTAGTGAGACTGGAGTCGCAATTCTGGATGGAACCACAAAGGACCTCAAGAAGACGGGACAGAATGAGAACTAGACATGCTTCTGCTCAATGTGCTTCCTTCCTCTTCCTCCTTCTTCTCCTCCTCCTCCCCTCCTCTTCCTCCTCCTCCTTCTTCTTCCTTCTCCTTCCTTTTCCTTATACTCTTCTTCCTTTTCCTTATATTCTTCTTCTTCCTTGTCCTCCTCCTCCTCTTCTTTTTCTTGTCCTTATTTTTCTTTTCTTCTCCTTCTTTTTCTTCTCCTTCTCTTCCTTCTTCATCTCTCTCTCTTTCTCTCTCTCTACACCCTCCCCCAAGTCTCTGTCTTTCTGTCTCTGTCTCTGACTCTCTCTCATCCAGGGCCTTTTGGAAAACTCAAGACATGGTCATTTCCCAGTCCAATGAGAGATTGGCACAATAATGGCAAGAATATTCCTACAAATTACTCTTACTGTTGGAGGAACAATATTTTCCTCAGGGTCAAAGGAAGAGAATTGCTGACAAAGGCACCATTAGGGAACCACAAGCCATATGTATTTTATGAGATAAAGTGTAAGATTTATTCTAGAAAAATGTAAAATTGCAAATCCTCAGCCCAGAATTCCATGCATTTTATTTATCCTCCTGGCAACCCTGGGAGAAATTTCAATTCCAAGGATACAATTGAGGGGGTTTATGGGGAGGGGTGGAGATAGTGGGATCCATTTGATAGTAGTGTCAAATGCTAAGCCATCTCAGCTTCCATCAACTTAACACTAACCCTTCCTATTTGGCATTTTTTAGGGAGGATTATGGGAGATCTCAAAAAAAAAATTCTTAAGTCTAGTGTAATGGAAAGAATATCAGGCTGAGTGAGGAGTCAGGAGACATGGGTTCAATTCAGCTCAAATTTAACTCAGCAACCCAGCATTAAATACCTGCTACAGTGCTAGGCACTGGAAACTCTAAGACATAAAGGCAAAATGGCATCTGCCCTAAAAGAGCTTATAATCTTTTGGGGCTGAGGATGGGATAATACGAGTATGATTTTTTGGGAAAGACTGCTGGATTTGGAGTCAAAAGTTCTGGGTTAAAACTTCTAATTCTGCCACTTACTTCCTGTGTGATCTTAGACAAGTCACTTTCCATTAGTCAGCTGACAATTATCTATTAAGTGCTGCCTATGTGCCCGGCACAATGCTAAGTACCAGTGATGAAGAAGGCAAGAACTAGTCTTTCACATCAAGGAGCTTACAGTCTAATGGGCCTAAAAGTCCTCATCCATAAAAAGAGGGGTTGGATGAGATGGCTTCTAAAAGCCCTCTAAAGCCCACGAAGGTGGCACAGTGGACAGAGCACCAAGTCTGGAGGCAGGAAGATCTGAATACAAATCCAGCCTCTGACATTAACTAGCTGTGTGACCCTGGGCAAGTCACTTCACCCTGCTTGCTTCAGTTTCCTCATGTATAGATGAGCTGGAGAAGGAAATGACAAATCACTGCAGTATCTTTGCCAAGAAAACCCCAAATGGAGTTATTAAGAGTCAAAACATGACTGAAATAACTGAAAAACAACGAAGGTCTCTCTGTTCAATCTCTAACCCTATGACACTATGAGTTACTACATTCAACTCGCCTGCTTACATGGATAATTATGGCAATACCAGGATGGGGATCAGGACAAAGTTTTATTGGTTTAGTCATTTGCTCAGTAGTATCACCTTGAGCTTTAGTTAGATCAGGGATTCTTAACCTGAGATGTGAGTTTTTTAAACAAATATTTTGATGATGGCACTTCCATATAATTGGCTTCCTTTTTAACTCCTGTGTATTTTATGTATTTAAAGCCACTATTCCAAGAAGGGATCCATAGACTTCATCTGCTTGCTAGAGGGCTCTGAGATGCCAAACAGATTAAGAACACCTAGAATGGGTGACACCATCAGTCCATTCCACCAGAACCATTGGCTGATTCTAGGATTTTCATAAACTGCAGCAGGATGGGTAACGGGGACCATTGTATTCTTGGGGTCCTGCTCCAACACCTTGGGTCACTGGATTTCCCTCCACATTAACAGCAATTTACAGTGTCTCTTCTTTCCCACAGCTCCATACTAGTACAATTTCTTACTTTTTGGCGGTGATGGAAGGGATTGTGGGGAAGCAATTGAGGGCAGCTCAGCTTACTGGAGGGGAGCCGGGATCAGCCCTTATTAAAAATCCTTGTGAGGAGCTGCCCTTGGATGGTGATGTGTGTGTTCTGAAAACTAATCACACTTCTCTTTGCATTAATAAATAACCTGAGGATGGAACACTACTCTTAAAAGAAATCAAGAGTTCAGTTTTTCAGAGTGAATGGGAAATCTATAGAATTCCCATACCTTGGATTTTTCCATGAGAATTAAACTAAGGGATAGGCATTGGGGAGACAGAGTTTTAAGTATTAATAGTCAATACAGGTCAAGGCTCAGGTAAAAATTGTTTATTTCATTATTTTCAAGCTGTGATTTTATCAGTGGGGAGTCCCTCCACTGATGCAAATTGCAGCCCTTCTGCAGCTTATTAGACAGTTAGCTTGGTGATACATACACTCTGTCACCAGCACTTGTACTTAAAGCTATTACTATTATTATTATTATTATTATTTAGTGCCCACTATGTGCTAAGTTCTTTTTATGAACGTGTGTGTATTTGTCCTTCGTTGCTGAAGAAGACCAAGCCACCTGAGAAATGATGACATGACTTGCACTTGAGGTTGTTTTGAGTGAAGGAAGGCTGTGCATGTCACCAGCTCACTTCTCCTCCATAGCCATCTGAATCCAGTGACCAGATATTCATCAGGATGACTGGAGATGACCCAGGATGAGGCAGTTGGGGTTAAGTGACTTGGCCAAGGTCACACAGCTAGTGAGTGTCAAGTGTCTGAGGTGAGATTTGAACTCAGGTCCTCCTGACTCCTGCACTGGTGCTCTATCCACTTCACCACCCAGCTGCCCCATTCTTTTTATGAATATTATCTCATTTGATCCTCATAACAACTCTATGAGGTAGGTACTATTATTATCCACATTTCACAGTTGAGGAAACTGAGGCAAACAGAGGTTAAGTGACTCGCCCAAATTAACATAGCTAGTAAGTGTCTGAGGCAGAATCTGAGTCAGTTCTTCCTGACTCCAGGTGTAGCACTCTCTCCACTGTTCCATCAGCTGCCTTAAATGTTATTACATAGAAAAAGTTCTATAGAATGTACAGTAGGAGTGGGAGCTTAGAAGTCATCGCATCCAATTGACTTACTTTACAGATTGGTAAACTGAGGTCTAGAGAGATGAAGTAATTCATCTCATGTGACACTTTGAGTGAGGAGCATAGATAGGGCTAGAACTCTGAAAGACATGACATAGCATCTTCCTCCAAAGTTCCAATTAAGATGATTAAAGTTTTGTTGAGTCAGCAAAAACATTCATCTTTGGAGGTAGGGAATGACTTTGTCCAAGATTATAAAAATGAAAAATTAGCAGCAGACCTCTGGGAAAGAAAGCTGGTTTCCTCTCACAAGAGTACCTCTGCTTGGGTTATTAGCCACTCTAACTGAAGGGAAAGGGTTTGAAGTGATGAATCTGATAACCGTCAGTGGAAGAGGCTGATGGAGTCAACAAAGAAGGCAGGGCAAGAGGATTTCTGAAGGCTCGATACATCCTTGTCGACCTGCTGCCTGGTGTTATGGACTATAACAAGTGACTCTTCCTCCCTCCCCAACTCTTACCATAACTCCTATGCAAATGGAGGAGCGTGGTCACAGAAAAATGGAGACCAAGAAGGCCTGAAATCTGTTCTTTTCACAAATGGTCCGATTGAAGACTATTTTAAGCTCCAAATCTGGTTTCAAAGAAAAAGGAACTAAATGAGAATGATGAAACCACTTAGGTCATGTAGAAAACATTTTTATTTTGCTAGGGAGATAAATAGAAGTGATCCCCTCTGAACACATCCAACATGGGCAAAGCATAGGAGATCTGCTTGCTGTTTACTGGGGCTTAATTCCGAAGCATCTGTCTATACCTTGGTGTTATCACCTACCATCAATTGATTTCTGGAGAACATGGTGTCGTCTCCATTAGACTAGGCAGGGCTCTTGTTTTTGCCTTTCTTTGCATGTGTATGGTGTCCCACACGTACTTAAGTACTTAATAAAGGCTTGCTGACTGACTTGCCTCTTCAAGTTCAAATGGGAAAGCTTCATGTCTTAGAGATTTCTTTGGTCACAGAAATGAATGAGGCAAGGGTCTGGAGTGAACAGGAAGACCTATAGCAAGAAGACCAGGGCTTTCTTTTTTCCCCTCTCAAAGGAATATTATTTTATTTTCCCCAATTATATGTAAAAAAAAAACTGCAACATTTGTTTGTATTTTTTTTTAATTTAGAGTTCCAAATTTTCTCCCTCCCCTCCTCTGCTCCCTAAGACAGTAAGCAATTTGACATAGGTTATACATGTGTAATCGGATCAGGGCTCTTTGATGGAATGAAGCAATGTTGAATTGGGTTGGGACCAAGAGCAGGAACGAAGAACCACAGAGACCACATGAAAACTTGAGGTCTCGGAGCCAACAGTAAGTCAGAAGCCAGTGAGCAACAGGAATCCTGAGGACATAAATCCCAAGGGATCATACCAGATGGGAGGCCAAAGTCCATGTAGTCTGAAGCAAGATGTTCACAGAAGCAACATGAGAACCAATTCATGTGAGGCAGGCCCTATGGCTTTAGCTCTCCAGGACAATTTACTGAACGGGAGAGACTGTGGGGAAGATATTGGCAAATCATTTCCTAGAATCAAAGAGCTAGAAAGGACTTCAGGAACCATCTAGTTCAACTGTCTTTGCAGGTAAGGAAACTGAGACCATACGAGGTGTACTTACTTGGCCAAATGTATACAGTAGGGTGATGGCAGGGCCAAAGTTAAGCCTAGGACTCAGGTTTTCTGTCTCCCAGACATGGTGTATCACATTGGATAAACCAGTCAGAACATAGCTGTGAGTACGGTGTGAGAACACAACTATTTGCCAAGTGAAAAATGTAGTAATCTTTATTTGTTGTTTATAAGACACAGGATTACCCGATTCACCTGCTTCTGTCATTGTTTAATAGAAATGAGCATGCTGACTGGGTGTTTTGACATCATATAGGCAGAGCTTGGGTCTATTTTTTAGTTGACAAACTGGTCTGGGACAAGACTAATCTGGTCATCTCAATGGTCTCTACAACTGACCTTATTACTGACTGACACATAAAACCCTAGAAGGGGCCTGAGAGACCATGCAATATGTAACCCCCCTTTGACAGATAGGGCAGACTGAGTCCCAGAGAAAGGACAGAACTTGCCCAACATCCCACAGTAAGGTCAAAGCACAACCTGGAGCAGATTGACGGTCACTTGATTCCCCAGGCTGCATTTATGGCCACGTTGCACTTTTTTTCCCACAGCACCCAGGCCTAGCTGACATTAACTTAGCTAGGATGACCTTAGGCAACTCATGTGTCCTCTATGGGTCACAGGTTCCATATCTATGAAATCAGGGGGTTGGACAAAATGATTCTTTTCTTTTTTCTTTTAATAGGATAGTGCATTTTATTTTCCCCAGTACATTTTTATTTATTTCATTAAATATTTCTCAATTAACTATAAAAAGAATATTTGCTTTTTAAAGTTTTGAGTTCCAAATTCTCTCCTTCCCTTTCTCTTCTTCTCCCTCCTTGAAAAGGCAAGCAATTTAATATAGATTATACATGTGAAGTCATGCAAAATATATTTCCATATTAGCCGTTCTGCAAAAGAGTACACAGAAAAAAGCCCCAAAAACATGAAAAATAAGGTAAGCAAAATGCTTTCTTTGATCTGCATTCAGACTCCATCAGTTCTTTCTTTGGAGGTGGACAGCATTTTTCATGAAAAGTATTTCAAAATTGTCTTGGATTATTGTATAGCTGAGAATAGCTAAGTCATTCACAGCTGATCATCATACAATGTTGCTGTTTCTGTGTACAATACTCTGGTTCTGCTCACTTCACTTTGCATCAGTTTATATAAGTCTTTCCAGATTTTTTTGAAACCATCCTGCTCATTATTTCTTCTAGCATAACAGTACTCTATCACAATCATATACCACAACTTCTTTAGCCATTCTCTAATTGATGGGCATCCCTTCAATTTTCAATTCATTACCACCACAAAAAGCTGCTACGAATATTTTTGGTCATATAGGTCTTTTCCTTTTATCTCTTTGGGATACAGATCTAATAGTAGTATTGCTAGGTCAAAGGGTCTGCACAGTTTTATAGACCTTTGGGCCTAGTTTCAGATTGCTCTCCAAAATAATTGATTCAATTTATAATTCCACCAAGAGTGTCCAGTGTCCAGTGTACAGAGTTTCCACATCTCTTCCAACATTTTTGTTTTCCTTTTCTGTCACATTAGCCAAACTGATAGGTCTAAAGTGGTTCCTTAAAGTTGTTGTAATTTATATTTATCTATTCAATTGCAATTTAGAGGATTTTTTTCATATGATGATAAACAGTTTTGATTTCTTTTTTTTGAAAACTATCTGTTCATATTCTTTGACTACTTTATCAATTGGGAAATGACTTGTATTCTTATAAGTTTGACTCAGATATACATATACATGTCTAAGTCTTGTATGGATTTTGAACTTATCTTGGTATATAGTGTAAGATGTTGGTCTAAAACTAGTTTCTGCCAAACTGCTTTCCAGTTTTCCCAGCCATTTTTCTCAAATAACGAGTTCTTGTATCAAGAGCTCAGATCTTTGAGTTTTAATAAACATTAGATTACCATGGTCATTTACTACTATGTATTGTGTACTTAATTTATTCCACTGATCCATTCTTCTATTTCTTAGACAGTACCAGATTGTTTTTGATGATTACTGCTTTGTAATACATTTGGGTATCTGGTAGAGCTAGGCCACCTTCCTTCACTTTTTGTTTTCATTGATTACCTTCATATTCTTGACCTTTTGCTCTTCCAGATGAATTTTCCTATTATTTTTCTAGTCCTATAAAATGATTTCTGGTAGTTTTTTGCTATGGCACTGAATATGTACATTAATTTAGATAGAATTGTAATTTTTAGTACATTGGCTCAGGCGTACTCATAAGCAATTAATACTTCTTCAGTTGGATATGACGTCATTTGTGTGAGGAGTGTTTTGTAATTGCTTTCATACAGTTCCTGAGTTTCTCTTGGCAGTTAGACTCCCAAGTATTACATATTGTCTGGGGTTATTTTAAATGGAATTTCCATTTTTATCTCTTCCTGCTGGACTTTGTTGTACATATAGAAATGCTGATGATTTATGTGAGTTTATTTTATATCCTGCAACTTAGTTGAAGTTGTCAATTATTTCAACTAGTTTTCTTCTGATTCTCTAGGATCCTCTAAGTATGCTATCGTATTGTCTACAAATTTTAAACTTTTGTGTTATTGTATGTCTACATATCTGTCGTGAGTTCTTCTGCCTCTCATTATACCTCTTTGTCTCTCTGCCCATTTATGTTTGTGAAAATGTGTTCTATGATTGTGTATGCACATCTTTCAGTGGCTGTGAGTGTGGGTGTGGTGTTCCCAATGTGTGATTGTGTATATGTGTAATTGTGTCCATCAATAACCATGTAAGAGCCTCCTGAGCAATGGAATGAATGTGTTTGTTTTATGTTGTATCAGTGTGTACCCTTCAGGGACTTGTGTGTGATGTTGTGTGTCTACATATTTATTGTTGTGTGATTTTCTACCCCTCATTCTCTCTGCCCATCTATGTGTATGAAAATGTGTTGTGTGATTGTGTATGCAAGTCTTTCAGTGGTTGTGTTCTTGTGGTGTTCCCAGTGTGTGATTGTATATATGTGTGTAATTTTGTCCACTAGTGACTGTGCAAGTGCCTTTCAAGCAATGGGAATGAATGTGTTGGTTCTGTGTTTTTTGTGTGTGCATTTTAGTGAGTTGTGTGTGTTATGTCTACTCATGAGTCATTGTGTGTTTTTCTGACTGTCATTGTCCCTTTCTCTCCACCCAACTACAGTTGGGTCTGTTGTGCGTGTGTATTTCAGTGGCTCTGTTTGTGGGTATGGGTGTGGGATTCTCAATGTGTGATTGTGTGTATGAGTAATTGTGTCCACCAATAACCATGTATGTGCTTCCACATCAATAGAATGAATCTGTTTGTTTTATGTTGTGTCAGTGTGTACCCTTCAGGGACTTGTGTGTGTTGTGTGTCTACATGTTTGTTGTTGTGTCTTTCTACCCCTCATTGTACCTCGTTGTCTCTCTGCCCATCTATGTGTGTGAAAATGTGTTGTGTGATTGTGTATGCAAATCTTTCAGTGGCTGTGTTCCCAACGTGTGATTGTGTATGTGTGTGTGATTCTATCCATCAGTGACCATGTAGCTGCCTAAGGAGCAAGTGAAGTGAATGTGTTTGTTTTGTGTTTTTTGTGTGCACACTTTAGTGATTTGTGTGTGCTGTGTGTAATCATGAGTCACTGCGCGTTTTTCTGCCCATCATTGTCTCTCTTTCTCTCTACCCACCTATGGTTGTGAGTGTCTGTTGTGTGTGTGTGTGTCTTTCAGTGGCTCTTTTTGTGAGTGTGGGTGTGGGGTTCCCAATGTGTGGTTGTGTATATGTGTGGAAATGTGTCCATCAGTGACCATATAAGTGCCTCTCCAGCAATAGAATGAATGTGTATGTTATATGTTGTGTCAGTGTGTACCCTTCAGGAATTTTTGTGTGTTGTTGTGTTGTCTACACAATGGTCATTGTGTGTTTTTTATTCCTCATAGTACCTCTTTGTCTCTCTGCCCATCTATGTTTGTGAAAATGTGTTGTGTGATTGTGTATGCACATCTTTCAGTGGCTGTTGAGTGTGGGTGTGGTTTTCCCAATGTGTGATTGTGTATTTATGTGTAATTCTATCCATGACTGACAATCTAAGTGCCTCAGGAGCAATCAGAATGAGTATGTTTGTTTGTGTTGTGTGCGTGATCGTTAGTGAGTTGTGTGTGTTGTGTGTCCACTCATTGGTCATTGCGTGTTTTTCTGCCTTTCATTGTCCCTCTTTCTCAACGTGTGATTGTGCATATGTGCGTAATTGTGTCCAGCAGTGACCGTGCAAGTGCCTCCCAAGCAATGGGAATGAATGTGTTTGTTTTGTGTTGTTTTCGTGCACACTTTAGTGAGTTGTGCGTGTTGCGTCTACTCACAAGTCATTGTGCGCTTTCCTTCCTGTCATTGTCCCTCTTCCTTTCCTCCCACCTATGCTTGTTAGTGTCTGTTTTGTATGTGTGTCTTTCAGTTCCTCTGTTTCTGAGTGTTTCTGTGTGTGGCTCTCAATGTGTGGTTGTGTATATGTGTGTAGTTGTGTCCACCAGTGACCATGCAAGTGCCTCCCAAGTATTGCCAATGAATGTGTTTGTTTTGTGTTGTTTGTGTGCGCACTTTAGTGATTTGTGTGTGTTGTGTCTACTCATGAGTCATTGTGTGCTTTTCTGTCCATCATTGTCCCTCATTCTCTCTACCCACCTATGGTTGTGAGTGTCTGTTGTGCGTGTGTCTTTCAGTGGCTCCCTTTGTGATTGCGTGTGTATGGTTCCCAGTGTGTGATCGTGCATACATGTGTAATTTTGTCCCCCAGTGACCAGGCAAGTGCCTCCCAAGGAATGGCAATGAATGTGTTTGTTTTGTGTTGTTTGTGTGCCCACTTTAGTGAGTTGTGTGTGTTGTGTGTACTCATGAGTCATTGAGGGTTTTTCTTCCTGTCATTGTCCCTCTTTCTCTCCACCCACCTATGGTTGTGAGTTTCTGTTGTGTGCATGTGTCTTTTGGTGGCTCTTTTTGTGAGTGTGAGTATGGGGTTCCTAATGTGTGATTGTGTATATGTGTAATTGTGTCCATCAACAACCATGTAAGTGCCTCCTCAGCAATGGAATGAATGTTTTTGTTTTATGTTGTGTCAGTGTGTACCCTTCAGGGACTTGTGTGTGTTGTGTATCTAGACATTTGTAGTTGTGTGCTTTTCTACCCCTCATTGTACCTCGCTGTCTCTCTGCCCATGTATTTGTGTGTAAATGTGTTATGTGGTTGTGTATGCACGTCTTTCAATGGTTGTGTTGTTGTGATGTTCCCAGTGTGAGATTGTATATATGTGTGTGAGTCTATCTCTCAGTTACCATGTAACTGCCTAAGGAGCAATGGAAATGAATGGGTTTGTTTTGTGTTGTTTGTGTGCTCTATTTAGTTAGTTGTTTCTGTTGTGTGTCCACTCATTTGTTATTCCGTGTTTTTGTACCTATCATTGTGCCTCTTTTTCTCCACCCAGCTATGGTTGTGTCTGTTGTGTGTGTGTGTCTTTCAGGGACTCTTTTTGTAAGTGTGGGTGTGGGGTTCGCAGTGTGTGATTGTGTATATTTGTAATTGTATCCATCGATAATCATGTATGTGCCTCCCCAGCAGTGGAATGAATGTGTTTGTTTTATGTTGTGTTGGTGTGTACCCTTCAGGAATTTTGTATGTGTTCTGTGTCTGCACATGTGTTGTTGTGTCTTTCTACCCCTCATTGTACCTTGCTGTCTCTCTGCCCATCTATGTGTGTGAAAATGTGTTGTGTGATTGTGTATGCCCATCTTGCAGTGGCTGTGTTGTTGCAGGGTTCCCAATATGTGACTGTGTATGTGTGTGTGATTCTATCCATCAATGACCATGTATTTGCCTAAGGAGCAATTGGTATGAATGTATTTGTTTTGTGTTGTTTGTGTGGGCACTTTAGTGAGTTGTGTGTTTTCTGTCTACTCATGAGTCATTGTGTGTTTTTCTGCCTGTCACTGTCCCTCTGCTCACCTATGGTTGTGTGTATGTTGTGTTTGTGTCTTTCAATGGCTGTGTTTGTGTGTATGTGTGTATGTGGTTGTCAGTGTGTGATTGTGTATATGTGTGTAATTGTGGCCACCAGTTACTGGGCAAGTGCCTCCCAAGCAATGGCAATGAATGTGTTTTTTGTGTTGTTTGTGTGCACACTTTAGTGATTTGTGTGTGTTGTCTACTCATGAGTCATTATTTGTTTTTCTGCCTGTCATTGTCCCTTTTTCTCCCTATCTACGTATTGTTGTGAGTGTTTGTTGTCAGTGTGTGTCTTTCAGTGGCTCTTTTTCTGAGTGTGCCTGTGGGGGTTCCTAATGTGTGATTGTGTTTATGTGTAATTATGTCCATCAATAACCATGTAAGTACCTCCCCAGCACTGGAATGAATGTGTTTGTTTTATGTTGTGTCAGTGTGTACACTTCAGGGACTTATGTATGTGTTGTGTCTACACATTTGTTGTGTTTTTCTATTCCTCATTGTCCCTCACTGTCTCTCTGCGCATCTATGTGTGTGAAAATGTGTTGTGTGATTGTGTATGCACATCTTTCAGTGGTTGCGTTGTTGTGGTGTTCACAGTGTGAGATTGTATATATCTGTGTGATTCTATCCATCAATGACCGTGTGACTGCCTAAGGAGCAACTGAAATGAATGGGTTTGTTTTGTGTTGTTTGTGTGTCTCCTTTAGTGAGTTGTATGTGTTGTGTGTCCACTCATTTGTCACTGTGTGTTTTTCTGCCTGTCATTGTCCCTCTTTCTCTCCACCTACCTATGGTTGTGAATGTCTGTTGTGCGTGTTTGTCTTTCAGTGGCTCTTTTTGTGAATGTGAGTGTGGGGTACAGAAGGTGTGATTGTGTATATGTGTAATTGTGTCCATCAGTAACCATGTAAGTGCCTCCCCAGCAATGGAATGCATATGTTTGTTTAATGTTGTGTTAGTGTGTACCCTTCTGGGACTTGTGTGTTGTGTGTCTATACATTTGTTGTTGTGTGTTTTTCTATTCCTCATAGTACCTCTTTGTCTCTCTGCCCATCTATGTGTGTGAAAATGTGTGGTGTGATTGTGTACGCACGTCTTTCAGTGGTTGTGTTTTTGTGGTGTTCCCAATATGTGATTGTATATATGTGTGTAATTGTGTCCACTAGGGACTGTGCAAGTACCTTTAAAGGAACAGGAATGAATGTGTCTGTTTTGTGTTGTTTGCGTGCACTCTTTAGTGAATTGTGTGTGTTGTATCTACTCATGAGTCATTGCCTGTTTTTCTTCCACTCATTGTCCCTCTTTCTCTCCACCCTGCTATGATTATGAGTGTCTGTTGTGTGTTTGTCTTTCAGTGGCTCTTTTTGTGAGTGTGGGTGTTGGGTTCCCAATGTGTGATTGTGTATATGTGTAATGGTGTCCATCAATAGCCATGCAAGTGCCTCCCCAGCACTGGAATGAATGTGTTTGCTTAATGTTGTGTTAGTGTGTACCCTTTAATGAGTTGTGTGTGTTCTGAGTCTACACATCTGTCATTGTGTTTTTCTACCCCTCTTTTTCCCTCTTTGTCTCTCTGCCCATCTATGTTTCTGAAAATATGTTGTGTGATTGTGTATGCACATCTTTCAGTGGTTGTGTTATTGTGGTGTTCACAGTGTGAGATTGTGTATATGTGTGTGATTCTATCCATCAATGACCGTGTAACTGCCTAAGGAGCAACTGAAATGAATGGGTTTGTTTTGTGTTGTTTGTGTGTCTCCTTTAGTGAGTTGTATGTGTTGTGTGTCCACTCATTTGTCATTGCGTGTTTTTCTGCCTGTCATTGTCCCTCTTTCTCTCCACCCACCTATCATTGTGAGTGTCTGTTGTGCATGTTTGTCTTTCAGTGGCTCTTTTTGTGAATGTGAGTGTGGGGTACACAATGTGTGATTGTGTATATTTGTAATTGTGTTCATCAATAACAATGTAAGTGCCTCCCCAGCAAATGAATGAATGTGTTTGCTTAAAGCTGTGTTAGTGTGTACCCTTCTGGGACTTCTGTGTGTGTTTGGAGTGTACACATCTCTCATTTTGTGTTTCTCTACCCCTCATAGTATCTCTTTGTCTCTCTGCCCATCTATGTTTGTGAAAATCTGTTGTGTGATTGTGTATGCACATCTTTCAGTGGCTGTGAGTGTGAGTGTGGTGTTGCCAATATGTGATTGTGTATTTATGTGTGATTCTATCCATGAATGACCATGTAAAGGAGCAAAAGAGTGAACATGTCTGTTTGCGTTGCTTGTGTGTCCCCTTTAGTGAGTTTTGTCCACTCATTTGTCATTGCTTGTTTTTCTTCCTGTCATTGTCTCTCATTCTCTCCCCCCACCTATGATTGTGAGTGTCTGTTGTACATGTGTGTCTTTCAGTGGTTCTCTTTGTGAGTGTGTCTGTATGGTTTCCAGTGTGTGAGTGTGCATATGTGTGTAATTTTTTCTGCCAGTGACCATGGAAGTACCGCTCAAGGAATGGCAAAGAATGTGTTTGTTTTGTGTTTTTGTGTGCGCACTTTAGTGAGTTGTGTCTACTCTTGAGTCATTGCATGTTATTCTGGCAGTCACTGTGCCTCTTTCTCTCCAACCTCCTATGGTTATGAGTGTCTGTTGTGTGTGTGTGTCTTTCAGTAGCTCTTTTTGTGAGTGTGGGTGTGGGGTTCCCAATGTGTGATTGTATTTATGTGTAATTGTGTCCATCAATAACCATGTAAGTTGAAATCAATGGAATGAATGTGTTTCTTTTATGTTGTGTCACTGTGTACCCTTCAGGAACTTGTGTGTTTGTTCTGTGTCTATTCATTTGTTGTTGTGTGTTTTTTATCCCTCATTGTACCTCATTGTCTCTGCCCATCTATGTGTGTGAAAATGTGTTGAGTGATTTTGTATGCATATCTTTCAGTGGCTGTGTTGTTGTAGTCTTTCCAATATGTGATTGTGTGTATGTCTGTGAATCTATCCATCAATGACCATGTAAGTGCCTAAGGAGCAATTGAAATGAATGTGTTTGGTTTGTGTTGTTTGTGTGGGCACTTTAGTGAGTTGTGTGTGATGTGTCTACTCATTTGTCACTGCATGTTTTTCTTCCTGTCATTGTCCCTCTTCCTCTCCCCCCACCTATCATTGTGAGTGTCTGGTGTGTGTGTGTGTGTCTTTCAGTGGCTTTGTTTGTGAGTGTGTGTGTATGGTTCACAATGTGTGACTCTGCATATGTGTGTAATTGTGTCCACCTGTGACTGTGCAAGTGCCTCCCAAGCAATGGGAATGAATGTGTTTGTTTTGTGTTTTTGTGTGTGAGTTGTGTCTACTCATGAGTCATTGCATTTTTCCTGCCTGTCATTTTCCCTGTTTGTCTCTCTGCCTAGCTATTGTTGTGAGTGCGTGATGTATGTGTGGCTTTCAGTGGTCATGTTTGTGGATGTGGTGTTCCCAATGTGTGATTGTGTACACGTGTAATTGTGTCCATCAATAACCATGCAAGTACCTCTCCAGCAATAGAATGAATGTGTATGTGTTGTGTCAGTGTGTACCCTTCAGGGATTTTTGTGTGTTGATGTGTATCTACACATCTGTTGTGTATTTCTCTATTCCTCATTGTTCCTCGTTGTCTCTCTGCCCATCTATGTGTGTGAAAATGTTTTGTGTGATTGTGTATGCACATCTTTCAGTGGCTGTGTTCCCAACGTGTGATTGTGTATTTATGTGTAATTCTATCCTTGAATGACCATGTAAGTGCCTCAGGAGCAATCAGAGTGAACATGTCTGTTTGTGTTGCTTGTGTGTCCCCTTTAGTGAGTTTTGTCCACTCGTTTGTCATTGCTTGTTTTTCTTCCTGTCATTGTCCCTCATTCTCTCCCCCCACCTATGACTGTGAGTGTGTATTGTGTGTGTGTCTTTCAGTGGCTCTCTTTGTAAGTGTGCATGTATGGTTCCCAGTTTGTGATTGTGCATATGTGTGTAATTTTGTCCCCCAGTGACCAGGCAAGTGCCTCCCAAGGAATGGCAATGAATGTGTTTGTTTTGTGTTGTTTGTGTGCCCACTTTAGTGAGTTGTGTGTGTTGTGTGTACTCATGAGTCATTGCGGGTTGTTCTTCCTGTCATTGTCCCACTTTCTCTCCACCCACCTATGGTTGTGAGTTTCTGTTGTGTGCATGTGTCTTTTGGTGGCTCTTTTTGTGAGTGTGAGTATGGGGTTCCTAATGTGTGATTCTGTATATGTGTAATTGTGTACATGAGTAACCATGTAAGTGCCTCTTCAGCAATGGAATGAATGTTTTTGTTTTATGTTGTGTCAGTGTGTACTCTTCAGGGACTCGTGTGTGTTGTGTGTCTATACATTTATTGTGTGTTTTTCTACCCCTCATTGTACCTTGCTATCTCTCTGCCCATCTATGTGTGTGAAAATGTGTTATGTGGTTGTGTATGCATGTCTTTCAATAGTTGTGTTTTTGTGATGTTCCCAGTGTGAGATTGTGTATATGTGTGTGATTCTTTCTCCAAGTTACCGCGTAACTCCTTAAGGAGCAAATGAATTGAATGGGTTTGTTTTGTGTTGTGTGCGCACTTTAGTTGTTTGTGTTGTGTGTCCACTCATTTGTCATTCTGTGTTTTTGTACTTATCATTGTGCCTCTTTTTCTCCACCCACTTATGGTTGTGAGTGTCTGTTGTGCGTGTTTGTCTTTCAGTGGCTCTGTGAGTGTGGGTGTCGAGTTCCCAATGTGTGATCGTGAATATGTACAATTGTGTCAATCAATAATCATGTAAGTGCCTCCCCAGTAATGGACTGCATGTGTTTGTTTTATGTTGTGTCAGTGTGTACCCTTCAGGGACTTGTGTGTGTGTTTTGAGTGTATTTATGTGTAATAGTATCCATGACTGACAATCTAAGTGCCTCAGGAGCAATCACAATGAATGTTTGTGTTGTGTGTGTGCCCTTTAGTGAGTTATGTGTGTTGTGGGTCCACTCATTTGTCATTGCATGTTTTTCTGCCTGTCATTGTCCCTCTTACTCTCCACCCACCTATGCTTGTGAGTGTCTGTTCTGCGTGTGTGTCTTTCAGTGACTCTTTTTGAGAGTGTGGGTGTGGGGTTCCCAATGTGTGATTGTGTACATGTGTAATGGTGCCCATCAGTAACCATGAAAGTGCCTCCCCAGCACTGGAATGAATGTGTTTGCCTAATGTTGTGTCAGTGTGTACCCTTTAATGGCTTGTGTGTGTTGTGAGTCTACACATCTGTCCTTGTGTTTTTCTACCCCTCATTGTTTCTCTTTGTCTCTCTGTCCATCTATGTGCATCAAAATGTGTTGTGTGATTGGGTATGCACATCTTTCAATGGTTGTGTTGTGGTGGTGTTCCCAGTGTGAGATTGCCTATATGTGTGTGATTCTTGACCCTGTAACTGCCTAAGTAGCAACTGAAATGAATGGGTCTGTTTTGTGTTGTTTGTCTGCGCACTTTAGTTAGTTGTTTGTGTTGTGTGTCTACCCATTTGTCATTGCATGTTTTTCTGCCTGTCATTGTCCCTCTTACTCTCCACCCACCTATGCTTGTGAGTGTCTGTTGTGCGTGTGTGTCTTTCAGTGGGTCTTTTTGTGAGTGTGGGTGTGGGGTTCCCAATGTGTGATTGTGTACATGTGTAATGGTGCCCATCAGTAACCATGTAAGTGCCTCCCCAGCACTGGAATGAATGTGTTTGCCTAACGTTGTGTCAGTGTGTACCCTTTAATGGCTTGTGTGTGTTGTGAGTCTACACATCTGTCCTTGTGTTTTTCTACCCCTCATTGTTTCTCTTTGTCTCTCTGTCCATCTATGTGCATCAAAATGTGTTGTGTGATTGGGTATGCACATCTTTCAATGGTTGTGTTGTGGTGGTGTTCCCAGTGTGAGATTGCCTATATGTGTGTGATTCTATCCATCAGTGACCATGTAACTGCCTAAGTAGCAACTGAAATGAATGGGTCTGTTTTGTGTTGTTTGTGTGCGCACTTTAGTTAGTTGTTTGTGTTGTGTGTCTACCCATTTGTCATTGCATGTTTTTCTGCCTGTCATTGTCCCTCTTACTCTCCACCCACCTATGCTTGTGAGTGTCTGTTGTGCGTGTGTGTCTTTCAGTGACTCTTTTTGAGAGTGTGGGTGTGGGGTTCCCAATGTGTGATTGTGTACATGTGTAATGGTGCCCATCAGTAACCATGAAAGTGCCTCCCCAGCACTGGAATGAATGTGTTTGCCTAATGTTGTGTCAGTGTGTACCCTTTAATGGCTTGTGTGTGTTGTGAGTCTACACATCTGTCCTTGTGTTTTTCTACCCCTCATTGTTTCTCTTTGTCTCTCTGTCCATCTATGTGCATCAAAATGTGTTGTGTGATTGGGTATGCACATCTTTCAATGGTTGTGTTGTGGTGGTGTTCCCAGTGTGAGATTGCCTATATGTGTGTGATTCTATCCATCAGTGACCATGTAACTGCCTAAGTAGCAACTGAAATGAATGGGTCTGTTTTGTGTTGTTTGTGTGCGCACTTTAGTTAGTTGTTTGTGTTGTGTGTCTACCCATTTGTCATTGCATGTTTTTCTGCCTGTCATTGTCCCTCTTACTCTCCACCCACCTATGCTTGTGAGTGTCTGTTGTGCGTGTGTGTCTTTCAGTGACTCTTTTTGTGAGTGTGGGTGTGGGGTTCCCAATGTGTGATTGTGTACATGTGTAATGGTGCCCATCAGTAACCATGTAAGTGCCTCCCCAGCACTGGAATGAATGTGTTTGCCTAATGTTGTGTCAGTGTGTACCCTTTAATGGCTTGTGTGTGTTGTGAGTCTACACATCTGTCCTTGTGTTTTTCTACCCCTCATTGTTTCTCTTTGTCTCTCTGTCCATCTATGTGCATCAAAATGTGTTGTGTGATTGGGTATGCACATCTTTCAATGGTTGTGTTGTGGTGGTGTTCCCAGTGTGAGATTGCCTATATGTGTGTGATTCTATCCATCAGTGACCATGTAACTGCCTAAGTAGCAACTGAAATGAATGGGTCTGTTTTGTGTTGTTTGTGTGCGCACTTTAGTTAGTTGTTTGTGTTGTGTGTCTACCCATTTGTCATTGCATGTTTTTCTGCCTGTCATTGTCCCTCTTAATCTCCACCCACCTATGCTTGTGAGTGTCTGTTGTGCGTGTGTGTCTTTCAGTGACTCTTTTTGAGAGTGTGGGTGTGGGGTTCCCAATGTGTGATTGTGTACGTGTGATGGTGCCCATCAGTAACCATGTAAGTGCCTCCCCAGCACTGGAATGAATGTGTTTGCCTAATGTTGTGTCAGTGTGTACCCTTTAATGGCTTGTGTGTGTTGTGAGTCTACACATCTGTCCTTGTGTTTTTCTACCCCTCATTGTTTCTCTTTGTCTCTCTGTCCATCTATGTGCATCAAAATGTGTTGTGTGATTGGGTATGCACATCTTTCAATGGTTGTGTTGTGGTGGTGTTCCCAGTGTGAGTTTGCCTATATGTGTGTGATTCTATCCATCAGTGACCATGTAACTGCCTAAGTAGCAACTGAAATGAATGGGTCTGTTTTGTGTTGTTTGTGTGCGCACTTTAGTTAGTTGTTTGTGTTGTGTGTCTACCCATTTGTCATTGCATGTTTTTCTGCCTGTCATTGTCCCTCTTACTCTCCACCCACCTATGCTTGTGAGTGTCTGTTGTGCGTGTGTGTCTTTCAGTGACTCTTTTTGAGAGTGTGGGTGTGGGGTTCCCAATGTGTGATTGTGTACATGTGTAATGGTGCCCATCAGTAACCATGAAAGTGCCTCCCCAGCACTGGAATGAATGTGTTTGCCTAATGTTGTGTCAGTGTGTACCCTTTAATGGCTTGTGTGTGTTGTGAGTCTACACATCTGTCCTTGTGTTTTTCTACCCCTCATTGTTTCTCTTTGTCTCTCTGTCCATCTATGTGCATCAAAATGTGTTGTGTGATTGGGTATGCACATCTTTCAATGGTTGTGTTGTGGTGGTGTTCCCAGTGTGAGATTGCCTATATGTGTGTGATTCTATCCATCAGTGACCATGTAACTGCCTAAGTAGCAACTGAAATGAATGGGTCTGTTTTGTGTTGTTTGTGTGCGCACTTTAGTTAGTTGTTTGTGTTGTGTGTCTACCCATTTGTCATTGCATGTTTTTCTGCCTGTCATTGTCCCTCTTACTCTCCACCCACCTATGCTTGTGAGTGTCTGTTCTGCGTGTGTGTCTTTCAGTGGGTCTTTTTGTGAGTGTGGGTGTGGGGTTCCCAATGTGTGATTGTGTACATGTGTGATGGTGCCCATCAGTAACCATGTAAGTGCCTCCCCAGCACTGGAATGAATGTGTTTGCCTAATGTTGTGTCAGTGTGTACCCTTTAATGGCTTGTGTGTGTTGTGAGTCTACACATCTGTCCTTGTGTTTTTCTACCCCTCATTGTTTCTCTTTGTCTCTCTGTCCATCTATGTGCATCAAAATGTGTTGTGTGATTGGGTATGCACATCTTTCAATGGTTGTGTTGTGGTGGTGTTCCCAGTGTGAGTTTGCCTATATGTGTGTGATTCTATCCATCAGTGACCATGTAACTGCCTAAGTAGCAACTGAAATGAATGGGTCTGTTTTGTGTTGTGTGTGTGCGCACTTTAGTTAGTTGTTTCTGTTGTGTGTCTACCCATTTGTCATTGCATGTTTTTCTGCCTGTCATTGTCCCTCTTACTCTCCACCCACCTATGCTTGTGAGTGTCTGTTGTGCGTGTGTGTCTTTCAGTGACTCTTTTTGAGAGTGTGGGTGTGGGGTTCCCAATGTGTGATTGTGTACATGTGTAATGGTGCCCATCAGTAACCATGTAAGTGCCTCCCCAGCACTGGAATGAATGTGTTTGCCTAATGTTGTGTCAGTGTGTACCCTTTAATGGCTTGTGTGTGTTGTGAGTCTACACATCTGTCCTTGTGTTTTTCTACCCCTCATTGTTTCTCTTTGTCTCTCTGTCCATCTATGTGCATCAAAATGTGTTGTGTGATTGGGTATGCACATCTTTCAATGGTTGTGTTGTGGTGGTGTTCCCAGTGTGAGATTGCCTATATGTGTGTGATTCTATCCATCAGTGACCATGTAACTGCCTAAGTAGCAACTGAAATGAATGGGTCTGTTTTGTGTTGTTTGTGTGCGCACTTTAGTTAGTTGTTTGTGTTGTGTGTCTACCCATTTGTCATTGCATGTTTTTCTGCCTGTCATTGTCCCTCTTACTCTCCACCCACCTATGCTTGTGAGTGTCTGTTCTGCGTGTGTGTCTTTCAGTGGGTCTTTTTGTGAGTGTGGGTGTGGGGTTCCCAATGTGTGATTGTGTACATGTGTAATGGTGCCCATCAGTAACCATGTAAGTGCCTCCCCAGCACTGGAATGAATGTGTTTGCCTAATGTTGTGTCAGTGTGTACCCTTTAATGGCTTGTGTGTGTTGTGAGTCTACACATCTGTCCTTGTGTTTTTCTACCCCTCATTGTTTCTCTTTGTCTCTCTGTCCATCTATGTGCATCAAAATGTGTTGTGTGATTGGGTATGCACATCTTTCAATGGTTGTGTTGTGGTGGTGTTCCCAGTGTGAGATTGCCTATATGTGTGTGATTCTATCCATCAGTGACCATGTAACTGCCTAAGTAGCAACTGAAATGAATGGGTCTGTTTTGTGTTGTTTGTGTGCGCACTTTAGTTAGTTGTTTGTGTTGTGTGTCTACCCATTTGTCATTGCATGTTTTTCTGCCTGTCATTGTCCCTCTTACTCTCCACCCACCTATGCTTGTGAGTGTCTGTTGTGCGTGTGTGTCTTTCAGTGACTCTTTTTGTGAGTGTGGGTGTGGGGTTCCCAATGTGTGATTGTGTACATGTGTGATGGTGCCCATCAGTAACCATGTAAGTGCCTCCCCAGCACTGGAATGAATGTGTTTGCCTAATGTTGTGTCAGTGTGTACCCTTTAATGGCTTGTGTGTGTTGTGAGTCTACACATCTGTCCTTGTGTTTTTCTACCCCTCATTGTTTCTCTTTGTCTCTCTGTCCATCTATGTGCATCAAAATGTGTTGTGTGATTGGGTATGCACATCTTTCAATGGTTGTGTTGTGGTGGTGTTCCCAGTGTGAGATTGCCTATATGTGTGTGATTCTATCCATCAGTGACCATGTAACTGCCTAAGTAGCAACTGAAATGAATGGGTCTGTTTTGTGTTGTTTGTGTGCGCACTTTAGTTAGTTGTTTCTGTTGTGTGTCTACCCATTTGTCATTGCATGTTTTTCTGCCTGTCATTGTCCCTCTTACTCTCCACCCACCTATGCTTGTGAGTGTCTGTTCTGCGTGTGTGTCTTTCAGTGGGTCTTTTTGTGAGTGTGGGTGTGGGGTTCCCAATGTGTGATTGTGTACATGTGTAATGGTGCCCATCAGTAACCATGTAAGTGCCTCCCCAGCACTGGAATGAATGTGTTTGCCTAATGTTGTGTCAGTGTGTACCCTTTAATGGCTTGTGTGTGTTGTGAGTCTACACATCTGTCCTTGTGTTTTTCTACCCCTCATTGTTTCTCTTTGTCTCTCTGTCCATCTATGTGCATCAAAATGTGTTGTGTGATTGGGTATGCACATCTTTCAATGGTTGTGTTGTGGTGGTGTTCCCAGTGTGAGATTGCCTATATGTGTGTGATTCTATCCATCAGTGACCATGTAACTGCCTAAGTAGCAACTGAAATGAATGGGTCTGTTTTGTGTTGTTTGTGTGCGCACTTTAGTTAGTTGTTTGTGTTGTGTGTCTACCCATTTGTCATTGCATGTTTTTCTGCCTGTCATTGTCCCTCTTACTCTCCACCCACCTATGCTTGTGAGTGTCTGTTGTGCGTGTGTGTCTTTCAGTGACTCTTTTTGTGAGTGTGGGTGTGGGGTTCCCAATGTGTGATTGTGTACATGTGTAATGGTGCCCATCAGTAACCATGTAAGTGCCTCCCCAGCACTGGAATGAATGTGTTTGCCTAATGTTGTGTCAGTGTGTACCCTTTAATGGCTTGTGTGTGTTGTGAGTCTACACATCTGTCCTTGTGTTTTTCTACCCCTCATTGTTTCTCTTTGTCTCTCTGTCCATCTATGTGCATCAAAATGTGTTGTGTGATTGGGTATGCACATCTTTCAATGGTTGTGTTGTGGTGGTGTTCCCAGTGTGAGATTGCCTATATGTGTGTGATTCTATCCATCAGTGACCATGTAACTGCCTAAGTAGCAACTGAAATGAATGGGTCTGTTTTGTGTTGTTTGTGTGCGCACTTTAGTTAGTTGTTTGTGTTGTGTGTCTACCCATTTGTCATTGCATGTTTTTCTGCCTGTCATTGTCCCTCTTACTCTCCACCCACCTATGCTTGTGAGTGTCTGTTCTGCGTGTGTGTCTTTCAGTGGGTCTTTTTGTGAGTGTGGGTGTGGGGTTCCCAATGTGTGATTGTGTACATGTGTAATGGTGCCCATCAGTAACCATGTAAGTGCCTCCCCAGCACTGGAATGAATGTGTTTGCCTAATGTTGTGTCAGTGTGTACCCTTTAATGGCTTGTGTGTGTTGTGAGTCTACACATCTGTCCTTGTGTTTTTCTACCCCTCATTGTTTCTCTTTGTCTCTCTGTCCATCTATGTGCATCAAAATGTGTTGTGTGATTGGGTATGCACATCTTTCAATGGTTGTGTTGTGGTGGTGTTCCCAGTGTGAGATTGCCTATATGTGTGTGATTCTATCCATCAGTGACCATGTAACTGCCTAAGTAGCAACTGAAATGAATGGGTCTGTTTTGTGTTGTTTGTGTGCGCACTTTAGTTAGTTGTTTGTGTTGTGTGTCTACCCATTTGTCATTGCATGTTTTTCTGCCTGTCATTGTCCCTCTTACTCTCCACCCACCTATGCTTGTGAGTGTCTGTTGTGCGTGTGTGTCTTTCAGTGACTCTTTTTGTGAGTGTGGGTGTGGGGTTCCCAATGTGTGATTGTGTACATGTGTGATGGTGCCCATCAGTAACCATGTAAGTGCCTCCCCAGCACTGGAATGAATGTGTTTGCCTAATGTTGTGTCAGTGTGTACCCTTTAATGGCTTGTGTGTGTTGTGAGTCTACACATCTGTCCTTGTGTTTTTCTACCCCTCATTGTTTCTCTTTGTCTCTCTGTCCATCTATGTGCATCAAAATGTGTTGTGTGATTGGGTATGCACATCTTTCAATGGTTGTGTTGTGGTGGTGTTCCCAGTGTGAGATTGCCTATATGTGTGTGATTCTATCCATCAGTGACCATGTAACTGCCTAAGTAGCAACTGAAATGAATGGGTCTGTTTTGTGTTGTTTGTGTGCGCACTTTAGTTAGTTGTTTCTGTTGTGTGTCTACCCATTTGTCATTGCATGTTTTTCTGCCTGTCATTGTCCCTCTTACTCTCCACCCACCTATGCTTGTGAGTGTCTGTTGTGCGTGTGTGTCTTTCAGTGACTCTTTTTGTGAGTGTGGGTGTGGGGTTCCCAATGTGTGATTGTGTACATGTGTAATGGTGCCCATCAGTAACCATGTAAGTGCCTCCCCAGCACTGGAATGAATGTGTTTGCCTAATGTTGTGTCAGTGTGTACCCTTTAATGGCTTGTGTGTGTTGTGAGTCTACACATCTGTCCTTGTGTTTTTCTACCCCTCATTGTTTCTCTTTGTCTCTCTGTCCATCTATGTGCATCAAAATGTGTTGTGTGATTGGGTATGCACATCTTTCAATGGTTGTGTTGTGGTGGTGTTCCCAGTGTGAGATTGCCTATATGTGTGTGATTCTATCCATCAGTGACCATGTAACTGCCTAAGTAGCAACTGAAATGAATGGGTCTGTTTTGTGTTGTTTGTGTGCGCACTTTAGTTAGTTGTTTGTGTTGTGTGTCTACCCATTTGTCATTGCATGTTTTTCTGCCTGTCATTGTCCCTCTTACTCTCCACCCACCTATGCTTGTGAGTGTCTGTTGTGCGTGTGTGTCTTTCAGTGGGTCTTTTTGTGAGTGTGGGTGTGGGGTTCCCAATGTGTGATTGTGTACATGTGTGATGGTGCCCATCAGTAACCATGTAAGTGCCTCCCCAGCACTGGAATGAATGTGTTTGCCTAATGTTGTGTCAGTGTGTACCCTTTAATGGCTTGTGTGTGTTGTGAGTCTACACATCTGTCCTTGTGTTTTTCTACCCCTCATTGTTTCTCTTTGTCTCTCTGTCCATCTATGTGCATCAAAATGTGTTGTGTGATTGGGTATGCACATCTTTCAATGGTTGTGTTGTGGTGGTGTTCCCAGTGTGAGATTGCCTATATGTGTGTGATTCTATCCATCAGTGACCATGTAACTGCCTAAGTAGCAACTGAAATGAATGGGTCTGTTTTGTGTTGTTTGTGTGCGCACTTTAGTTAGTTGTTTGTGTTGTGTGTCTACCCATTTGTCATTGCATGTTTTTCTGCCTGTCATTGTCCCTCTTACTCTCCACCCACCTATGCTTGTGAGTGTCTGTTGTGCGTGTGTGTCTTTCAGTGACTCTTTTTGTGAGTGTGGGTGTGGGGTTCCCAATGTGTGATTGTGTACATGTGTAATGGTGCCCATCAGTAACCATGTAAGTGCCTCCCCAGCACTGGAATGAATGTGTTTGCCTAATGTTGTGTCAGTGTGTACCCTTTAATGGCTTGTGTGTGTTGTGAGTCTACACATCTGTCCTTGTGTTTTTCTACCCCTCATTGTTTCTCTTTGTCTCTCTGTCCATCTATGTGCATCAAAATGTGTTGTGTGATTGGGTATGCACATCTTTCAATGGTTGTGTTGTGGTGGTGTTCCCAGTGTGAGATTGCCTATATGTGTGTGATTCTATCCATCAGTGACCATGTAACTGCCTAAGTAGCAACTGAAATGAATGGGTCTGTTTTGTGTTGTTTGTGTGCGCACTTTAGTTAGTTGTTTGTGTTGTGTGTCTACCCATTTGTCATTGCATGTTTTTCTGCCTGTCATTGTCCCTCTTACTCTCCACCCACCTATGCTTGTGAGTGTCTGTTCTGCGTGTGTGTCTTTCAGTGGGTCTTTTTGTGAGTGTGGGTGTGGGGTTCCCAATGTGTGATTGTGTACATGTGTAATGGTGCCCATCAGTAACCATGTAAGTGCCTCCCCAGCACTGGAATGAATGTGTTTGCCTAATGTTGTGTCAGTGTGTACCCTTTAATGGCTTGTGTGTGTTGTGAGTCTACACATCTGTCCTTGTGTTTTTCTACCCCTCATTGTTTCTCTTTGTCTCTCTGTCCATCTATGTGCATCAAAATGTGTTGTGTGATTGGGTATGCACATCTTTCAATGGTTGTGTTGTGGTGGTGTTCCCAGTGTGAGATTGCCTATATGTGTGTGATTCTATCCATCAGTGACCATGTAACTGCCTAAGTAGCAACTGAAATGAATGGGTCTGTTTTGTGTTGTTTGTGTGCGCACTTTAGTTAGTTGTTTGTGTTGTGTGTCTACCCATTTGTCATTGCATGTTTTTCTGCCTGTCATTGTCCCTCTTACTCTCCACCCACCTATGCTTGTGAGTGTCTGTTCTGCGTGTGTGTCTTTCAGTGGGTCTTTTTGTGAGTGTGGGTGTGGGGTTCCCAATGTGTGATTGTGTACATGTGTGATGGTGCCCATCAGTAACCATGTAAGTGCCTCCCCAGCACTGGAATGAATGTGTTTGCCTAATGTTGTGTCAGTGTGTACCCTTTAATGGCTTGTGTGTGTTGTGAGTCTACACATCTGTCCTTGTGTTTTTCTACCCCTCATTGTTTCTCTTTGTCTCTCTGTCCATCTATGTGCATCAAAATGTGTTGTGTGATTGGGTATGCACATCTTTCAATGGTTGTGTTGTGGTGGTGTTCCCAGTGTGAGATTGCCTATATGTGTGTGATTCTATCCATCAGTGACCATGTAACTGCCTAAGTAGCAACTGAAATGAATGGGTCTGTTTTGTGTTGTTTGTGTGCGCACTTTAGTTAGTTGTTTGTGTTGTGTGTCTACCCATTTGTCATTGCATGTTTTTCTGCCTGTCATTGTCCCTCTTACTCTCCACCCACCTATGCTTGTGAGTGTCTGTTGTGCGTGTGTGTCTTTCAGTGACTCTTTTTGTGAGTGTGGGTGTGGGGTTCCCAATGTGTGATTGTGTACATGTGTAATGGTGCCCATCAGTAACCATGTAAGTGCCTCCCCAGCACTGGAATGAATGTGTTTGCCTAATGTTGTGTCAGTGTGTACCCTTTAATGGCTTGTGTGTGTTGTGAGTCTACACATCTGTCCTTGTGTTTTTCTACCCCTCATTGTTTCTCTTTGTCTCTCTGTCCATCTATGTGCATCAAAATGTGTTGTGTGATTGGGTATGCACATCTTTCAATGGTTGTGTTGTGGTGGTGTTCCCAGTGTGAGATTGCCTATATGTGTGTGATTCTATCCATCAGTGACCATGTAACTGCCTAAGTAGCAACTGAAATGAATGGGTCTGTTTTGTGTTGTTTGTGTGCGCACTTTAGTTAGTTGTTTGTGTTGTGTGTCTACCCATTTGTCATTGCATGTTTTTCTGCCTGTCATTGTCCCTCTTACTCTCCACCCACCTATGCTTGTGAGTGTCTGTTCTGCGTGTGTGTCTTTCAGTGACTCTTTTTGTGAGTGTGGGTGTGGGGTTCCCAATGTGTGATTGTGTACATGTGTAATGGTGCCCATCAGTAACCATGTAAGTGCCTCCCCAGCACTGGAATGAATGTGTTTGCCTAATGTTGTGTCAGTGTGTACCCTTTAATGGCTTGTGTGTGTTGTGAGTCTACACATCTGTCCTTGTGTTTTTCTACCCCTCATTGTTTCTCTTTGTCTCTCTGTCCATCTATGTGCATCAAAATGTGTTGTGTGATTGGGTATGCACATCTTTCAATGGTTGTGTTGTGGTGGTGTTCCCAGTGTGAGATTGCCTATATGTGTGTGATTCTATCCATCAGTGACCATGTAACTGCCTAAGTAGCAACTGAAATGAATGGGTCTGTTTTGTGTTGTTTGTGTGCGCACTTTAGTTAGTTGTTTGTGTTGTGTGTCTACCCATTTGTCATTGCATGTTTTTCTGCCTGTCATTGTCCCTCTTACTCTCCACCCACCTATGCTTGTGAGTGTCTGTTCTGCGTGTGTGTCTTTCAGTGGGTCTTTTTGTGAGTGTGGGTGTGGGGTTCCCAATGTGTGATTGTGTACATGTGTAATGGTGCCCATCAGTAACCATGTAAGTGCCTCCCCAGCACTGGAATGAATGTGTTTGCCTAATGTTGTGTCAGTGTGTACCCTTTAATGGCTTGTGTGTGTTGTGAGTCTACACATCTGTCCTTGTGTTTTTCTACCCCTCATTGTTTCTCTTTGTCTCTCTGTCCATCTATGTGCATCAAAATGTGTTGTGTGATTGGGTATGCACATCTTTCAATGGTTGTGTTGTGGTGGTGTTCCCAGTGTGAGATTGCCTATATGTGTGTGATTCTATCCATCAGTGACCATGTAACTGCCTAAGTAGCAACTGAAATGAATGGGTCTGTTTTGTGTTGTTTGTGTGCGCACTTTAGTTAGTTGTTTGTGTTGTGTGTCTACCCATTTGTCATTGCATGTTTTTCTGCCTGTCATTGTCCCTCTTACTCTCCACCCACCTATGCTTGTGAGTGTCTGTTCTGCGTGTGTGTCTTTCAGTGACTCTTTTTGTGAGTGTGGGTGTGGGGTTCCCAATGTGTGATTGTGCACGTGTGATGGTGCCCATCAGTAACCATGTAAGTGCCTCCCCAGCACTGGAATGAATGTGTTTGCCTAATGTTGTGTCAGTGTGTACCCTTTAATGGCTTGTGTGTGTTGTGAGTCTACACATCTGTCCTTGTGTTTTTCTACCCCTCATTGTTTCTCTTTGTCTCTCTGTCCATCTATGTGCATCAAAATGTGTTGTGTGATTGGGTATGCACATCTTTCAATGGTTGTGTTGTGGTGGTGTTCCCAGTGTGAGATTGCCTATATGTGTGTGATTCTATCCATCAGTGACCATGTAACTGCCTAAGTAGCAACTGAAATGAATGGGTCTGTTTTGTGTTGTTTGTGTGCGCACTTTAGTTAGTTGTTTGTGTTGTGTGTCTACCCATTTGTCATTGCATGTTTTTCTGCCTGTCATTGTCCCTCTTACTCTCCACCCACCTATGCTTGTGAGTGTCTGTTGTGCGTGTGTGTCTTTCAGTGACTCTTTTTGTGAGTGTGGGTGTGGGGTTCCCAATGTGTGATTGTGTACATGTGTAATGGTGCCCATCAGTAACCATGTAAGTGCCTCCCCAGCACTGGAATGAATGTGTTTGCCTAATGTTGTGTCAGTGTGTACCCTTTAATGGCTTGTGTGTGTTGTGAGTCTACACATCTGTCCTTGTGTTTTTCTACCCCTCATTGTTTCTCTTTGTCTCTCTGTCCATCTATGTGCATCAAAATGTGTTGTGTGATTGGGTATGCACATCTTTCAATGGTTGTGTTGTGGTGGTGTTCCCAGTGTGAGATTGCCTATATGTGTGTGATTCTATCCATCAGTGACCATGTAACTGCCTAAGTAGCAACTGAAATGAATGGGTCTGTTTTGTGTTGTTTGTGTGCGCACTTTAGTTAGTTGTTTGTGTTGTGTGTCTACCCATTTGTCATTGCATGTTTTTCTGCCTGTCATTGTCCCTCTTACTCTCCACCCACCTATGCTTGTGAGTGTCTGTTGTGCGTGTGTGTCTTTCAGTGGGTCTTTTTGTGAGTGTGGGTGTGGGGTTCCCAATGTGTGATTGTGTACATGTGTAATGGTGCCCATCAGTAACCATGTAAGTGCCTCCCCAGCACTGGAATGAATGTGTTTGCCTAATGTTGTGTCAGTGTGTACCCTTTAATGGCTTGTGTGTGTTGTGAGTCTACACATCTGTCCTTGTGTTTTTCTACCCCTCATTGTTTCTCTTTGTCTCTCTGTCCATCTATGTGCATCAAAATGTGTTGTGTGATTGGGTATGCACATCTTTCAATGGTTGTGTTGTGGTGGTGTTCCCAGTGTGAGATTGCCTATATGTGTGTGATTCTATCCATCAGTGACCATGTAACTGCCTAAGTAGCAACTGAAATGAATGGGTCTGTTTTGTGTTGTTTGTGTGCGCACTTTAGTTAGTTGTTTGTGTTGTGTGTCTACCCATTTGTCATTGCATGTTTTTCTGCCTGTCATTGTCCCTCTTACTCTCCACCCACCTATGCTTGTGAGTGTCTGTTGTGCGTGTGTGTCTTTCAGTGACTCTTTTTGTGAGTGTGGGTGTGGGGTTCCCAATGTGTGATTGTGTACATGTGTAATGGTGCCCATCAGTAACCATGTAAGTGCCTCCCCAGCACTGGAATGAATGTGTTTGCCTAATGTTGTGTCAGTGTGTACCCTTTAATGGCTTGTGTGTGTTGTGAGTCTACACATCTGTCCTTGTGTTTTTCTACCCCTCATTGTTTCTCTTTGTCTCTCTGTCCATCTATGTGCATCAAAATGTGTTGTGTGATTGGGTATGCACATCTTTCAATGGTTGTGTTGTGGTGGTGTTCCCAGTGTGAGATTGCCTATATGTGTGTGATTCTATCCATCAGTGACCATGTAACTGCCTAAGTAGCAACTGAAATGAATGGGTCTGTTTTGTGTTGTTTGTGTGCGCACTTTAGTTAGTTGTTTGTGTTGTGTGTCTACCCATTTGTCATTGCATGTTTTTCTGCCTGTCATTGTCCCTCTTACTCTCCACCCACCTATGCTTGTGAGTGTCTGTTGTGCGTGTGTGTCTTTCAGTGGGTCTTTTTGTGAGTGTGGGTGTGGGGTTCCCAATGTGTGATTGTGTACATGTGTAATGGTGCCCATCAGTAACCATGTAAGTGCCTCCCCAGCACTGGAATGAATGTGTTTGCCTAATGTTGTGTCAGTGTGTACCCTTTAATGGCTTGTGTGTGTTGTGAGTCTACACATCTGTCCTTGTGTTTTTCTACCCCTCATTGTTTCTCTTTGTCTCTCTGTCCATCTATGTGCATCAAAATGTGTTGTGTGATTGGGTATGCACATCTTTCAATGGTTGTGTTGTGGTGGTGTTCCCAGTGTGAGATTGCCTATATGTGTGTGATTCTATCCATCAGTGACCATGTAACTGCCTAAGTAGCAACTGAAATGAATGGGTCTGTTTTGTGTTGTTTGTGTGCGCACTTTAGTTAGTTGTTTGTGTTGTGTGTCTACCCATTTGTCATTGCATGTTTTTCTGCCTGTCATTGTCCCTCTTACTCTCCACCCACCTATGCTTGTGAGTGTCTGTTCTGCGTGTGTGTCTTTCAGTGGGTCTTTTTGTGAGTGTGGGTGTGGGGTTCCCAATGTGTGATTGTGTACATGTGTAATGGTGCCCATCAGTAACCATGTAAGTGCCTCCCCAGCACTGGAATGAATGTGTTTGCCTAATGTTGTGTCAGTGTGTACCCTTTAATGGCTTGTGTGTGTTGTGAGTCTACACATCTGTCCTTGTGTTTTTCTACCCCTCATTGTTTCTCTTTGTCTCTCTGTCCATCTATGTGCATCAAAATGTGTTGTGTGATTGGGTATGCACATCTTTCAATGGTTGTGTTGTGGTGGTGTTCCCAGTGTGAGATTGCCTATATGTGTGTGATTCTATCCATCAGTGACCATGTAACTGCCTAAGTAGCAACTGAAATGAATGGGTCTGTTTTGTGTTGTTTGTGTGCGCACTTTAGTTAGTTGTTTGTGTTGTGTGTCTACCCATTTGTCATTGCATGTTTTTCTGCCTGTCATTGTCCCTCTTACTCTCCACCCACCTATGCTTGTGAGTGTCTGTTGTGCGTGTGTGTCTTTCAGTGGGTCTTTTTGTGAGTGTGGGTGTGGGGTTCCCAATGTGTGATTGTGTACATGTGTAATGGTGCCCATCAGTAACCATGTAAGTGCCTCCCCAGCACTGGAATGAATGTGTTTGCCTAATGTTGTGTCAGTGTGTACCCTTTAATGGCTTGTGTGTGTTGTGAGTCTACACATCTGTCCTTGTGTTTTTCTACCCCTCATTGTTTCTCTTTGTCTCTCTGTCCATCTATGTGCATCAAAATGTGTTGTGTGATTGGGTATGCACATCTTTCAATGGTTGTGTTGTGGTGGTGTTCCCAGTGTGAGATTGCCTATATGTGTGTGATTCTATCCATCAGTGACCATGTAACTGCCTAAGTAGCAACTGAAATGAATGGGTCTGTTTTGTGTTGTTTGTGTGCGCACTTTAGTTAGTTGTTTGTGTTGTGTGTCTACCCATTTGTCATTGCATGTTTTTCTGCCTGTCATTGTCCCTCTTACTCTCCACCCACCTATGCTTGTGAGTGTCTGTTGTGCGTGTGTGTCTTTCAGTGACTCTTTTTGTGAGTGTGGGTGTGGGGTTCCCAATGTGTGATTGTGTACATGTGTAATGGTGCCCATCAGTAACCATGTAAGTGCCTCCCCAGCACTGGAATGAATGTGTTTGCCTAATGTTGTGTCAGTGTGTACCCTTTAATGGCTTGTGTGTGTTGTGAGTCTACACATCTGTCCTTGTGTTTTTCTACCCCTCATTGTTTCTCTTTGTCTCTCTGTCCATCTATGTGCATCAAAATGTGTTGTGTGATTGGGTATGCACATCTTTCAATGGTTGTGTTGTGGTGGTGTTCCCAGTGTGAGATTGCCTATATGTGTGTGATTCTATCCATCAGTGACCATGTAACTGCCTAAGTAGCAACTGAAATGAATGGGTCTGTTTTGTGTTGTTTGTGTGCGCACTTTAGTTAGTTGTTTGTGTTGTGTGTCTACCCATTTGTCATTGCATGTTTTTCTGCCTGTCATTGTCCCTCTTTCTCTCCACCCACCTATGCTTGTGAGTGTCTGTTGTGCGTGTGTGTCTTTCAGTGGGTCTTTTTGTGAGTGTGGGTGTGGGGTTCCCAATGTGTGATTGTGTACATGTGTAATGGTGCCCATCAGTAACCATGTAAGTGCCTCCCCAGCACTGGAATGAATGTGTTTGCCTAATGTTGTGTCAGTGTGTACCCTTTAATGGCTTGTGTGTGTTGTGAGTCTACACATCTGTCCTTGTGTTTTTCTACCCCTCATTGTTTCTCTTTGTCTCTCTGTCCATCTATGTGCATCAAAATGTGTTGTGTGATTGGGTATGCACATCTTTCAATGGTTGTGTTGTGGTGGTGTTCCCAGTGTGAGATTGCCTATATGTGTGTGATTCTATCCATCAGTGACCATGTAACTGCCTAAGTAGCAACTGAAATGAATGGGTCTGTTTTGTGTTGTTTGTGTGCGCACTTTAGTTAGTTGTTTGTGTTGTGTGTCTACCCATTTGTCATTGCATGTTTTTCTGCCTGTCATTGTCCCTCTTACTCTCCACCCACCTATGCTTGTGAGTGTCTGTTGTGCGTGTGTGTCTTTCAGTGACTCTTTTTGAGAGTGTGGGTGTGGGGTTCCCAATGTGTGATTGTGTACATGTGTAATGGTGCCCATCAGTAACCATGAAAGTGCCTCCCCAGCACTGGAATGAATGTGTTTGCCTAATGTTGTGTCAGTGTGTACCCTTTAATGGCTTGTGTGTGTTGTGAGTCTACACATCTGTCCTTGTGTTTTTCTACCCCTCATTGTTTCTCTTTGTCTCTCTGTCCATCTATGTGCATCAAAATGTGTTGTGTGATTGGGTATGCACATCTTTCAATGGTTGTGTTGTGGTGGTGTTCCCAGTGTGAGATTGCCTATATGTGTGTGATTCTATCCATCAGTGACCATGTAACTGCCTAAGTAGCAACTGAAATGAATGGGTCTGTTTTGTGTTGTTTGTGTGTGCACTTTAGTTAGTTGTTTGTGTTGTGTGTCTACCCATTTGTCATTGCATGTTTTTCTGCCTGTCATTGTCCCTCTTACTCTCCACCCACCCATGCTTGTGAGTGTCTGTTCTGCGTGTGTGTCTTTCAGTGGGTCTTTTTGTGAGTGTGGGTGTGGGGTTCCCAATGTGTGATTGTGTATATGTGTAATTCTATTCTTAAATGACCATGTATGTGCCTGAGCAGCCATGCCTAAGTTTGTTTTGTGTTGTTTGCATGTGCTCCTTAGTGAGTTATGTGTGTTGTTGTGTGTCTAGTCATTTATCATTGTGTGTTTTTCTACCTATTATTGTCCCTCTTTCTCTCCACCCATCTAGGGTTGTGAGTTTGTTTTGTACGTGCTTTTTTGTGGCTCTGTGAGTGTAGGTGTGAAGTTCCCAATGTGTGATTGTGTGTGTATATGTGTATAATTTTATCCATCAATAGCCATGTAAGTGCCTCTCCAGCAGTAGAATCAGCATCTTTGTTTTATTGTGGCAGTGTGTACCATTTAGGGACTTGTGTATGTGTTGTTGTGTGTCTACACATTAGTCATTGCATGCTTTTGTGCTCGTCATTGTCCCTATTTGTCTGTCTTCCCATCTATGGCTGTGAGTGTGTGTTGTGTGCGTGTCTTTCAGTGGTCGTGTTTGTGGGTGTGGGGTTCGCAATGTGTGATTGTGTGTATGTGTGGAAATACGTCCATCAGTGACCATGGAAATGCCTCCCCAGCAATGAAATGAATGTGTTTGTTTTATGTTGTGTCAGTGTGTACCCTTCAGGGGTTGGTGTGTGTGTTGTTATGTGTCTACACATTTGTTGTTATGTGTTTTCTGTCCCTCATTGTACCTCTTTGTGTCTCTGCCCATCTATGCTTTATTTATTTATTCATTCATTTATTTATTTATTCATTTATTTATTTATTCATTCATTCATTCATTCATTTATTTATTTAGCTTTTTACATTCATTTTCACAAAATTTTGAGTTCCAAATTTTCTCCCCTTTTATCCCCTCCCCCCACCCCAATACCCCAAGCAATCTAATTTTCCCTATCTCCAATCTGCCCTCTCTTTTGTCATTCCTCCCTGCTCTTGTCTCCATCTTCTCTTTTCTCCTGTAGGGCCAGATGACTTTCTATTCCTCCTTAACTGTATGTCTTCTTTCCTAGTAGCAACAGCAATACTAGACAGTTGTTCCTAAAACTTTGAGTTCCAAATTCTCCCTATCCCTCCCTCCCCACCCATTCCCTTTGGGAAGGTAGGCAATTCAATATAGGCCATATCTGTGTAATTTTGCAAATGACTTCCCTGATAGTTGTGTTGTGTAAGACTAACTGAATTACCCTCCATCCTATTCTGTCCCTCATTGTTTCTCTTCTATCTTTTGATCCTGTCCCTCCCCAAGTGTTGACTTCAAATTGCTCCCTCCTCCCTTTGCCCTCCCTTCCATCATCCCCCCCCTTTCTTATCTCCTTCCCCCCACTTTCCTATACTGTAAGATAGGTTTTCATACCAAAATGAGTGTGCATTTTATTCCTTCCTTTAGTCAAATTTGATGAGGGTAAAATTCTTGGGGTTTTTTTTTGTTTTTTTTTTTTTCTCAGCTCTCCTCTTTATCCCTCCACTAAAAAGTCTCCTACTTGCCTCTTAAATGACATATAATTACCCCATTCCATTTCACCCTCTCTCCTCCCACTACATTTCTCTCTCACCATTTACCTTAATTTCTTTTAAGATATGGTCCCATCCTATTCAATTCACTCTGTGCTCTCTGTCTCTCTGTGTGTGTGCATGTGTGTATGTGTGTGTGCGTGCATGCATGTACATGTGTGTGTGTGGTCCCACCAACTACCCAGATACTGAAAAGTTTTAAGAGTTACAAATATTGTCTTTCCATGTAGGAATGTAAACAGTTCACTTCTGGTAAGTCCCTTAAGACTTCTCTTTGCTGTTTACTTTTTCATGCTTTTTCTCATTCTTGTGTTTGGAAGTCAAATTTTCTTTTCAGCTCTGGTCTTTTCATCAAGAATGATTGAAAGTCCTCTGTTTCATTGAAAGACCATATTTTCCCCTGAAGTATTATACTCAGTTTAGCTGGGTAGGTGATTCTTGGTTTGAGTCCTAGTTCCTTTGACTTCTGGAATATCCTATTCCACGCCCTTCGATCCCTTAATGTAGAAGCTGCTAGATCTTGAGTTATCCTGATTGTATTTCCACAGTACTGAAATTGTTTCTTTCTAGCTGCTTGCAAGATTTTCCCCTTGAGCTGGGAGTTCTGGAATTTGGCCACAATGTTCCTAGGAGTTTCTCTTTTTGGATCTCTTTCAGGTGGTGATCGATGGATTCTTTCAATACTTATTTTGCCCTCTGGTTCTAGAATGTCAGGGCAGTTTTTCTTGATAATTTCCTGGAAGATTATGTCTAGGCTCTTTTTTTGATCATGACTTTCAGGTAGTCCCATAATTTTTAAATTGTCTCTCCTGGATCTATTTTCCAGGTCAGTTGTTTTTCCCATGAGATATTTCATATTCTCTTCCATTTTTTCATTGTTTTGGTTTTGTTTTGTGATTTCTTTGTTTCTCGTAAACTCATTAGACTCCATCTGTTCCATTCTAATTTTGAGAGAACTATTAAATTCAGTGAGCTTTTGAACCTCTTTTTCCATTTGGCTAATTCTGCTTTTGAAAGCATTTTTCTCCTCATTGGTTTTTTGAACCTCTTTTGCCAATTGAGTAAGCCTAGTCTTCAAGGTGTTATTTTCTTCAGCATTTTTTTGGGTCTCCTTAACCAAGGTATTGACCCGTTTTTCATACTTTTCTTGCATGTCTCTCATTTCTCTTCCCAGCTTTTCCTCCACCTCTCTAACTTGCTTTTCAAAATCCTTTTTTAGCTCTTCCAAGGCCTGAGCCCACCTGACATCCCCCTGGGGTGTCTGGGGTACTGAGGCCCCACCCTCCACATCTTTCCCTGATGGCAAGAATACGTCCTCGTCCTCAGATCCGAATGTTGGGATCATTTGCATTTGTTGGAAAAAAACTTTCTATAGTCTTATTTTTCTTCCCTTTTCTAGGCATTTTCCCAGCCAGTTACTTGACTTCTGAGATTCCTGTCCACCCCCGCCTAGATCCACCCAGCTAGTGCTTGGAGTCTGAGGTTAAAATGGGCTTTCCGCAGCAAGCTTTAGTTCTGGTGCTGGGGTGGGGGCAGAGCCGCCTCCCAGGCTCAGCTCCCTCAGGGGCTTTAGGCAGAGACTTTCAGGAATGGAGTGGGTGGGGGGGGGCCGCCTCCCAGGCTCAGCTCCCTCAGGGGCTTTATGCAGAGGCCTTGAGTAATAGAGCGGAGTGGGGCAGGGCCGTCTCGCAGGCTCAGCTCCCTCAGGTTGTTTATGCAGAGATCTTCCTTAATGAGAATCCTGCCTGCTGCTGGGGGGAGTCCTGGGCCAGCCGCCGCGGCTGCCGCCTCTGCTACTGCCCATGCCTCTGCCTCCGCCGCTTCCTGCCCCCGTCTCTGCCGCCGCCGCTTCCTCCCGAGGGGGCCCGAGTCATGGAGACACTACGCTCCCCTCCTCCAGCCCAGCCTCTCTCACTGACCTGTAGCTTCTGTGGGCGGAGGGACTTTCCTGGCTTTTCCGTCCCTGAAGCCTGCTCGGGTCAGCTTCTCTGGGGCCGCGGCCAGGGCAGCGCTGGGGGTGGAGTCCACTTTCCGGAGCGTGACGGACCCTGGGGACGGGTCTCCAGGGCTCTCTGGCACAGAAATCTCTTCCACTCCGTTTCTGTACCTCTTTCAGTGGTCCAGAAGTTATGCGGATCTCTTTTTACATTAATTCTATGTGCTGTGGGTTGGAGCTCATAAACTTGCGTCCTTCTACTCCGCCATCTTGGCTCTGCCCCCTCTGCCCATCTATGTTTGTGAAAATATGTTGTGATTGTGTATGCAGTCTTTCGGTAGATGTGAGTGTGGGTGTGGTGTTCCCAATGTGTGATTGTGTATGTATATATGTGTGTGTGTATATATATGCATGTATATATATATATATAATTTTGTCCATTAACGACGATACAAGTGCTTCAGGAGCAATCAGAATGAATGTGTTTCTGTTGTGTTTGTGCCCTTTAGTGAGTTGTGTGTTTTTTTGTGTCTACTCATTTGTCATTGCATCTTTATCTGGCTATTGTTGGCCCTCTTTGTTTCTTCTATTCCCCTATGGTTGTGAGCGTATGTTGTGTGTGTCTTTCAGTGGCCATGTTTGGGAGTGTGTATGTCGGGTTCCCAGTGTGTGATTGTGTATACCTGCACTAATGTGTCCCTCAGTGACCATGTAACTGACTCCCAAGCAATGGGAATGAATATTTGGGGGGGGGGGTGTCTGTGTGTGCCCTTTTAGGAACTGTATGTGTTATTGTGTGTTAGCAAATTTGTCATGTGTTTTTCTGCCTGTCATTCCTGTTTTTTGCCTCTTTGCCCATCTGTGGTTGTGAAAGTGTATTGTGTGATTGCGTGTATGCATCTTTCAGTGGCTGTGTTTGTGAGTGTGGGTGTGGGGTTCCCAATGTGTGATTATGTATGCGCGTGTAGTTGTGTCCTTCAGTGACCATGTAAGTGCCTCCCCAGCAATGGAATGAATGTGCTTGTTTTACTGTGTGTCAGCGTGTACTCTTCAGGGACTTGTGTGTGTTGTTGTGTTTACACATTTGTTGTTGCATGTTTTTCTGCTCATAATTGTCCCTCTTTGTCCACCTATATTTGTGAAAATGTGTTGTGTGATTGTATATGCACTTCTTTCAGTGGCTGTGAGTATTGCTGTGGTGTTCTCAATGTGTGGTTGTGTGTTGATGTGTAATTCTATCCATCATTGATCATGTAAGTGCCTCAGGAGCAACTGGAATGAATGTGTTTGTTTTGTGTTGTTTGTGTGCACACTTTAGTGAGTTGTGTGTGTTGTGTATCTACTTATATGTCATTGCGTGTTTTTTTGCCCATCATTGTCCCTCTTTGTGTCTCTGCCTGGCTATGGTTTTGAGTGTGTGTTATGTGCGTGTCTTTCAGTGGCCGTGTTTGTGGATGTGCGGTTCCCAATGTGGTTGTGTATATGTGTGTAATTGTGTCCATTAATGACTATATAAGTACCTCCCCAGCAATGGAATGAATGGATTTGTTTTATTTTGAGTCATTGTGTACCCTTTAGGGACTTTGGTATGTGTTGTTCTGTGTCTACACATTTGTTGTTCTGTGTTTTTCTTCCCGTCATTATCCCTCTTTCTTTCTACGCACCTATGCTTGTGAGAGTCTGTTGTGCATGTGTGTCTCTCAGTGGTTCTTTTTATGAGTTTGGGTGTGAGGTTCACAATGTGTGATTGTGTATATGTGTAATTGTGTGCATCAATAACCATCTAAGTGCCTTTCCAGCAATGGAATGAATGCGTTTGTTTTATGTTGTTTCAGTGTGTACCCTTCAGGAATTATGTGTGTGGTTGTGTGTCTACACATTTGTCCTTGTACGTTTTTCTACCCCTCATTGTCCCTCATTGTCTCTCTGCCCATCTATGTGTGTGAAAATGTGTTGTGTGACGGCATAGGCACACGTTTCAGTAGCTGTGTTGTTGTGTGGTTCCCAATGTGTGTTGTGTATATGAGTGTGATTCTCTCTAGGAATGACCTTACTGTAAGTGCCTAAGGAGCAGTTGAAATGAATGTGTTTGTGTTGTGTTGTTTGAGTGGGCACTTTAGTGAGATGTGTGTGTTGTGTCTACTCATTTGTCATTGCGTATTTTTCTGCTTCTCATTGTTCGTCTTTGTCCCTCTGCTCACCTATGCTTGTGAGTGTATGTTGTTTTTGTATCTTTCAATGGTTGTGTTTCTGAGTGTGTGTGCAGTTTCCAATGTGTGATGGTGTATATGTGTGTAGTTGTGTCCACCAGTGACCATGCAAATGCCTCCTAAGCAATGTGAATGAATGTGTTTGTTTTGTGTTGTTTGTGTGCCCATTTCAGTGACGTGTGTTTTGTGTGTCCAGTCATATTTTATTGCGTGTTTTTGTGCCCAACACTGTCCCTCTTTCCTTCTACCCACCTATGCTTGTGAGAGTCTGTTGTGCATGTGTCTCTCTCAGTGGCTCTTTATGTGAGTTTGGGTGTGGGGTTCACAATGTGTGATTGTGTATATGTGTAATTGTGTCCATCAACAACCATGTAAGTGCCTCCATAGCAGTGAAATGAATGTTTTTTTTTTATGTTGTGCCAGTGTGCACCCTCCAGGAATTGTGTGTGTGTTGTTTTGTGTCTGCACAATTGTTCTTGTGTTTTTCTATTCCTCATTGTACCTCTTTGTCTGTCTGCCCATCGATGTATGTGAACATATGAACTATGATTGTGTGTGCACATCATTCAGGACTGTTACTGTGGGTGTGGTTGTGGTGTTCCCAATGTGTGACTGTGTATTTTTGTGTAATTCTGTCCATGAATGACCATGGAAGTGTCTCAGGAGCAATCAGAATGAATACGTTTGTTTTTGTTGTTTCTGTGTCCCCTTTAGTGAGTTGTGTGTGGTGTGTGTCCACTCATTTGTTGTGTGTTTTTCTGCCCATCATTGTCCCTCTTTCTCTCTACCCACATATGTTTGTGTCTGTTGTACGTGTGTGTCTTTCAGTGGCTCCTTTTGTGAGTGTGTCTGTGGGGATCCCAACATGTGATTATGTATATGCGTAATTGTGTCCATCAATAATCATGTAAGTGCCTCTCCAGCAATGGAATGAATGTGTTTGTTTTATGTTGTGTCAGTGTGTACCCTTGAGGAATTGTTTATGTAGTTGTGTGTCTACACATTTGTTGTTGTACGTTTTTCTACCCCTCATTGTCCCTCATTGTCTCTCTGCCCTTCTATGTGTGTGAAAATGTGTTGTGTGATGGCATATACATGCGTTACAATAGCTGTGTTGTTGTGGTGTTCCCAATGTGTGATTGTGTATATGTGTGTGATTCTCTCTAGCAATGACCACGTAAGTGCCTAAGGAGCAGTTGAAATGAATGTGTTTGTTCTGTGTTTTTTGTGTGGTCACTTTAGTTCATTGTGTGTTTTGTGTCTACTCAATAGTCATTGAGTGTTTTGTTCCCTGTCATTGTCCCTCTGTATCCTTCTGCACACCTATGGTTGTGAGCGTATATTGTGTTTCTGCCTCTCCATGGTCGTGTTTGTGTATGTATGTGTGATTGTGCGTATGTGTGTAATTGTGTCCACCAGTGACTGTGCAAATGCCTCTCAAGCAATGGGTACGATCGTGGTTTTTTTGTATTGTTTGTGCACACACCTTAGTGAGTTGTGTGCCTTCTGTCTATTCATGAGTCATTGCATTTTTTCTGCCCGTCATTGTCCCTGTTTGTCTCTCTGCCCACCTGTGGTTGTGAGTGGGTGTTGCATGTGTGTCTTTCAGTGGTTGAGCTTGTGTGTAATTCCCAACGTGTAATTGTGTATATGTGTAATTGTGTCCATCAATAACCATGTAAGTGCCTCCCCAGCAATGGAATGCATGTGTTTGTTTTATGTTGTGTCAGTGTGTAGCCTTCAGGAATTGTGCATGTTGTGCATCTACACATCTGTTGTGTGTTTTTCTATTTCTCATTGTACCTCTTTGTCTGCCCATCTATGTGTGTGAGAATGTCTTGTGTGATTGTTTACGCACGTGTTTCAGTGGCTGTGTTGTTGTGGTGCTTCCAGTGTGGGATTGTGCATATGTATGTGATTCTATTCATCAATGGCCATGGAAGTGCCTAAGGAGCAATTGAAATGAATGTGTTTGTGTTGTGCTGTTTGTGTGGGTACCTTAGTGAGTTGTGTGTTTTCTGTCTACTCCTTACACATTGTGTGTTTTTTTTGCCTGTCATTGTCCCTCTTTGTCCCTCTGCTCATCTATGCTTGTGAGTGTATGCTGCGTTTGTGTCTTTCAATGGTCGTGTTTGTGAATGTGTTAGGTTCCCAATGTATGATTGCGTATATCTGTGTATTTATGTCCAGCAGTGACCATGCAAGTGCCTCCCAAGCAATATGAATGAATGTGTTTGTGTTGTGTTGCTTGTGTGCCCACTTTAGTGAGTTGTGTGTGTTGTGTCCACTCATTCCTCATTGTGTTTCTTTCTGCCCATCATTGTCCCTGTGTGTCTCTCTACCACAGATGCTTGTGAGTGTGACTTGTGTGTGTCTTTCAATGGTTATGTTTGTGGAGTTGGGGTTCCCAATGCGTGGTTGCGTATATGTGTGGAAATGTGTCCATCAGTGACCATGTAAGTGCCTCTCCAGCAATACAATGAATATGTATGTTATATGTTGTGTCAGTGTGTACCCTTCAAGGACTTGTCTGTGTTGTTGCATGTCTACTCATCTGTTGTTGCATGTTTTTCTACCCCTCGTTGTACCTCTTTGCCTCTCTGCCCACCTATGTTTGCGAAAATGTGTTGTGTTATTTGTATAAGCACATCTTTAATTGGCTGTGAGTAGGTCTGGTGTTCCCAATGCGTGATTGTGTATATGTGCGTGAGTCTGTCTAGCAATGATCATGTGAGTGTCTAAGAAGTAATGGAAATGAATGTGTTTGTGTTGTGTAGTTTGTGTGCCCACTTTAGTGAGTTGTGTGTCCACTCATTTGTCATTTCATGTTTTTCTGCCCTTCATTTTCCCCCTTTCTCTCCACCCACCTATGATTGTGAGTGTGTGTTCTGCGTGTGTGTCCATCATTGACTCTGTTTGTGAGTGGGGGTGTGGGGTTCCCGATGTGTGATTGTGTATATGTGTCAGTGTGTCCATCACAACCATGTTAGTGCCTCCCCAGCAGTGGAATGAATGTGTTTGTTTTATGTTCTCTCAGCGTGTACCCTTCAGGAAATGTGTGTTTTGTTGTATGTCTACACATTTGTGGTGTATTTTTCTATTCCTCATTGTACCTCTTTGTCTGGTCATCTATGTTTGTGAAAATGTGTTTAATTGTGCATGAACATGTTTCAGTGGCTGTGTTGTTGTGGTATTCCGAATGTGTAATTGTGTATATGCGTGTGATTCTATCCATCAATGACCATGCGAGTGCCTCCCAAGCAACGGGAACGAATGTGTTTGTTTTGTGTAGTTCGTGTGCGCCCTTTAGTGAGTTGTGTGTGTTGTGTCTACTCATGAGACATTGCGTTTTCTTTCTGCCCATCATTGTCCCTGCTTTTCTCTCTGCCCACATATAGCTGTGAGTGTGTGTTGCGTGTGCATCTTTCAGTGGTCGTGTTTGTGAGTGTGTAGTTCTTAGTGTGTGATTCTGTATCTGTGTAATTGTGTGCCTCAATAACAATGGAAGTGCCTCCCCAGCAATGGAATGAATGGGTTTGTTTTACATTGTGTCAGTGTGTACCCTTCAGGGACTTGTGTATGTGTTGTGTGTCTATCTATTTCTTGCTGTGTGTTTTTCTACCGCTCATTGTCCCTTGTCTCTCTGCCCTTGTTTTTGTGTGAAAATGTGTTGTGTGATTGCATATGCACATGTTTCAGTGGCTGTGTTGTTGTGGTGTTCCCAATTTCGGATTGTGTATGTGTATGTGATTCTATTCATCAGTGACCATGGAAGTGCTTAAGGAGCAATTGAAATGAATGTGTTTGTGTTGTGTTGTTTGTGTGGGTACTTTAGTGGATTGTGTGTGTTGTGTCCACTCATTTGTCATTGCATGTTTTTCTGCCTGTCATTGTCCCTCTCTGTCCCTGTGCTCCCCTATGCTTGTGAGTGTGTGCTGTGTTTGTGTCTTTCAATGGTCGTGTTTGTGAGTGTGTGTGGTTCATAATATGTGATTGTGTATATGTGTGTAATTGTGTCCAGCAGTGACCATGCAAGTGCCTCTTAAGCAATGTGAATGAATGTGTTTGTTTTGTGTTGTTTGTGTGCCCATTTCAGTGAGTTGTGTGTGTTGCGTGTCCAGTCATTTTTTATTGCGTGCTTTTGTGCCCGTTATTGTCCCTCTTTCTCTCTACCCACTTACGCTTGTGAGTGTCTGTTGTGCATGTGTCTTTCAGTGGCTCTTTCTGTGACTGTGGGTGTGGGGTTCCCAATGTGTGATTGTGTATATGTGTAGTTGTGTCCATCAATAACCTTGAAAGTGCCTCCCCAGCAATGGAACGCATGTGTTTGTTTATGTTGTGTCAGTGTGTACCCTTCAGGGACGTGTGTATATGTTGCGTGTCTATACATTTTTTGTGGTGTGTTTTTCTGCTCCTCATTGTCCCTGTCTTTGTGCCCTTCTATGTGTGTGAAAATGTATTCTGTGATTGCATATGCACATGTTTCTGTGGCTGTATTTCTATTCATCAATGACCATGTAAGTGCCTAAAGAGCAATTGAAATGAATGTGTTTGTGTTGTGTTGTTTGTGTGTGCACTTTCGTGAGTTGTGTGTTTTCTGTCCACTCATCAGTCATTGCGTATTTTTTTCCTGTCATTGTCCCTCTTTGTCCCTCTGCTCACCCATGCTTGTGAGTGTATGTTGTGTTTGTGTTTTTCAATGGTCCTGTTTGTGAGTGTGTGTGTTAGGTTTCCAATGTGTGATTGTGTATTTATGCGTAATTCTATCCATGGAAGACCATGGAAGTGCCTCAGGAGCAATCAGAATGAATATGATTGTTTGTGTTTTTTGTGTGTCCTCTTTAGTGATTTGTGTGCCCACTAATTTGTTGTTGTGTGCCCACAACTCTTTAGTGAGTTGTGTTTTGTGTGCCCACTAATTTGTTGTTGTGTGCTTTTGTGCCCATCATTGTCCCTCTTTCTTTCCACCTGCCTATGCTTGTGAGTATCTGTGGTGTGTGTGTGTCTTTCAGTGGCTCTTTTTGTGACTGTGGCTGTGGGGTTCCCAATGTGCGATTGTGTATTTGTGTGGAAATGTCTCCACCAGTGACTCTGCAAGTGCCTCCAAAGCAATGGGAATGAATGTGTTTGTCTTGTGTTCTTTGTGTGCCCACTGTAGTGACTTGTGTGTGTTGTGTGCCCACTCATTTGTCATTGTGTGTTTTTCTGCCCATCATTTTCCCTGTTTCTCTCCATCCACCTCTGAATGTTTGTGTCCGTTCTCCGTGTGTCTTTCATTGGCTCTGTGCATGTAGGTGTAGGGTTCCCAATGTGATTGTGTATTTGTGTGGAAATGTGTCCACCAGTGACCGTGCAAGTGCCTCCCAAGCAATCGGAATGAAAGTGTTTGTTCTGTGTTGTTTGTGTGCCCACTTTAGTGAGTTGTGTGTGTTGTGTCTAATCAGGAGTCATTGCATTTTTTTTCTGCCCATCATTGTCCCTGTTTCTCTCTGTGCCCAAATACGGTTGTGAGTGTGTGTTGTGTGTGTGTCTTTCAGTGGTTGTGTTTGTGGGTGTGGGGTTCCCAGTGTGTGATTCTGCATATGTGTAATTGTGTCCATCAACAACCATGTAAGTGCCTCCCCAGCAACGGAATGAATGTGTTTGTTTTATGTTGTGTCAGTGTGTACCCTTCAGGAATTGTGTCTGTGTTGTTATGTATCTACACCTATGTTGTTGTGTCTTTTTTCTTCCCCTCATTGTCCCTTGTCTCTCTGCCCTTCTGTGTGTGAACTTGTGTTGTGTGATTGCATATGCACATGTTTCAGTGTCTGTGTTTTTGTGGTGTTCCCAATGTGGGACTGTGTATGTGTATGTAATTGTATCTATCGACGACCATGGAAGTGCCTAAGGAGTAATTGAAATGAATGTGTTTGTTTTGTGTTGTTTGTGTGTGCACTTTAGTGAGTTGTGTTTTCTGTCTACTGATCAGTCATTGCGTATTTTTTGCCTGTCATTGTCCCTCCTTGTCCCTCTGCTCACCTATGCTTGTGAGTGTATGTTGTGTTTGTGTCTTTCAATGGTCGTGGTTGTGAGTGTGTGTGTGCGGTACCCAATGTGTGGTTGTGTATATCTGTGTAATTGTGTCCACCAGTGACCATGCAAATGCCTCCCAAGCAATGGGAATGAATGTGTTTGTTTTGTCTAGCTTGTGTGCCCACTTTAGTGAGTTGTGTGCGTTGTGTCCACTCATTCCTCATTGTGTTTTTTTCTGCCCATCGTTGTCCCTGTTTGTCTCTCTGCCCACAGATGCTTGTGAGTGTGACTTGTGGGTGTATCTTTCAGTGGTCGTGTTTGTGAGAGTGTGTGTGTGGTTCATAATATGTGATGGTGTATATGTGTGTAATTGTGTCCACCAGTGACCATGCAAGTGCCTCCTAAGCATTGTGAATGCATGTGTTTGTTTTGTGTTGTTTATGAGCCCATTTTAGTGAGTTGTGTGTGTTGTGTGTCCAGTCATTTTTTATTGCGTGCTTTTGTGCCTGTCATTGTACCTCTTTCTCTCTACCCACCTATGCTTGTGAGTGTCTGTTGTGTGTGTGTGTCTCTCAGTGGCTCTTTTTGTGAGTTTGGGTGTGGGGTTCCCAATGTGTGATTGTGTATATGTGTAACTGTATTGTGTCTATCAACAACCATGTGAGTACCTTCGCAGCAGTGGAATGAATGTGTTTGTTTTACGTTGTGTCAGTGTGTACCCTTTAGGGACTTGTGTCTATGTTGTGTGTCTATACATTTTTTTGTTGTGTGTTTTTCTATTCCTCATTGTCCCTTGTCTCTCTGCCCTTCTATGTCTGTGAAAATGTGTTGTGTGATTGCATATGCACTTGTTTCAGTGGCTGTGTTGTTGTGGCGTTCCCAATTTGGGATTGTGTGTGTATGTGCAATTGTATCCATCAATGACCATGGAAGTGCCTAAGGAGCAATGGAAATGAAGGTGTTTGTGTTGTGTTGTTTGTGTGTGCACTTTCGTGAGTTGTGTGTTTTCTGTCCACTCATCAGTCATTGCGTATTTTTTTCCTGTCATTGTCCCTCTTTGTCCCTCTGCTCACCTGTGCTTGTGAGTGTATGTTGTGTTTGTGTTTTTCAATGGCTCTGTTTGAGAGTGTATGTGTTATGTTCCCAATGTGTGATTTTGTATTTATGCGTAATTCTATCCATGAAAGACCATGGAAGTGCCTCAGGAGCAATCAGAATGAATATGATTGTTTGTGTTTCTTGTGTGTCCTCTTTAGTGAGTTGTGTGTGTTTTGTGTCCACTCATTTGTTGTTGTGTGCTTTTCTGCCCGTCATTGTCCCTCTTTCTTTCCACCTGCCTATGCTTGTGAGTATCTGTTGTATGTGTGTGTGTCTTTCAGTGACTCTGTTTGTGACTGTGGCTGTGGGGTTCCCAATGTGTTATCGTGTATATGTGTGTTATTCTGTCCATCAATGACCATGTGAGTGCCTCACGAGCATTCCGAATGAATGTGTTTGTTTTGTGTTTTTTCTGTGTGCCCTTTGGCGAGTTTTATGTATTTTGTTGTATGTCTGTTCATTTGTCAGTGCCTATTTTTCTTCCCCTCGTTGTCCCTCTTTGTCTCTCTGCTCACCTATGCTTGTGAGTGTCTGTAGAGTGTGTGTCATTCAGGGGTGGTGTTTGTGAGTGTGGTTGTGAGGATCCCAGTGTGTGATTGTGTATAGGTGTGTAATTGTGTACATCAGTGACCATGTAAGTACCTCCCCATCAATGGAATGAATGTGTTTGTTTTATTGCGTGTCAGTGTGTACACTTCAGGGACTTGTATGTGTGTTGTTGTCTGCTTACACATTTGTCCTTGCGATTTTTTCTACCCGTCATTGTCCCTCTTTGTCTTCCCAACTGTGTTTGTGAGAATGTGCTGTGTGATTGTGTATGCACGTCCTTCAGTGGCTGTCAGTGTGGTTGTGGTGTTTCCAGTGTGTGTTTGTGTATATGTGTATAATTCTGTCCATCAGTGACCAGGTAAGTACCTCAGGAGCAATTGGAATGAATGTTTTTGTTTTGCGTTGTTTGTGTGTGCCCTTCAGTGAGTTATGTGTATGTTGTGTGTACTCATTTGTTACCGTGTGTTTTTCTGCCCCTCATTATCCCTCTCTGTCTCTGTGCCCACCTGCGGTTATGAGCATGTGATTGTATGTGTCTTTCAGTGGCTGTGTTTGTGAATGTGGGTTTGGGTTTCCCAACATGTGATTACGTATGTGTGTGTAAATGTGTCCATCAGTGACATTGTAAGTGCCTCCCTCACAATGGGGATGAATGCGTTTCTTTTGTGGTTTGCGTGTGCCCTTTAGGGAGCTGTATGTGTTATTGTGACTGCAAATTTGTCGTGTGTTATTCTGCCTGTCATTGCCTCTCTTTGTCGCTCTGTCCATCTTTAGGTGTGAAAGTGTATTGTGTGCTTTTGTGTGTGCGCGCGTCTCTTAGTGCCTGTGTTTGTGTGTGTGAGTGGGGTTCCCAGCGTGTGATTGTGTATATGTGTGTAACTATATCCATCAGTGACCATGTGAGTGGCTCCCCAGCAATGGAATGAGTGTGTTTTCTTTTATTGTGTGTCAGTGTGTACCACTTAGGGACTTGTGTGTGTGTTGTTGTGTGTCTACACATTTGTCATTGCGTGTTTTTCTGCCTGACATTGTCCCTTGCTGTCTCTCCTCATCTATGGTTGTGAGAATGTGTTGTGTGATTGTGTGTGTGTCTTTCAGTAGCTGTGGGTGTGGGTATGGGCTTCTCAACGTGTGATTGTGTGTATCTGTGGAATTCTGTCCATCAGTGACCATGTAAGTACCTCAGGAGCAATCAGAATGTATTTGTTTGTTTTGTGTTGTCTGCGTGAGCCATTTAGTGAGTTGTGTGTGTGTTGTTGTGTGTCTACTCATTTGTCGTTGCATGTTTTTCTGCCCCTCATCGTCCCTCTTTGTCTCTCTGCCCACCTATGGTATGGTTGTAAGTGTATGTTGTGCGTGTCTTTCAGTCGCCATGTATGTGAGTGTGGGTGTGGGGTTCCCAGTGTGTGATGTTGTATGCATGTGTAAATGTGTAAATCAGTGACCATGTAAGTGCCTTTCCAGCAATAGAATGAATGCCTTTGTTTTGTATTTTGTCTGTGTTTGTGCACCCTACAGTGGCTTGTGTATTTGTGTATGTTGTTGCCTGCCTTCCCTTCTGTGAGTTGCTGGGTGTGCCTTCCTGTCAGTGACCCTCTTTGTATCTCTACCCATTTATGACCCTTTGTGCATGTTGTGTTGTGTGTGTATTTGTATTCCTTTCAGGGTTGTAGTTGTGCGTATGTGTTGTGTTTGCAAATCTGTGATTGTGTATATGTCTCTCAATGTGTCCATTAGTGGCTACGTATTTGCCTACCCTGCAGTGGGAATGAATGTTTGTTTTGTTGTGTTTCTGTGTGTCCATGTGGGCACTCTTCCATTCCTTGAGTGTGTTTGTATGCCTGCCCTTCTGCGTTTTGGCGTGTGTTTTCCTGTCAGTGGCCTTCTGTGTCTCTGTGCTCATCTCTGGTTTTGTATGTGTGTATATTTCATTGTATATTCACATATACAGTCTGATTGTATATTTCCCTCCTTTAGTTGTTGTGTTTTGAGCATGGATGTGTCTTTGCCAGTTTGTGATTGTGTGTATGTGTGTATATCTGTCCATCAGTGGCCTTTTAAGTGACTCCCCTGCCATGAGAATTAATTTGTTTGTTTTCTTTTTTGTCTGTTATGTGTGCCCTTTAGTGACTTTGTGTGTATTTGCTGTGTGTCTCCCCATCTGGGGTTGTGTTTGTGTGTCTGCCCATCAGTGGCTCACTTTCTCTTCCTGTCTATGGTTTTGAATGCATGTTGTGTATGTTTGTGTATGTGCTCATCTGTGTCTGTGTTTATAGGTGTGGGTGTGAGTTTGGTAATCTGTGCATGTGTGTGTATCTGTCCATCACTGACCCTGTATATGCCTCCCCAGCAATGGCAGTGAATGTCTTTGTTTTGCTGCTTGTTTGTGTGATTCAGTGGCTCCAGTGTCTGTGTGTGTGTGTGTGTTTGTGTCTCCCCATCTGGGGTTGTGTTTGTGTGTCTGCCCATCAGTGGCCCGCTTTACCCATCTGTGGTCATATGTATTCTTTGTGTGTGTGTGTGTGCTTGTCTGTTGCTGTGCTTCTGAGTATTGCTGTGTATTTATCTATCTCTGTGTGCATATATTTCTGGTAATAGATATGTATATGTATGCATAAGTATGGGAATTCATTTGTGTAGTTTTTGTGTGTCCTTCACTTATTGTGCTTGTGTGACTAGGATTGTGTTCATACCCATCTGTAGCTTTGTGTATGTGTCTGCCCGTCAGCTATGCTATTAGTATATCTGCTCATCATTGGTCATGTGTGTGTTTTGTGTGTGTGTGTGTGTGTGTTATGTGTGCTTATATGAGGCTATTTTTGAGTATGGAATGTGTTGGATGATCTGTGACTTCGCTTGTATGTGTCTGTCTCTCAGTAACCATACATGTGCCTGCTCAACTAAGATAGTGTGCGTCTTTGTATGCGACAGTGTGTGTGTATGTCCATCTGTGGTCATGAATATGCATCTTTTTGTGTATGTATGCCTTTCTGTGACCGTGTGTATAGTTGTGGCTTTTTGACCATCTTTTTGTGTTGACGTATCAGTGACTGTGTGTGTGTACTTGTTTGTATGTGTATGTTTATCTTTGGCTATGTGTGTAAATCTGACCGTGTGTATGTCTCCCCATCTTTTGACTCTGCGAGTGTGTTTGCCCTTCAGGGTTCCTATGTATTTCTGCCCTCCTGTGATCTTGAATGTGTGTGTGTGTGTGTTTGTTTTTGTTGCGTGTGAGTGTGGGTTCGTGTCTGCCCACAAAGGTTCTGTGTATCTTCCCAAGTATGGTTGTGAATATGTGTGTTGCATCCCTATTTTTGGTTATTTGTGTATGGGCACGTCTGCCCATCTGTAACTCTGTGTCCTTCAATGTCCATGTATATGACTGCCCAGCTGTGGGAGCGAATTTGCACTTCTGTATTTGTGTGTGTGCTTGTCTATGGCTTTGTGTGACAGTGTGTGTGTGTGTGTGTGTATGTCTGCCCATCATTAGCCTGTGTCTTCCCACCTGTGGTCATGAATACATATGCTTTGTGCGTACTTGTCTGTGGTTATATATGTGAGTATAAGTGTGTATTTTCCAGTCTGTGACTGTGTGTGTGTGTATATCTGTCAGTGCCTATGTCTATACCTGCCTAGCTATGGGAGTAAACTTGTGTATTTTGTGGGTCTTTGTGTTCAGTTTGTCTGCCCACCTGTGACTTTGTGTGTGTGTGTCTTCCCATCTATGGTCTTAAATGTGTGTTTGTGTGCTTGTCTCTGGCTGTGTGTTTGTGAGTATGTTTGTGTGTTTGCCAATCTGTGATTGTATGTATATGTCTGCTCATTAGTGACCACGTATGTGTCTACTACTGGAGTGAATTTTTGGGTGTGTGCCCTTCAGTGGCTATGTGTACATGACTATGGTTGTATATTTCCTCATTTGTGGGTTTCTATGTGTGTCTGCCCATCAGTGGCATGTGCCTGGTCATGAATGTGTGTTTGTGTATATGTATGTTGTGTGTGTGTGTGTCTGTGGCCCCTTATTAGTCCCCTGTGTGCCTGCCCATCCATGGTCATGAATGTGTACATGTGTTTTTATGTTTGTGTTATATGTGTGCCTGTAGCTGTGTATGCTTGTGACTCTATGTGTCTGCCCATCCCTGGTCATAAATATGTGCGTCTTTTCTAGGTATGTGCCAGTTTGTGCTTCTGTGTGTCTGCACATCCATGGTTATCAGTGTACATTTCTGTTTTGTATTGTGTGCTTCTCTTTGGCTGTGTAGGTGTGTGTGTGTGTGTGTGTGTCTATGTGTAGGTGTGCATCCTTCAGTGATCCTGTGCATACCTGCCTATTCATGGTCATGATTGTGTGTGTGTGTGTTGTGCATGTAGGTCTCCCTGTGGCTGTGTATGTCTTTGAGTGTGTGTGTCTGCCCATCTATGATCATGAATGTGTACATTCCTGTATATGACTGTGTATGGGTGTGTGTCTGTCCATCGTCTGTCATGAGTGTATGTGTGTTTGTGAGTATATGCCTCTTTGTGCCTGGTTGTGGGTGTGGGTTAGTGTGTGCCTCTTTGTGACTCTATGTGTGTGTGTGTGTGTGTGTGTGTGTGTGTTTTGGCCCTTGTCAAGGTTTGTTCTTGTAGGCTCTGTTTTTCCCACTTGTACAGATGGTGGGCCTTGAGTGTTTTGTGATAGCCCAAGAGACTTGCCTTAACCCGTGGAGGTGGTCTGAGTCATTTGTCCCCTGAACTCTGAGAAGACCACTTTGGAATATTGAATCATCAAACCTCTGTCTATCTCAGTTTCCTCATCTGTAAAATGTGGATCACAATAGCCCCTACCTCCCGCCAATGTTATGATGATAAAATGAGATGATAATTATAAAGCGCTTAGCAAACCTTAACGTGCTTTCTAAATGCCAGCTGCGATGGTGATGATCGGAGGGGTCAAACATGTAGCATGATGGCCACAGCACTCCTGAGTGCAACTGAACCAAATCTGAATGTCATTGGGAAATACTGAACAAAAGAAAAATACGATAAAACCTAGATGACATCACATTTGCAAACCCAGTCAATATCCAGCCCCTGGGGATCCCTGTAAATGGTTTAGCATCCCCCATCTCTGTTCGAGTTTAACGTCACTGATGATAACATTCAACGTTATCCCGCCCATTTGGTGGAGCAGGAGAAAGTCAGCCAAAGCACACAAAATGAACAACTTAGAGTTGCCTAGGATGGACAGTCCCCATTCTGCTCCAAGCTTAGCCATGGTCTGGGTGTTCTGTTCAGTAACAGTGAGAACAGAGGAGGAAAGAGCCCTCAGCCACAGTGGGAACCCAATAGGAACAGGTAGGTAGGTAGATAGGAGCTCCTGAAGGGCGGAAGAAAAGGTATTGTAATTAGTGAGAAAGCCTTGGCTAGAATGTTTGGAAAATGCAAGGCATCGTTGGGAATTGGTTCTCAACCACAGGGTTTCTACTGGTTTCTTTTCTTTTTTTTGCATTTAATTTTAATCTAATTTTTTTTCTCAATTATATGTAGACAACAGTTTGAACATTCTTTTTTTAAAAAATGGTTCTACTGATCAAAAGGGTTGGAAAAGTGGGGAAATGTAGAAGAGGGTAGATGAAACTCCAGTCAACCATTCCCAATTATTCTGACTTGCCAGCCTGTTGGTTGGGCTGTATCATATGATGGTGATAAATGGTCAGTATTATACTTGAATACAAGAATTACTGTCACGAGTACATGCTGGGGAAGGCTTGATGATATCTACTGAACAGATGTCTCAGAAGATGGAGGGGTCTCCTCACCTATTTCTCAGCTGAGATGGATGATTCTGGTGGTTCCTTTCTGGAATAGGTTGAATTCTCCTCAGTAATCTTTGTATCAAAGAATGTATGATTTGTGAGGAGTAACATGGTTGAGAGTATCGACCATTGTGAATATTAATGGGGGTATCACACTAGAGTCACTTTTAGTTTTAGGGAATCACAGTCATGTAGCCAAAAGATGCCTTTGAGAGCATGCAGCCCAAAGCAGGAGGCTTTGTACGGGTAGTTCGTCCCCTGTCCCCTGCCCCAACTTCTAACATCTAACCTCACATTTCCCCATCATCCAGAACTCTTTGGCGGCCAAATAGGAACTTGTGGCATTTATACTTTGGGGAAACAGAAAATGACCGTGTTTCTCTTTCCCCCTTCCTTGTTTTGATAGACATAGCCTTTTCTTTTCTGGAAATTGATAATTGCTTGAGCCCCTGTAAGTGATATGAGGCAACTGTAATCACAGATGTCCTCTATCCTTTCCTGCATTCTCATTTCCCAGAATAGTGTCATCGATCAGGTTTCATCATGAAGCAGTAGTCTTGAGCCTTTGTGTTTTAAAAGCTTCATTATTCAAATATAGCCTATCTGCAGTCTGTAAACCCTGTTTAAAAAAAGTGTCTGGACTTTTTAGATACCGGCTCATTCAATTTGTTTGTGTCCCCACATATATTTTTGGCTCTGGGTTTCAGGCTGACTCTAAGCTGCCTATTCTTGTAGCTTCTTTACTCACATATAGCTAGGTAGCGTGGTAGACAGAAGGTCAAATTTGGAGTCAGGAAGACCTGACTTCAAATCTTGTCTCAGACCCTTGCTAGCTGGATGTGACAGGTGGGAACACAGGGCCCCAGGGAGAGAGAGAAAATAAAGGGAGTAAGGGCAGGCTGATGGGCAGGCTGATGAGCAGGCTTCTGCTGTGACAGGCCCATGCACAAAGTTCTTACAAGGACCAAATTCTGTTCCAGGAAAGAAGACGGCATCTCAAGTCATGCCTTTGTGTCTACAGTTCGGGCTACCTTTTCTTTCCCATCCCAAACTGCAAAATAGAGACCCTCACTACAAAACAGCATCTTTTTCATTGGCCTGCCCCTTGTATAGTGGGAGTGGCTCAGGAGAATGCCAGTTACAGATCTCATTGCAATGGAAGTTCCTTGAGTGTTTCTCACCTTTCTTTGTAGCCCAGTGCCTGGTACAAGGCAGACATTTGAGACATATCTGTTGATCCCCTCTGCTGCCTGACAAATCTTCACACCACTGAATCCGTTCTTTGGCTCTCTGCACTTCTTGGTATGTAGGATTTCTTGAGAAAAGTGCCTTTGCTGGGAAGGATTGCAAAAATTCTGGGGTCAGTATGTAAGTTAGAAATAGTTTGAATTCCCCTAATCTAAAAAATACTAGACTACTTCCCTCCCCAAGGACAAAAACAAAGCCATTGCGACTCAGTACTGGTTTACTTTATTGCATGAACAGGCACATGCCATGTAGATAGACAAAAGAGAATTCACAGAGAATTTTTCTGTGTCCAACCAGGTCCTCCTGCTTGAGTGAGGTTTTCATTTCCTCCTTCTCCTCTTTCTTCCCGTTCTCTCCCGCCTTCTCCATCTCTCCTTGCTTCTGTTCCTTCTCTTCCATCTTCTCCACATCCTTTTTGTCCTTCTCCTCTTAATTCTGTCTTCTCCTCTCTCTTCTTTTCAATGTTATCCTTCTCTTCGACCTTTTCTTCCTCTTTTACTTCCTCTTCCTCCTCCTTCTTTTCCACCTTCTCTTTCTCCCTTTCCTTCTCCTCGACTTCCTTCTCAATTCCCTTCTCTTTTACTTTCATTTCCTCCTTTCTCTCTTTCTTCTCCTTCCCTTCCTTTTTCACAGTCTTCTCTTTCTTCTCCTTTTCATCCTCATTCTTCTTTGTTTTCTTATCCATCTTCTTGTTGGCATGGAACCTGGTGTTATTGAGAGACACACCTGGAGTCAAAAATTGGCAGTGTTCTAGTCCCATGCCAGGTGGTGGTGCTGGGATATGAGAAGTAGAGAAGTGTCCATGAAGGTTGGACATGTTGGGCCTCTGGAAGCACTGATTCACATGAGCACTGTTGCCAGGGCAATCGTAAGTGGAAGCTTCGTTCCTGTCTCTGGCAGATCTGGAGCCAGGATCTTGTTGTGTGGGGCATGCAAGAAACTGCAAAGCCCTCACAGTCTCCATTCCTTGAAAAATAGCTGTCTGGAGTCTCTCTGAGCATCCCAAAAACAGGGTAGAGAGGAGCTGATTGATGGAAGCCCTCAAGATGACCTGGTAGATGTTCTGGTAGGCAGTGGCTTGGGTACAGTGAGTCCACCGAACTGCGTCATATAAGGACTTGCCTAGCTCATTCCTAAGTTGAATAAGCAACCTCAGGGTATTCCTCCTGGCTGAGCTGAACAAAACATAAAGCATACCAGGGTACTGAGTTCTTCTATCATAAAGATTATCCCACAGAACCTGGTATATGGGAAGCAATTGTTCCACTGGCAACTTATGGGTCAGTAAACGGATCAGCTGTCTTCCTGCCTGCAGCCTTCTTTGCCATAAGTTGTAGAAAAAATTAGCCATAATAGTGAAGAATACGGAGGCAAGGTAAGTCAGGATCACAGCAATACATAGCAGCAAAACTTGGAGTTTTGCCCATAGCATCTGGAACAAGCAGTAGGCCAGGAGCACAAAACATGAGGCATCTGATGATTCCCAGGGATTGGGATGCATGGTGCCTCCCCTTGATGGACGGAGAGTGAGGGCTCCTGAACTTCCCACTGCCCACGATCTGTTCTTTGCTAGATAGACTCAAGTCTCCAACTCATACTAGTCAGACAATCGGAACTGTCTCCATGTCAACATTCTGGGCTGTTGCCTAACAACCCCATGACATCACTGAGGGAGAGTGGACACAAAAGCAAGGCAGCTGTTTCTAATCATTTGTAAGAGTAGTTAAGGGAAAGTCTTTAGATATGTGCCATCTTGTTCTGCAAGCTCATCTCTTGTTCATTTTCATCATTCTAATGCAAGGCAGTCACACCTGAGATTTCTTAATGGAAATTTCAATGATAATTTATTAAAGGCAATAAATTGATCATAATATGAAAGCATAAGAACTTCATGCCCTAACATATTTTTAGGGTAACAGCTTCTCCTCTGCTATCATGATGTGTTTATCCCAAACTGACCAGTCAGTCACTAGATTCACAATTTTATTAGAGATCAGCTTTGTTCAAGCAATCTATAGCACTGCCGGAGTACCTCTCCTATGTACACAACCCCGTTTTAACTGTTCTCCAAATGGGCAGGAAGTTAAGAAGAAATGTGTTAGGTCTCAGGTTGCAACAAGCTCTTGTGACGTTGTCTTGGTTCACAAACTCTATTCAGTGTTGTCACTAATAAAAATGACATTTTTGCTGAGAGATCTGTGATCCAAATGAGTATTTTGACTCTCACAAGAAACCCCCAAGTACCCTTATCTACCTCGGTTTTTCCTATTAGGAGTCAATGTAATAGAGCAGAGAAAAGTGTTAGCCACAATAATATATACATGACATGCCAGGGAAATATGGCATGACCTTTTGGCATTTCCTGTCTATACTAATATAAATCAACAAGGAAATATCTCTAACATTCTCTTTGTCTCTCTGTCTCTGTCATTGTCTCTGTCATCTCTCTGTCTCTCTCTTTACTCAATTTATCGAAGGTAGTTTGCCCAACATAAATAATGTCTTTCTCAGAGCTAACTTGCAGAAATGATTTTACTTAGACAGGAACACCTACAATTTCAAGGCCACTCTAGGCCAAATAAACCATCTTCATTTGGCAGATGTTACATAGGAAAGGGTTTATGGTGCAGGACTCTCGATTTGGATTTTGTTGCCTTAACCAATCTTCTTGGCACTGGTGAAAACAAATGAAAAAAAAACCAACATAAAACTGCTAGCCCAGATTTGTGGTTTTGAATAAATAACCAGGGCTGGAAACTGGACCATGGGCACCAGGCTGAATCCTGTAAAGCGTCAGGGCAAAGATGTAGGGGTTTCACCTGTGTTTGGGGGTTTTATCCAAGTTACTACATAAAAACCAAATAATCCCTATTGGGACTAGTTAAGAAAAGTTTGACAGTATGTGAGGCTTTCCCTGAAAAACTAGAACTGTGACCTTTTAAAGAAACTATCACAAACAGAAACAAAATAGTTACTTGAATCCAAAACAACTTTGGTCCTGCTTTGGACAATAAATATAACGAATGGCTTGGTATTCTGCAGTAATATTTATTTTTTATTCTTACACAAGTTCCTTTTTGTGATGTCTCAATGATTTAATTTAATTCTCTTTTTTATCCTTGAAGCCAATGGAAACTGATCTGTGTTATTGATCATAATCATTAACTTCATTCTGCCCTTTTGGTGGAGAGGGACAGGGCCTGTTCTACTGTCTCTCTGGTTTTCTGCCCTTCTTCCAGGTCTATGGTAATGGAATATGGAAGGACAATCCCACCCTTACCCCCTCTACGTGACCACCCTTTTTGTTTCCTGTGCCTTCCTACTCCCCTCCAGCTTTCTAGCCTGTGCCTCCCCACGGGGAAAATCTGTTATTGAACAGGAGAAGGAAAGCACTGGTTCTTGGAGCATTTGGTAAATGTTGATAACCTTGGGCTATGTATGTACAGTTAATGTGAGTAGAATGTTGAAGAAGTAAAACACAAGGAACCATAATAATAATAAGAAAACTTGTAAAAGAAATACAAATTAAATGGGATAACAGGTCCGACCATCTTACTCACCTATTCCAGAAACTTCAGTGGCTCCCTATTGCATCTAAAATATGAATGAAGAGGAAAAGTATTTATTAAGTGCTCAGTGTGAACAGGAAAAGAGCTAAATGTTTGGGATTTTTTTTTTTGATTATTAAAATAATTTATCATTTAAAAATGAATTCCTTTGATGATAATTCATAACTCAAGTCAGGAATATCGTACATAATAAAATGAAAATTGCAAGTACCATTGCAACTGAAGGTGGAACAATTTCTCAACGTCTCTTCATTACTTATGCACCAAGGGTATCCTATTAATTAAGAACATAAATAATTCCATTATAATCAACATGTAATTATCACAACACAGTCTTTATATTCACTAATCACAGAAATCTGGAGCTGGAAGGGGCCTACCTCTAAGGCCAGTTAATTGAACCCTAACTTCAGTGCATCAACAAGCTTTTATTAAGTGCCTACTATGTGCCAGGAGCTGTTTGGGGTATAGGGGGATGTAAAAAGAAAAGGCAAAAACATGGTCCCTGCTCTCAAGAAGCTCACATTCTAATGCAGGAGGCAATATGCAATTAATTTGGCCCATCTGTCCCTCCATCCATCCATCTATCTAGTGTAGACAGGAAGCAATCTCAGAGGGAAGTCACTGGAAGGGGGTGAGGAGTGGAGACACCAGGAAAAACCTTGTTTCAAAGGACAGAGTTGAATGCTGAAGGAGGACAAGTGAACTAGGAAATGGCAGTGAGGAAGGAAAGTATTTCAAGGGAGCGGCCGTTGAAGAGGCATGGAGTCAGGAGATGCAGGGCCATGTTGGAGTAACAGCAAAGGTGGTCAGTGTGATGGAATCGAAGAGTATATGGTGCAGAGTGAGAGGGTAAGGAGGAGACATGTTGGGAAGGGCTGTAAATGTCAAATACAGGATCTGAAATTTGATCTAGGAAATAACAGGGAGTCATTGGAGTTTGAGCAGGTTAGGTGCAGAGGTTCAGGTCAGGTCTGTGCCTTAGCAAGACCACTTCAGCAGCTATGAGAAGAAATAGGGAGAGATTTGAGGCAGGGAAATCAACCAGAAGGCCGAGTCAGTCATGACTTAAAGAGGTTTTTGAACAGGATTGTAGTTTTGTCAGAGAAATGGGTATATGTACATGAAATGTTGTCAAGGTGACAGCAACAGATTGGATATGGCTTAAGGATGAGATGTGAGTCTGGGTAACTGGGAAGATGTGGTACCCTCCATAGTAAGGCAGAAAAGGGGAAGGGAATATGCATCTTTGTAGCACCTACTACGTGCTAGGCATGGTACTAAATGCTTTACAAACATTGTCTCACTTGATCTTCACAACCACCCTACTAGGGAGATGCTGTTATTATCCCTATTTTACAGTTAAGGAAACTGAGGCAAACAGAGATTTAAGTGACTTGCTCAGGGTCATATAGGGAAAGTAGGAAGAGGAGTTAGAAGGAAAAGACTAATAAATTCTGTTCTGGACATGTAGAATTTAAGACGGCTACCTGAACAGAAATGCCTTCCGTGATCTCTCCATCACCCAATATCGTGTCTGGCACATAATGAGCACTTAAACTTTAGTGGAATTCAAATGAGTTTTGAACAAGGGGGTTATACATGCTCTGCTTGAAGACCACCATGGAGAAGGAACTCATTCTTTTCCAAGTCAGGCAGCCTGTGGAACTTCTGGACATTTCTCAATGTGTCTTGGCACACTGGAGGAAGTTTCTCTTGGCATTAAGTGACAGATGGATCTCCCTACCTCAGCCTCATTGCTCGTGGTTCGGGCTTCAGACAGAGCACAACAGCCTGAACCTCCTTCCATATCCCAGCCCTTCAAATACTTGAAGGCATCTAGAATTTCTTCAGCCTGAATATTTCCAGTTCTTTCCCCAGCCCCTAGGTGTCTGTCCTCTCACCACCCTGCAAGCCCCCATCATTTTGTCTCGGTCCTTAGTGGATGGCTGATCACCTTTTTTTCAGGACACCATGTCTCTTTTAGTACAGCCTAGCAGGACAAAAGCTTTGCCTGGCTACAGCATCACAGAACAAATTCTCACCCAGGGCCTGCTCATCAAGAGGTTTCCCTGACCCACCCCTCACTGGGAGTGATTCGGCTGGCCCATCAGTGAATCTTGTCACTGATCCAAGAGGGGTTCACCCAGGGCTGCTCACAAGAATTAACTGAGGCCTGAGACTTTTTGATTTCTCTCCTCCCTCAATATTTCTCTCTCGTCCCATCTGTCTCTCCTGAGTCTCTCTCCCCTCTCTCTTCTGCCTCCCTCTCCCTCCTCCATCTCTCTATGTCTCCCGTTTGTCTCTCCTCTCTCCCTCACCCCATTGTCTCTCCCCTCTGTCTCTCTTAATCTCCCTCTCCCTCTGCAATCTGTCACTCTCTCTCCCATTTCTCAGTCTCTCCCCCGTCCCGTCCCCCTCTCTGCTCTCCCATCTGTCTGTCAGTCTCTCTTTCCTCTCCCCCTACTCTGGCTGGCTGTCTCTCCTCTGTCCTCTCAGTCTCTCCCATCTTTCTCTCTCCTCTCTTCCGTCTCAAGAATCCCTCTCCCCTCTCCCTCTGGCTGGCTGTCTCTTGATCTCTTTCCTCTGTCTCTTCTGAGTCTCTCTCCCTCTCTTTTCTGTCTCCCTTTCCCTGCCACATGTCTCTCCTTTCAGTTTCTCTTCCCTGTCTCTTCTCTATCCCATCTCATTCATCTCTTTCCCCTGTTTCTCCCAGTCTCTCTCCCATCTGAGTCTCTGCCCTGCTCTGTTGATCTCTCTCACTCTCCTGTCTCTTTCATGTTTGAGTCTCTCTCCCCTGTGTCTCGGTCTCTCTCCTCCCGTTTGACTGACTGTCTCTCCTGTCTCTCTTCTGTCTCTCCCCAACCCTGTCTCTCCCTCTCAGTCTTTCCACACCCCATCTCTCTCCCCCCCCATCATGTCTGTCAGTCTTTCTCTCCTCTCTGTCCCTCGTGTGTCTCTCCTCTGAGTCTGTCTTTCCTGTCTCAGTCTCTGTCTCCTCTCCCGCCCCTTTTGTCTCTCTCCTGAGTCTCTCTTCTGCTCAGTCTACCTCTTCCCGCCACCACCTCCGTCTGTCTTTGCTCTGAATCTCTTCTTCTCCCCCTGCCCCATTGGTCTTTGTCTCTCTGGAGTCTGCCTCAGTCTTTCTTCCACCTCAGTCTTCCTCGCTCCTCTCCTCTCTGGCTGTGTCTCTCCTGTTCCTCAGCCTCTCTCATCTGTCTCTTCTCTCCCTTGCCCCATCTGTCAGTCTCTCAGGATCTTCTCATCTTTCTCCTGTGCCTGTTTCTCCCCCTTTTTCTGTCTCCCTCTCCCCCGCACATCTGTCTCTCTTCTATGTCTCCCCCCCTTCTTTCTTCTGAGTCAGTCTCTCCTGAGTCTCCTCTGTCTTACCCTTCTGAGTCTCAGTCTCACCTTTTCTCCCACCTGTTTCTCTCCCCACCTCTCTTCTCTCCCCCCTCTATCTCCTGAGTCTACTTCTGTCTCTTCTCTCCTCTACCTTGTCTCTATCTCCCCTCTTTGTCTCAGTTTATCTCTCGTGTCTCTCCCCTCTCTTCTGTCTCAGTCTCTCTCTCCCTCCCCAGTCCATCTGTTCTTCTATGTCTCTCTCCCCCTCCCTGCCCTGGGTCTTTCTCTCCCATCTCTCCTGAGTCTATCTCTATGTCTGTCTCTCCTGAGTCTCCCTCTTGTGTCTATCTCTCGGTCCCCCCTCTGGTTTCTCTTTCTCCCCTTCCCACATCTGTCTTCCCTGTTAGTCTCTCTCCTATGTGTCTCAGTCTCTCCTGAGTCTCTCAATCTCTCTCACATCTGTGAATCTTTCTCTCCCTTCTCTGTCTCCTTTCACTCTTTTCTCAAGTCCCTTTCCCCCCCTCTGTCCGATTGTCTCCCATCTTAGTTTCTCCTTTCTCTTTCCTATCTCCCTGCCCTTCTCTTTCTCTCCCCTCTACCACTCTCTCCATCTCTCACCCCCATCTGTTTCTCTTTGTCTCTCCCCTCTGTCTTGAGTCTCCCTCCCTTTCCTTTCCCCCTGTCTCAGTCTCTCTCCCTCCCACTCTCAGTCTCTCCCCACTCTGCCTCTCCCATCTCTTGTCTCTGGTGTCTCACTCTCTCCTTTGCCTCTTCAATTTCTCTCCCTTGTCCTCTTTTCTCTCAGTCTCTCCCCCAGTCCCCATGTCTGTCTCTCAGTCTGAGTCTCTCCCGTCTCCTTTCTCTCCCCGCTCCTCTCGCACTCCCCCACTTTGTCCTTTGCTATCCTCTTCCCTCATCTCTATTCCCTTTTTCTCAAACCCCCTCCCTCTCTCATTCCCTTTCTCCCCCCTTTCCCTTCCTCCTAGCCTGGCCCTTCCAATCTCTTCTATCCCTCGCTCAGTCTTGCCCTCTCTCCATCCCTTTCTCTTCCCCGAATATCTCCTGCCCTCATATTCTTTGCTCCTCCTATTATTCCTCTCCTCTCCCAAGCTCTCTTCCCCTGCCCTTTGACCTCTCTCCCTGTCCCATCTCCCTTTATTCCCCACCCCCTCTCTATCCCTCACTCTTTCTCCCCTCACTCATTGCCTCCCACGTTTTCTCCACCCTCTTCTCTAGCCCCTCCATTCTTTTTCTCCTCTTCCAACCCTCCCTCTCCCTCTCTTCCCCATTCCTATCTCTCCTCCCCTACTCTGCCTCTTCCCCCTTTCCTCCCACCCTATCTTTTCCCTTCACTCTCTTCCCCTCCCTCTCTCCCTCCTATCCTTTCCCATCTCTCCATTCCATCTTTCCCCCCTTTCTCTTCCCTCCTCTCCCTCCCCCAACCTCTCTGCTCTCATTTTTACCCCTTCCTTTCTGTCGTCTATCCCATTCCCTCTTCCCCTCTCCTCCTTACTCTTCCTATTCCCCCACTTTCCTTCCTCTTTGTTTCTGGATTATTCTGACCTGATCTGGATGTAATGAAGCTAACTATGCTCACCTTCCGTTTAGGACTAGGTTTTTCAGTTAATTTCTTGTGTTTTAGAATCTTGGAAGAGAAAGAAGGCAAGCCCACTGACTTAGAAAAATGGCAGGAGACTGCCCTCCTGCACCTACCTTCTCACTTACTGCTTTTACGAAAAATGGGCCGATTTCAGTATTGTAGCCCAGGGCCCTGTTTCCCTTCGATGTTTCACTGATCGTTTCGGTCCCTGCTAGTGACTTATCTGTCCCAGTTGTTGGTTCATTATGCTGAGGAGTCCCCTTAGGCCTGGTGACTTGAACTCACTCTATCTCTTCCCTCCCTCTTTCCATCTCTCTTCCTATCACCCTCTCCACACCTCCCGTTTTCCCCTTCATATCTTCCCTCCTGTTTGTCTCCACCCACTCTCTTCCTCCTTCCTGTCTCCTACTCTTTGCTCCATTTGCCCTCCCATTCTCTCCCCCTCCATCTTCTTCCCTCTTTCTCTCTTGCACTCTCCCCCCCACCATATTTCTCTTCGCTGATCATTCTCACACTTTCTCCCTCTTCCCCCATCCTCCCCTCCCTTCAGTGCCTCATACAATGGCACAAAGGTAGTGTAACAGCGAAGGCTGATAATAGCACTGATGAAAAGTTTCCTCTAGAAGTGTGGATTTTTAGCTAGAACCTGAAGCTAGGTAAGGCAAGATTACTCTGGAATGTTGTTCAGTCATTTCAGTCATGTTCACCTCTTTGTAACTCCATTTGGGGTTTTCTTGGCAGAGATACTGGAGTGGTTTGCCACTGCATTTTCTAGCTTGTTTTACAGATGAGTAAACTGAGACAAACTCGGTGAAGTGACTTGCCCAGGGTCATACAGCTAGTGTCTGAGGCCACATTTGAACTCAGGTCTTCCTGAGTCCAGACCTAGCACTCTATCCACAGCGCCATCTAGCTGTCCCCAACAACTACCATGGCATGATGTATCCTTAATTACAGGAGTCAGGAAATCTAGTGGTCCCATAAGGAGGATTAGTCTTTATGGGACTAATAGGTTTCCTAACTCCTGTAAGGCATTCTAGGATCATGAGAAACAGGCAAGTCAAGCCCAGTGTGTTGATACCATCCAGACTCTACTGTCTACTCCCTTTTAGTAAAATGAGTCATGAGCACTATTTTAGGCCTGTGGCCCCTTTCTCATTGGCCAAGCAAGGCTACATGGAGCCATTCCTCATTGGCAGTGACTATCATGGCCCATGTGCCTATGAATTCATTACCCTGAGAAGAAGTTTCCCCAGGCCTGCCACAAGAATTCACAGAGTTTCTTTCTCTCACTGTATATCTTTTCCCCAACACCTCTGTCTTATTCCCCTGTCATCCTTGCAGCCCTTTCTTCTCTCTCTCCAATCTCTCTTCCTTCTCCCACCCTACTTCTCACCCCCTATCACTCACACTTTCTCCTTCTACCCCCACACTGTCTTCCTTTCCCCATTCTCCCCTCTTTTCCTTTCTCTTCAACCCTCTCTTTTACTTCTGCATCTCCCCCACTCTCTTCCCTATTGCCATATCTCTCTCTCCTCTCTCTCTCTCTCTCTCTCTCTCTCTCTCTCTCTCTCTCTCTCTCTCTCTCTCTCTCTCTCTCTCTCATTTCCCTTGCCCTTATAGTCTTCCTTACTCATTTTCCCATCTCACCTCCTAAGCCTCTCCCTCTCCATCTTTCTCTTCCATCTTCTGTTTTTCTCTCCTCCTCTCTCCTCCCTCACATTCTCTTCTGTGTTTCCCTCTCCCTCTTCCCTACTCACTCTCACCCCTTCCCTCTCCCTGTCTTTTACCCCTCTAATCTCTCAGACTTGTTCTCTCTTCTCTATGTCACTCTTTCCCCCCTCACCCTCTCATCCCCTCCTTTACATCTCATACAAGGTCACCAAAAATAGTAAGGTGAATAGATAGTAACACTGAGGACTGATAATAACACTGATTAAAAGATTCGGATAGAAATTCAGATTTTAGCAAGGACTTGAAGAAAGCCAGGGAGGGCAGGGATACCCTGACCCATGCTCAGTGATATTAAATATTCTCATCTTCCCCTTGTAACCAACACTTGAATGTGTTTGAGGAGGCAGAGAGATGAGACAGACAGACACACAGGCAGACAGAAAGGCAGAGAGGGATAGGCAAAGTGAAGCCCACCAGACTATAAAGAGTATAGCCTCTTTCTCTTTTAGGAAAACAAACGAGTGATGCTATTGTATTCTAGACCAGAATGACATACCATACCCACCGAGATGTCTCACTGGCTGTGAACTGGGTATCCCATCTGCCTATTGTTTCGATAACGTGCGAAGGAGGTCATGTCTTTCTCTCCCTCTCCAATCTTTGCCCCCCTCCTCTCTCCCTCTCTTCCTTCCCCTTTACCTCTGTCTCTTCCACTTCTCGCTCTCCTGCTATGCCTCCCTCTTACTTTCATGCAAGTGCTGATAAAAGATCATAATGCTTGTAGGATCATAGATCCTAACACTGAGGAAAAGTTTCCCATCGGAGGTTGGATTTCAGAGGGACCTGAAACCACAGAGTAGAGGATTCCTCTGGCCTGACCCGTGCTTTCTGATGGTAAATGTCCTCACCCTCTCTTTGTCAAAAGTACTTGAAGGTGCTCTAGAATATATATATATATATATATATATATATATATATATATATATATATATATATATATATATATATATATATATATATGGAGAGAGAGAGAGAGAGAGAGAGAGAGAGAGAGAGAGAGAGAGAGAAGAAACTCACTGGTTTATACCGTACAGAACCCAGACTGTACCCGATCTTGTAGGAAAAATGGGTCATTTTGCAGCATTCTAGCCCAGAGTACCACTTCCCACTCACCGTAAGGTTTCACGGAGATGTCTCACTGGCATGGACAAGGTTGGCCCATCAGACTCTCTCCTGCTGTCTCTCCTTCCACTTTTAACCAAAGTCCTTCTAGGAGATCACAATGGTTGTAGGCGCATACATGGCAACACGGTTGAACACCTTTCTAACACAGGTTGAATGTCAGAGGAACTTGAAACGACAGAGAAGAGGATTCCTCTGGCATGACCCAGGCTTCCTGATGATAACTGTCCCCATCCTCCCTTGGTCACCAGTTCTTGAAGGTCTTTTAGACTCCTGGCCAAGGGGGAAGCCATGCCAACCGGTAAGTACTGTCTACACTCTACCCTCTTTCCATTTAAAGAACACTGGTCCTTTGGTTGGATTCTATTCCAGGGACATGCATGCACTCAACAAATATTTCATTGTGTCTTACTGTCACTTACCTGTCAGAACAATCTGTCTACTCTTTCAATACCCTGTGAAGGGGGGTCTCCAGAGTGGGTGAGTTGAACTCAGTGAATCCTCTCTTTCCTCCATGTCTCCCTTTCTCCTTCTCTCCCTCTCTCCCTCTCTCTTTCTTTCTCTCCCTTTGGCTCTTCCCTCTCTCTTCCGTTATTGCCCTTCTCCCACCCTTCCCCCACCTTTCTTTTCTCTTCCTTCTACCTGTCTCTGATCCTTTCTCATCAGCAACCAAGAGTGTCACTCAAGTTTTAAAAGTAGAAAGTTTAATAGATAATAACACTGAAGCAAAGTTTCCTGTACACAGTTGGATGCTATCACATACTTGAAGGCAGGGAGGGCAGGGTTAGGCTGGCATGATCCGTGTGTAAAAAGCTAACTACACTGGCCCTCCTTGGCTGAACAGAACTTTCCATAACTGCCTGAATGTATTCTACAAGCTGAGGAAAGAGAGAAGCCAAGAGCATGGATTTCTAATACCCAGACTGTATCGTCTTGCCTGATTTTGGAAAGATGAGCAATCTGTATTATTCAAGCCCAGGACCCCTTTCTCACTCACCAAAGGACTTCACGGAGATGTCACCCTGGCAGTGATCTGGCCGGTCGGCCTGCCTGCTCTTACACAGATTGGAGAAGGGAGTTCACCCCATCCTGGTGGTCTCAATGAAATGAGTCCTGTGAAGTTCCTTTCTCTTCCTTTTGCTTCTTTCTTTCTCTTCCTTTCCTTCTGTCTTTTTCTCTCCTCATTCCTTCTTTTCTTCTTCCCTCTCATCATCACTTACTGTCTCTTGCCTTCTTTATTTCCATTTTTCTTTCCTTTTAATTTCCCCATCCTTTCTCCCTCCTTCCCTTACTCTATCTCTGAATCTTCTACCTCAAATTCTCTCTTTCCCAACTTTTTCCTCCATTCCATCTCCCTGTCTCTCTCTCACTGCTTCTTGCTTGGCCATTTACAAAAGCGACATTCCAGGTCACAGTGGTAGTAAGTTGAATTCATCAGAACCCTGATGAATCCTTTCCCGGAGAAGGTCAGGTTATAGGAGATACTTGAGGCCACAAAGCGTATACGACAACACTGTCCTGACCTCTGCTTATTGTGGGTAACTATTCTCACTCTCTCTTTGTGGCCAGTATTTCAAAGTGTTCTAGAATCTTGAGAGAAGAGGAGCAAGGGAGAGAGAGAGAGAGAGAGACAGAGAGAGAGAGAGAGAGACAGAGAGAGACAGAGAGAGACAGAGAGACACAGAGAGACACAGAGAGAGAGACAGAAAGAAAGAGATAGAGAGACAGACAGAGAGACAGAGACAGCGAGGGAGTGTGTGTGTGTGTGTGAGAGAGAGAGAGAGAGAGAGAGACAGAGAGAGACAGAGAGAGACAGAGAGACACAGAGAGAGAGACAGAAAGAAAGAGATAGAGAGACAGACAGAGAGACAGAGACAGCGAGGGAGTGTGTGTGTGTGTGTGTGTGTGAGAGAGAGAGAGAGAGAGAGAGAGAGAGAGAGAGAGAGAGAGAGAGACAGAGAGAGAAAGGTGAAACACCCTTCTTATACTGGCCACTCGCTGGCCTCTTCCCCTTTCAGGAAAATGTATGGTTTTGCATTATTCTAGCCCATGGCCCCATGTTCCATTCACCATACTCTTTTAATGAGATGTCTCGAGATGTCTAACTGGCACTGACAAGGCTGGCCCATCACACTCTCGTTTCCTTAGTCTGATAAGGATGGGCCATCCTTCTTTCCCCCTACTCTCTCCCTTCCTTGCTTGCTCTTCCCATCTGCCTCTTCCATGTCTCTCTCGTGCTGTCTCTCCTTCCTCTTTTAACCAAAGTCCTTCTAGGAGATCACAATGGTTGTAGGGGCATACATGGCAACACTGTTGAACACCTTTCTAACACAGGTTGAATGTCAGAGGAACTTGAAACGACTGAGTAGAGGATTCCTCTGGCATGACCCAGGCTTCCTGATGGTAACTGTCCCCATCCTCCCTTGGTCACCAGTTCTTGAAGGTCTTTTAGACTCCTGGCCAAGGGGGAAGCCATGCCAACCGGTACGTACTGGATACACTCTACCCTCTTTCCATTTAAAGAACACTGGTCCCTTGGCTGGATTCTATTCCAGGGACATGAATGCACTCAACAATTATTTCACTGTGTCTTACTGTCACTTACTTGTCTGAACCATCTGTCTATTCTTTCAATACCCTGTGAAGGGGGGTCTCCCAGAGTGGGTCAGGTGAACTCAATGAATCCTCTCTTTCCTCCATGTCTCCCTTTCTCCTTCTCTCCCTCTCTCTTTCTCTCTCTCCCTCCCTCTCTGTCTCTAACTCTCTCTTGACCCATTATTCGCTGAACCCCTACCCTCTCATTGTCTCTACTGTAGGGCCTAGAAATTCATATTGTCCTGAGAGCATTCGAAGGTGCAGAATCCATGCCAGGAACATAAAATCTGCGGGACAAAAGAAAAGACAGATAGATGAGTGCCATGTCAGGAAGGTGGAACGCACCCTGAGACTTAGTTCCTCCATGAATGGACAAATTCAATTCACTCTATGTAGTCTGTGCAGTGATCATCACTTTCGGCTCTTGCTCTCTCCATCCCTCTTTTCCTCTGACTTCTCTTTCCCAGATCATGCTCTTCATATCCCACTCTCTCTTTAGCCTCCCTCTCCTTCTATTTCCTTTTGTTTCTTCCCCTTTCTTTCCCTTCCCCATCTCGTTAACCTATCCCCCTCTTGTTAATCTATCCCCCTCTCTCTGAATTTCTCTCTCCCCAGACACTACCAAATTTTTCCCAATCCCCTTCCCTCCCACTCTCTGTCTCACTCTCTGTCTCTCTCTGTCTCTCTGTCTCTCTCTTTCTCTCTCCATTCTTTAATCATTCCCCTTCTTTCTTCCCTACTCTTCTTTTCTCAACCTCTTCTCTGACTCCTGTTTACCCTCATCACCTCCCTCTCTCCTACAGGCACCTCATACACGTTCTCCTAGGTAATAAGTAGCACGGATAGTAAACCTGAGGACAGTTGACAGCAGTGGAAGAATCCTTCCCATTGATGGTCACATGTTAGCAGGGACCTGCAGGGATCCACGGAGGTCTGGGACACAGGGGCCTTGAGGGAGCTTATGGAAGCCCACCTTGCTGACTGTGCTCGGTCCACCATGACTTTCCACAACTCTTTGAATATGTTCTAGAATTTGGAGAGGGAAAGAAAAGGAAGTTGAGTCCAGTGGTTTGGTGATCATTCAAAATCTATCCTCTGCCAGGTTGCTAGCAAAATGGGCTATGAATTTTATGGCTTCCCAGAGGCCCCTTACCCACTCACCAGGCTGTGTTATGGATTCACCTTCCATGGTGGTGCATCAGATGTCCAGTTTGCCTGGTTTCTCTTTTTCCTGAAAAGGAATTCACCGAGACCTCGTCCCTTGAACTCAATGGA